>JAMPIV010015794.1:0-342855 GCA_024509875.1 Oreohelix idahoensis | reverse complement strand
CATAAAGTACATTCCACATTTTTGTATAATAATGCTAATACGCATTAAATCATTCGGTAGATGCTCACTGAACACTGTTTTGGTCGACTTTCGAATTTTTGTTCGAGATTTAAACCGAGGGTCCACTGTAACCAGAAATTGATAAAGTAACACTACTAAAAACACAGAATAAAATCCGTTACCCAAAGATTTTTTTTTTCCGGAAGGCCCCTTAAAAAGAGGGACATTTGGAATAAATTCGGGACCCCGGGACCCTTTATTAAAAAACGGGACTGTCACGGGAAAAAAAAAACGGGACGAATGGGAACCCTACCTTAAACGAAAGAACCATAAGAATAAAACCAAGAAGAAAAAAAACCAGAAGGGAAACATGGTAATATTTTCAACAAGAGAACTAGGGGATAGAGAAAATTTGCTGTTGGAGAAAAGGTGCTTCTTCTTTTACCCAGCAGTAATAACAACTGCAAATCGGATGGTAGGGCCCCCAACCACATATATACTGTTTCTAGGAAAAACTGTCTAGAAACCAAAAAACTGCAAATAATAGTCCGAAAAGGGAAGGAGAGGTTACCCATTAACCTACTTAAGAAGTATTATGATAGAAGCTGCATCTTGAAAGTGCCCACCCTTTTGACGCTGAGTTTTCGGGGAGACCCGCGTGGTTTGTTGTTGCTTTTTTGTGTAATGGTTACAAACGTGGGCTGGCGACCAGGTTTTTATAAGGTTCAAGCCCAGGCGTCTGGCATTTGGAAGAAGTGTCAACGGGACCTAGATTTTGACAGAAATAACCTGAACGGCTCCTGAGATAAAAACCCTTTGTGGATGGGGAAGGAGCGAACTCCTGACCAGGTTTGACGGAAAGTCCACAGGCTCCCTAGCCCTCACAATGACATGCCATTGGGGCCAAAGGGCTGAAAGCCCAAGTGCCGCCTGGTTGCATTGTGGCCCAAAAACAAAATAAAGATTTGTATTAAGGGATGGAAAACGGTTGTCTCGGAGCGCATTATGGTTGTAAATACTAAATAAGGTTGAAACCATAGGGCAACCGTTGTGTCTTTGTGTATGGACTAAAGGAAGCTGAGAGAGCAGAGGTCAAGGAAGAATTCTAACGAAGCTGTTTCAAAAGGACAGTGAACGACTGCTGGAGATGAAATACTGCTCGGAGGATTTAAATGTCAGAGTAGGAAAATGACCCATGCTAGACGTGGATGGATGTTCTTCGGATAAGGATTACGCGAAAAGATACTCTTAATGACAATCGGGAATGCAACGTCTTTTGATTCTAAACTCAGCAAAATCTGATCAATTACAAACAAACATAGTTCCCCCATAAGGCGCACTACATTGCATTCACTAGATGTGAACCCAAAAAAATTAATAAGGAAAAACAGAGGTGATTGGACTTCATGCCATCGTTAAGAAGAGCTCATTTCCACGCTATGTTTGGGATGCTAGAGTTTGGAGGGGCGAAGTGGATTTGGAGACGTGATCACGGACCTTGCTCACAAATTTTTTAAAAAACGGAGCAACTGAAAGGAGTGTGATGGGACCCTAGTGTCGCAAAATGGTTTCAAGTCATTGCAAAATGACGTTTTCAGTTAGATTTTATAAACCCATCTACGATCGAGTGACCGCTTTCAAAATGGCGGCGTATCAGCGAAATGTGTATCGGACAGAGGAAATCGCCAACGATAAATAAAAACAGAAGGGAATCCGTATGAAAAGGATTTTACATTTCAGTACAGGGAAGGATGGTGTATAACTGCATATAAGAAGGAACGGTAGGAAGTTCTCATTTACGGAGATATATGCGTGTTTCGGCTGCCCACAGTTACGCTAAAAGCATGTAAACCCACTTCTGTTCTAAATATTAAAATCAACAAATAACAGTTTGGGAAATTACATGGATAGGAAGATAGAGTTTTATCAGCTGTATAAAACTAGATAAGATTGAACAATATGGATATTATATATGCCGAGAATAATAAAGGCAAAATTTCAGTCGACGCACAGTTCTGCCGAAATCACTGTTCGGGAAGGATTTTTCAGGTTAGTTTAAGCTGTGACGTCGGTACTCTCCGATACGTCCGCGCTATACGTATTTTTAAAGCGTATCGGTAAATTTTTTAAAACTGGAGGAGAAACCAACGAAGAGGTTCAGGACAGACTGGAGGCAGAGTAAACGCCACGACTCCTACCATGAATTGTGAGCGGATCGCCAGAAACATTTTTTTGTTAGTCTAGTATCTGAGTCCTGAGGGTAAGCGAAATTATGATAAAAACTACCGTGTATAATAATTTCTTTATTTCAGGTTCATATAGAATTCACAAAATATTGCCTGTTTGTATAATAATCATTGATATAATGTATTGTATTTTTTAATATGATCTAATTCATGTGCATTGTGGATGAGATGATTGTTGCTTGTACAAAAAAAATTAATCACAAATAGCCCCACAGCCTAAATAGAAAAGATTCTATTAATATAATGCTTATCTCTTCGAATTAAATGGCAGTATCGGACTTACGAAGATAAAGGCAGTCCCATGACCAGAGATAGTCATGTCTAGGGAAATGAAGAAGTGTGTTAGAAACTTCTTCGTGGAAGATCCCAGTTTACGAGGTTAGGGTTTTTAAGGTGACTATGTCCCCCTTCCTCGCTGCCTTTGCCTTCCCTAGTTCGAGCGCACAACTTTTGTACCCATTTACAGCTGGTAAACTGGAGTGTTTTCTACAGGCCAGTTTCAGTAGAAAGCAACCTGATCCACGTGGTCAAATCACTTTTATTTATTTTATGTATTAATTTTGGGTATAGTTGCTAAGATAGCATCAGTATTGGAATTTTGTACTTGATATGATTTAGAAGGATCAAGTTATAGATCAGAAAAGGATGTATAGGAGCAGAATAAACCAGATGATGTTTATTACTGATATGTTAATATTAATTCTGTATCATTGAAATGATGTTACTTGCTATGACTGTATAACTTTGACACCTGATGACTGACTTGTCTGACTTATGTGCTAGTCAGTTACACTTAATTGACATGTTAATATTAATGCTATATCACTGAAATGATGTCCTTACTTACTATGATTGTATAACGGTGACATCTGATGACTGACTGGTCTGACATCTGTGCTAGTCAGCTACAAGTCTAGCCAGATACTAGCCAAGGCTGATATGTTGCAGGTTCCATGAAATAACTCAAACCAGACTGTCCAGTATCAGAAGCCGGTGCAGTTCATCCGAGGCCATCCCACAAAAGTGCAGGACCCCAAAGAGTGAACTTCAACTGGTCATTGGCATCCCTACTGTTGGGCCTACCAAGTCTGATATCAGCAAAGGACAGTTTCAGCAGTATCAAGTTGGAAAGATAAGTGTCCTGTTTGACACTGACCACCTATACATGTGAAACAGCCAATAGTTGAAAACAATAAGTAACCATACATAAACTCAGTCAACTGATGATAGTTATCCTTAAATTCAAAGGACTAATAACAGTGATTTCAGTAACTTTATTATTTAAGATCTTGAAGTCTAAACAGACAATAATAGTAATTGTGTGAATATTTATATATATATATGTGTATACTCTTTTCCAACTAGTAGAAATAGAATAATAGTGCAATTATTAAACTATATTAACTGTACCTGAGGATTTATTCACTTCTTCCATTTTGTGGTTTCAGTGAATGTACATTTTACTTATCCCCTAGAATATAAGTAATCATAAGATAGTCACAGGGAGGAGACACCTTAAATCCTGGTACTACTTCTTACCAACTGGGCCAGGGTTTTCACAGTCTGACTATTGTTATGATAACAATACACCAGTGCTTATTTCTAAGACTGGGGTATTACTTGTAAGGTCAGAACTCTTTACTGGCATACTCTTACATAATAAATAAAATTAAATAACCTCCCGCTAACTTTGATAAATCAGGGACCGCCCCCCCCTATTGCTAAATAGAAAAATGGGAAACACAGAAGAATAATCTAATGACCTTGGAAACCTTCTGGCTTAAATTCAAGGAGTATCATAAAAGGCAGTTGGCAAACAGAAGCGCGTGGTGAAGTCCCACGACTTAGAAGAAAAGAGAATTAGAACAAGGACCGTCCTTGGTGGAACAGAGGAAGTTAAAGAGAAAATACGACGAGAAGAAAAGGGCGTGGAAATAATACTTAGGAGCTAAAAAACAGCAGGAAAAACAGAGAAATATAGAGAATTTGTAATTCGCAGAACTGAGGCAAAGAACAAGGTACTAGCAGCAAAACATATGTCCTTGAGAAGAATTTGGAGAAAAAGATAGAAAAGGATGCTCAAGAAAATCAGAAATTTGTTCACAAGACCCTAAAGAACATGAAGCAGAAAAAATATACAGTGCCCTCTTAAATTTATTAAGGACAAGCAAGGCAAATTGCTTACTGCTCCACATGAAGTAATGGAAAAAAGGAAAGAATATTTATCAGAACTCCTTGATGGTGAGCAAGGTCAAGCAACAGAAATGATAACCACTAGCACAGAAGAGGAAACCAAGGGTGCTGAAGATGACATAAATAGGGAAGAACTGAAGGCAGCTTCAGAGAAAATCAAGATGGGCAAAGCAGCAAGGCACGATGGTATAACACCAGAAATGGTTAAGTACATGGGAGCAGCTGGCGACCTATTATACGTTTTAAAGGTCCTACAGGCAGCTTGGTGCAAACAAGACCATAACAAAGGACTGGGAGATTGCTATTATAACACCGATTTTTAAAAAAGGGTGACAACCGACAATGTGGAAACAATATAGGCATATCCACTTCTCAGTGTCCTTGGTAAAATAGACTCAGAAGAGTTCAGAACCATCACTGGTGTAAGACAAGGTGATATCCTATCACCTTACCTCTTCATACTCCTTATGGACGATGTCATCAAGGCATGTAAGGAGAGAACAAGAAAGTATTAGGTGGGGTACTGGAAGATGAGACAGGTCTATATTTCAGAGCTGGCATTTGCTAATGATGTTGCCCTGATTGCTAAATCAGAGGCACATCTTCAATCCAACCTGCAAGTCTGGAATGAAGAGCTGGAGAAGAGGGGGATTGTCATCAGCAGCTCCAAAACAAAAACCATGGTGATATCACGAGAAGCGAGAAGGCATCAGATTAAGATGGGAGAACAGGGTCCTGGAGCAGGTCAACCACTTTAAATCCCCCGAAGCTGCAACAGACGGGAAGGGAGGGATCAAAGGGACTGTTTCAAGCCCTAAAACGAGGATTCCTCAGCAAAAGAGAAGTTAACAAGAACACGAAGATGGCTGTATACCGCACCACCTATGTCCCAGTCTTGACGTATGGATGCGAGTCATGGGCAATGACTACAACACACATAATCCAGATCCAAACCAGAGAAATGAGATATCTGATTAAGGTGATTAAAGTAACAAGAAGAGACATGGTGCGCAACGGTGGAATATTTACTAGTCACTGTTCTGCTAACTGAGCTTAAGTTGCTGGCACAAAAGCATGATACAAATTTGGGGGAAATCCGTCGAAATAAAATGAAATTCTTTTGAAGTTCTGCTTTTGTGAGATTACAGGCTCATAGGAAAGAGGAATTCTGAATGGCCAGTCTTCACATATTTGTCTCAAAAAAAAACTGTGTTCCCCATGAGAACAACAAATATCGACGTTACAGTTATCTGAAAATTTACTAGACACAAAGTTTACAAATTGCCGCACGTAGTTCACTGGGGTATCTGATTTGACAGAAAGAATTGGATTACTGCTTCCTCAAGTATGTCGTATAAGACTAATGTGTGGTTGGGAAAATGTGAAAAAATTGCCACAGATAACCGCTACAAGAACATCTGAATGCTTCATGCAGGATTCAAGTAAGGTGATTGATAACTCTCTTTTTCCTTCTTGAGGGTAACTGTGTATACCAGGCATGCTGTAAAGTACTGCTTTCATTCTCCTCACGCAAACCAGTGGTGGATATGATGGAGGCTCCAGGTGGAGCAAAGGTCAACTCAACCGAGGCAGGGTTATGCCAATATGGAGTGTGAGTGTGAAGTGTGAGTTAGGCGAATGGTGGACTGTTCGTGTGTTGACCCGTATAAGGCACTCATTCACTCATTACGTTATGTCACCAATGCAGACCACTGTAGTCGTTTCAATAGTTTAATTGGACGCACACACTTGACAGATTGGGTACAGTCACAGGAACATGAGTCGACATAGACAGCATAATATTGATCAATGGACTACCGTCCTAAATTAGCATTCATGAAGAATAATCTTGCAATGGAACATCTGTAAACACCAAGATTTCCATAGTTTATAAATACAGTCAGTAGACCTTACTGACCGAGCATGTCAATTAAGCAATACTGTTCAAACTTGACTCCTAAACAGGATCTCTTTCTAGCGAGGATTCCTTTAGGTAAATTACAGCAAATCTCTGTGAAGATAATGTTAATTTCTTTATAATAGTGATCTCTCAATCATCACCTGATAATAAGGAAGTTTTCCCGTTCTCTGCTAATGATTTACAATAAGTAGAATTCCAAAAATCAATCGAATTCCACAATGGTTGCTGGTTCCCGGTTGAGCATCACTCACTATACGGGTGTATAGCCAGATCTTCAATCGAAGCTTTGTTCATCAACAATAAATGATTCTACAAGGATCAGCATATTCTGTCCTCATAGTTGCTGCATACAAACATATTTAGTGCTGCTGGATAATATGTCGTTCCGACATATTCATAGGTAAATACATGTAAACGTCTGCCCATCTTAAGCCTAGAAATGAACGAAGTCAGCAAAGTACGTTTTTTTTACTTTACCTGGACATAAGAAATACACTAGCAAGAACAAAAAACGCTGTCCCGGCGTTATAGAATCACAACTGGGGAACTCATGGAACTAAACGATCCTGGAAGAAACTATCTTCGTCCCCAGTATAAACGCTAAAGTAGATCACAAACTCTTGGGCATCTACGGCAGGAGCACATTCAAGCTTTAGTGTTAGCTTCCAGTGACAGGACCTGCTGCAACTGTGGCTCTCTGCTTCCTAGGGAGCGAACATGGAAATTGTGATAGTACTGAGAATTTCACGTCATATTCCTAGTTCCTATGAGCTGGTAGTCTTGTAAACGCAGGCAGAATGGTAAGATTATCGTTATATCTCAATAGATTTTCTCTAGGTTTTTATTGCGCTAATGTATGACCAGCAATTGTAGCGCTACTAGCAGAATCATCATTATCGTCATATTTTTCCTTTTTTGTTTCTTGTAGAGCATAGAGCCACCATTACAGCTGGTCCACGCCAAACATTTACATTTTCTTGTAACAGTGATATCTGTAGCAGTTTGTTTTACATGATAAGGATGCCTACCCCATGCAAAAACCTCATATTGGTGGCCTTATACGACATACTTGAGGAAGCAGTAAGCACATTCTTTCTTTGTCTCATCAGAGACCTCCGAGAATCACGCGCAGCAATTTCCAAAATTGTGACTAGTAAATGTTTCTGACGCCGATATTTGTTGTTTTCATGTGGATCAAACTTTGAGACCAATATGTGAACACTGGCTATTCAGGATACCTGTTTCCTTTGAGCCCGTAATCTCACAAAAGCAGAACTGGGAGACTTTTATTTTATTACGACGGATTGTTCCTACATTTTTAAAATGTTATTGTGGCCAGCGACTGAAACACATTTAGCAGAACAGTGACTAATAAATATTTCATCGTTTAGGAAAATTATCGCGATTTTCAGAGCAAACAAAATTCGGAACTACAGCGTGAATTCTTTGCGTCCCGGACTGAAATAACAATAACCTAGCGATTAGATTCGTTGTCTGGCGGTTGAGTTCCCTTTCTAAACCAGTTCGCGATCTCTAATTGCAGTTTACCCTCGTTCAGGTGCCACACCTTAAACATGTAATAATGCAGCCGCGCTTTTACGATTCTGCTCAGAAACTTCGGGGATAGAGTAATTTGCGGCGGGCTCAAAGTGTTAACAATGATTTATCTGAGTAACAGAATAAAATAAATAAAATTGATTTGATCAAATCGAAACAGTTAAATTTGTCTTCACTGGAAGATCTCAAGTAAAGGTGAATAAGAAAATTACAATGTCTGTTTGCTGTGCCAGCATTTTTACTTATATGGCGTTATGAGGTCAGTTGGAGTCTGTTTCCTTCACTGCTGGTTTCCCGTAAAGTTTTTTTCTTTTCAGGAGTCCAGTGTTTTTGTAGTAGTACGTCCCTTGCAGCAAGGTCGGGGTAACTAGTTGGGTTGCCTAGTCAAGTGTCTTTCAGATCCGTCTGGTGTAGGTGTCTAGCGTCGACTGCTGGCAACTCGTACCAAAAACCCAATAGTTTGGGTTAAGAAGGATATTCTGACTTGGTGCACAGAAAACGGCTGTAGTATATCAAGGAACTGTTTAAGGTGCCATCTTCCTTCAGGTGGATTAAGTGTCTAATCGGGGACACTCGCAGTGGGATCCTAGGACTTGTGGCACTAGGTGATAACTTTGGTCTTACTCCTTTCTAATGTTAGATGTCACTTCCAGTACAATGGCCTATCCTTTGCTTGGATCATAAATAGTTCGCGTTCCTGCCTGTCTATGATTTCTCCTTGACGAAGATAGAATACAATGCATACGTCTTAAAATGCTTTAGATTTTAAACTGTTTCTTTCCTCCCACAGACATGGCTCTCCGTGAAGTCCTGTTATGCCCGACCCAGTCATAAGTAAGTTAGTTTAATATTCCGATACCAAACCAACCACAAGTATGGCTTTCTGATTTTCATAGAGGTTCTCCCTCCCCCCCCCCCCCCCCCCCCCCCCCCCCCCCCCCCCATCCTCATCTGAACATTACTGCGTGACAAACTAAGGTATTGCCCCTCACATGTTATTTTTAAAATCATTATATCACCGACCTGACCTAATTATTACTTCTTGTCATCTCTTCCAAGGTTGTTCTTTCCCACAGTTGTTAATTACAATCAGCCGGGAGTGATTATGTCATCCCTCGTTTCCCTATTCTTTCCAGCTGGCCATGTCTAGACATAGCACAAGTCATGCTTGCAAAATTAACACATTATCTTAAAATGCCATCTGCTGTCGATATTAAAAAACTAATACAACATTGTCTTGTAGCAATTTTCTAAAAGCCATGTCTACAAATCAAACATTCATTTTCTTCATCAACAGACACAAATGTGTGTTTGTCGCCATTTACCGGCCAGTGCAAAGAAGATACTTATCTATCACTAGTCTGTCTGGCTTAAACACAGATTATTCCCTAAATGTAGATTTAATCCGTCTAGAGCTGGCGATTAACCAAACAAACCAACGTGGCTACAAAAAAGATCAAACGGTCAGATCAACCGAGTTGGGTGGCGAGGTCAAGATAATATCACAAGATGAAGGGAAAATGTTTGATAAGGAGTGAGTGAGACAAACAAGAAGGATGGTCGAGTGAGTACGGACGGTAAGGATTTGCAACAAGAAAATTGAAGGAAAGAATAAGATTATTTCGTCACAACTTCCAACATCCTTTTGCTTTAATTGGATGAATTCAAGGACAGACTCTTTTATATAAATTGTTTTTTTTAATGAAAATCAATATGACTATAATGAACTGTTTGTGCCATTTGCTCTCGATGTGCCTCATGTGGAGTAGAATCAAACAAGAGGCCACAATATTTGGCCTTATGGGTGCTTCGTTACAATTGCTGGCGAACAGTAGTAGCCATCAACTGAATAAATTCATGCTGCAGTAAAGAAGATAATTATGATGTTTTTCCGAGCTTTTCCACACTACTGAGATGTTCTTTCGTGAAAGGATCATTCCAATATTGCTTTCGTCTTCATGTCTAGTGGATTCTTTGTGGCCATGCAATGTAAAATTCTGAGTTGCTATTAATTTTATGCAATCGAGAATTCTGTAAAGAGCACCTCGCCATCTTTGTTTTTCTGTTGCAATTTGAGATTGAAGCTTTCGTCAATGTTCTCTAAAGACTTCTGTCCACTTTCATCCATTTGTTGAAATAGTATAGATAATTTTGTTTTGCATTTTCGTGAGTGATAAAATTTTCTAGTGCTTTCCAGCAATTGAACCCATTTTCCTGCTCCAACGAATTGTTATTTTGGGAAAATAGCGCACAACAAAACACTAGATTGCATTTTTTTCTGAAGAATAAATACGCCAGGAGCGCCAAACACCTTCTCAATATCCATTTTCCAACTTTTAATTAAATCATCATTCCTTCTATTGTCAGCTTTATATTTTTTTTTAAATCATAACCGGATAATGACCTGAATTTATGCCAGCTCTGGGATGTCTTTGCCCTTTTGACACTGTTTGTAAATCTATGTTTGATCTCAATAAATTCAATCTGATTTCTTGTTATATCACCTTGCCTTTTCAAAGTGTATAGTTTCCTTGTGTGACAGGGGCTAGGGTGGTTGAGGCGAACTTGTATCGAAGTGGCTACCTCGCACCCAAGACCTGTGCACTTGTAGCGTGAGGTTTTTATTGGCTCTAGGATCAGTATAGTACTGACAATTACAGAAATAGAATTTCTGCAGAAAATGGTGAAGTCCCAGTGTCTGAGAGAACTATTAGTATCACAACTTAGTTACCGCTGTGAATGATCTGATCTCGAAAAATTAGTAGACAGGAGAAAGTCATAAATTGCCACCCCCGCTGTGTAACTAACTGTGATATTAAAACAAGTGTAATAGGGTGGGCGACATGATGATGATGTTGTGATATTTGATCACTCTCTTTGCTCTCGCAACCGACCCGATTCAACAATAAAACTCTGATTCTTGAGGCAGGGGCTGTATTTATTTCTACAACCATATCAGTGACATTTAAACACACAAAGCAAACATTAAACAAATAAACCAACAAACCAAACACCCAGCATGTGCTCGATTGCTAATGTGCTCTGGTTTCTTTGTCCATCTGCTATCCACACAGGGCGCCTCGTCTCGTTTGTTCTCTCTGGGCGGTTCTTGCAAAATAGGCCCGTTCGCCGGCTAAGCACTTCTTATATAGGCACTAGGCTAATCACTCGACTTTAGTGCGCTGCGCGGATTAATTTTGCCCCTTAAATAACACTCGCCTTTATTGCTCTATTAGGCACGAAACCACAGATATGGCCCACAACTATCAAATATAACACACGACTATCAAATATAACACACCACAACTAATTCTTAGGCTTTATTATGACCTAGTCATCAATCTTCTTCTTTGTCAGACTTTTCACATCCCAGCAATGCTTGCTCGCGCCGTCACGTGGGCTGACAGTCACGTGGGTTGCGCGCACATCAAAAATATACGGGCGATAAATATGCCATGAACATGAAGGGGGAAGCCGGGGTGTCTTTACGGCCCCATCACATATCTCCCTCCTGATTTTGTTGTCGTCCCGACAACATCACTACCTCTGGCGCTTCAATTGTAACCTCTCAGATCGTTGGTGCTGCGCATGACTCTTTCTGGGCGGCGATGCTTTGGGCTGAGCTTTTGGAATAGGTACAACCCGGCTGGGGACCCTCTTGGTCGTCATGTACCTAGTTGTACGTTTTCGGGCTGGCAGTTGCTGTGGTCTAGAAGATTCATCCACTTGTACAGCGTCGCTGCTTGCTTGTGACTTCTTCTTGTCAGTGCATGCAGCTGTCGACTTTAAAGGTGGGTTGCTCCTGGCGTGTTTTACAGTCGTTTTGTGTGGTAACGGTGCCCACATTCCCCACAATCTGCTTTTGATGAGTCTCCTGTTCTGAACCTTGATGTGTACTCCCTCCTATCTGCTTAGGGCGGGTTTCCTCCCCTAGACGACGACCAATTTTCTCGGCGACCTTAGGGTGACAGTTGTCACGGCCATCTCTTGGCTTGCATCCTAAAGGCAACCTAGTTGTGACAGTACGCTTCGGGAAAGAGCTCCTTGAGGGACAGGCAGATATCAAGTGTTCAGTGGACTTGCATTGAAAACATCTCTTCGGAAGCGGGCCTTGGGGGCACTTGGCTGCCATGTGGTCTGACAGGTCTCCACAATTGTAGCATCTTATCTTTCTAGGCTTCCTCTGTGCCATGGGTCGCTCTCCTGCTGCCCTTACATTCCTGACCGTCAATGCCGCATACAAAGACTGCTTCCATGCCCTGGACAGATGGTTTGCTGTCAAATGCTACTCGTTCATTCCTCGCCAGACTCCGGAATCCCTTTCTGAAGATCTTGGTCTGATGTACGATTACATCAATACCTCCATCATCTGGCGTGATGAACCCCCATTCCCTGTGGACACTATACCATTTGCAAATCCCTTGTCGCCTTGTCGGTGTAACTGCGTTTGTTGGTGCTGTCAGCTCACAGCTTTCCTTGACAACAGCCTGACTCTCACATAGAAGAAGGTCTAGTTGAGGTTCCTGCTCACACACCCCCGCGTCGTGCTCTAGCTGTTCCCGCGGTTGGCATGGTGCTTTCTTTCTCTGCACCTCCTCTTGTACTGGCGAACTGGTCTGTGACATCTGTGCTTGCTGGGATTTTAAGAGAGACACTTCTGCTTTGAGTGCCTCCTCTTCATTCTGAGCTTCTGCACTTGCTATCTGGACCAGTGTCTCTGGCTTTTTGACTTCACAGAAAACAGCACATTTCCTAGGCCCCTGACTCACGGCCTGTAAATTCCTGGTCATCTCACTGACTGGTGGTTGCTCGCTGTAAGCTTCTTCTACTATCTTCAGTAACTGCTCAGGGCTGGCCTTGGCTCCGCCACGTATCCGTAATCCCCTAGAGACCATTGGTGTGACATTATTCCAGATAACGTCTAACTTATCTTCTGCCCAAAAGGGCGCCACCTTCCACGCGGCCTCTACCTCTTCCACAAACTCTTGCCAAGTGGGACTTGCCTTTCCATCAAATCGCCTTACCTCTGGCCCCTTCACGTACACTACCTTCACGGGCGCATTGGTCGAAGCCATCTTGCTGCAATACCGCATCACTGTGTGTTTACAATATTTGTTTGTTCGCTGTTTGCTCGGTGTCACTGTCTGCCTATCCTGCCGACGACGCAATTTGTGATAGGGTGGGCGAGATGATGATGATGTTATGATATTTGATCACTCTCTTGCACACTCGCAACCGACCCGATTCAACAATAAAACTCTGATTCTTGAGGCAGGGGCTGTATTTATTTCTGCAACCATATCAGTGACATTTAAACACACGAAGCAAACATTAAACAAATAAAGCAACAAACCAAACACCCAGCATGTGCTCGATTGCTAATGTGCTCTGGTTTTTTTTGTCCATCTGCTACCCACACAGGGCGCCTCGTCTCGTTTGTTCTCTCTGGGCGGTTCTTGCAAAATAGGCCCGTTCGCCGGCTAGGCACTTCTTATATAGGCACTAGGCTAATCACTCGACTTTAGTGCACTGCGCGGATTAATTTTGCCCCTTAAATAACACTCGCCTTTATTGCACTATTAGGCACGAAAACACAGATATGGCCCACAACTATCAAATATAACACACGACTATCAAATATAACACACCACAACTGTGTTGCCGGGGCCCGAAAGGGGAGCAAAGAATAGTAACACTGCACCCTACCACGCATGTCGTAAAAAGCGACTAAGGAGGGTTGGGCATGGGGCTGTTTACCCCATCCCGTAAAAACTTTGCACAGTGGGCTGATCACCTGCTTGCCAACCAATCTGATTACGGAAACAACGATAGATTGTTTGGTCTGTTTCTGTTCCACAAAGACGCCACTAGGCGTGGTGGAAACAGCGATAGATTGATCAATTTGTTGTTGCCCTAAGACGCCACTAGGCGTACTGGCCACATACTGCTTTGCCGGTTGGTGGCTAAGGATGGAAGAAGAAGAAGAAGACAACTAATTCTTAGGCTTTATTATGGCCTAGTCATCAATCTTCTTCTTTGTCAGACTTTTCACATCCCAGCAATGCTTTCTCGCGCCGTCACGTGGGCTGACAGTCACGTGGGTTGCGCGCATATCGAAAATATACGGGCGATAAATATGCCATGAAAATGAAGGGGGAAGCCGGGGTGTCTTTACGGCCCCATCACACAAGGAAACAGATTTTACTTAACAATTATAAAATTGACAAGTCGTTCAAATACAATTTCCTTATTATTTATTTAGTATATACACTATCTACTCTTGTGCTGAAGGATGGATGTTGGAAGATGGAATGTAATGGATTAGTAAGTTTACAAATGATTTACACACACACACACACACACACACACACACACACACACACACACACACACACACACACACACACACACACACACACACACACACACACACACACACACACACACCCACACCCACACACACACACACACACACACACACACATATATATATATATATATATATATATATATATATATATATATATATATATATATATATATATATATATATATATATATATATATATATATATATATATATATATATATATATATATATATATATATATATATATATATATATATATATATATATATATATATATATATATATATATATATATATATATATATATATATATATATATATATATATATATATATATATATATATATATATATATATAAAGTTTTCCAATTATAGGAACAAAATTTTATCAGCTGTGCTGTTACTCAATTATAGTAAATGTATCAGCTGTGCTGTTATTTTTGTGTCTTGCTATGCTACTCAGTTTTTCGTCTTTGACAGTTAAATGCTCACAGTTGCTGACAGAAATGGTACTAATGTGTACTCATCTCTTGAAACAGTTCTGTCCTTCTTAATTTGATTCACGCAACACCTGCTGATGATCGTTTCGTTAGCCCACCCAAGACTGAGGGGGACTAAAGATGTAGCTGCTGTGCAATCACTGTGCTCCTGCGAAGTTCCAGGCAGCTGGATTGACTGGACATACGACCTCAGGTTGGATGACACGAATAAAACCCTCCAAGATTTAAACAGGCCAGTGACTTTAGTGAAGCAAGAGTTCCCGATCACGCAGTTAAGCAATAAATCAAAGGTTGACAGCTTTCTCTTGTCCCAGTAGGTCGTGCTGGCCTCGTGTTTGAGTGAGTGTGAGTTTATGAATAAACTCTCCCGTATAAATAGGTAGATGGAAAGCTTTTACTGCGTAAGGAAAGCTTTTGGTTGGTTCTCGGCATGGCAAGCTGATTGGTTACATGCAGTTTAGTACAATCCGTCGTACCATCCGTGACCGAGACGAGTCCCAGAAAAACAGGGCTTATGCCTAATTTTATCCTGTTTTTCGCCATATTGGGAGACAAGATGGCCCCAACCGAGTTCCGAAAAACAGGGCTTATGGCTAATTTTATTCTGTCTCAGAGGCTGGTGAACGTTGCTCGTTGATTGGCTGAGGGATATTTGTATCTCGACATAGTGATTTAACTAAGAAGTGGGTTTACACACACGTTTCACGACAGCACTAAGAAAATTTAATTCAGGATCGTTTGACAGGGGTTGTAATTATTGGTTGCTTACAACCCTTTCAGCCACAAACTTAGTGAACCAGGCAACATAAAGCGCTAATGTGGAACACAATTTAATTCCACCGAACACCCAGACAGTGTTCGTGGACGTTGTGTCCAAGGCAACTTCAGATTTCAACTCTGGTTCGGCGACTTCTTCTCTCTTGGCGTTTTGCAATGGAAAATGACATAGAAGAATGTACAAAGGCCAAGCCTTGCGCGGTTAACAACCGGGCAGTTTAGCGTACCTCACCATGGATTGGCTACTATTCTGTCAGCGGACATGATTAATGTTCTATTCTAAGATCCTGACTAACAATGGCGGTTAAAACTTTAGGGCGTGTCACAAAGAAGAGAATGACAAGAATGGCGCTGTCAAAATTGGATGGTGTTAAACAAATTGTTTACATTTAACCAGATGGCTTTCCTCACATAACTCTATAAGTCTTATCTCATCTATCATTCCTCAATCCGTTCTGTACTATATAATTGGTGTGTATTTTCCCTTTCCAACGTTTGAATTTCTGTCACCATTACTCTCAACACATCTGTAGATTCTACTAGTTTAATTGTGTCTTGTAATTCTTCATAATATTCCTTTATTTCTTCTTCGCTGTGACCTTTGGGTGATGGAAATATATTCAACAAATATCAAAGGACAGTATTACCGTGTACACAGATGGATCTAAAGGAGATGATAACTAATTGGGGATATGAATTTATGTTCCTATGTGGCAAATGGTGAAAGGATATAGTATAACAGATAATACATCTGTTTTCACGACAGAGATGGTTGCAATTCTGAAAGCTCTGGACACCTTCTCTAGCAAACCTCCTCATAATTTAAAAGCATTAACAGTTTCTGCTATTGAAGCTATAAGAAACTTATGAGAATGCAGTAGACCTGATATAGCAGAAGAGATGTTACTGGCAAATATTTACCAATGCTCCAGAGGCTGTTCTGTTCTAATAGCTTGGATACCTCCACATGTTGGCATAGAGAAGGAAATGAAAAGGCGGATAAAGAAGCTAAGAAAAGTAGAAATAATAGAAACCAAATAAATGTAGGGGTGAGGAAAACAGAGATCAAAAGCTTAATTAAAAGAATAATAACTGAAGAATGGACAGTAGAGTGGGATGGAAGTCAGAGGGCAGATATGCATATAAATTGTTCAAGGCTCCAACAAGAACGTGTCAGGTATCTTGAGAACTAAAAATTCCTAGCAATAAGAAACTTCTTAGACTGCAACTAGGAATGGGCTATTTTAGAATAGAAGAACCTTACTGTCAAGAGCCTAGAAAAAAATAATATAGAGCTTTTTCTATTAAAATATATAAAGTATGAACAACAGAGAAAACCAAAATTAGATTATTTACAGGCATGCATTTCATCCATAACTGTGAAACATGTGTTGCGAATAGATAGACCTAGAAATAGACCCCTTTTCAAAGAGGGAGGGGTGGGGGGATGTCGTGAAACGAGTGTGTAACCCCACTTCTTAGTTAATACACTATGTCGGGATACAAATATGCCCCAGCCAATCAACAAGCAACGTTCACCAGTGTCTGAGCCAGAATAAATTACACGAAGTATACGCCAGGAAAAAAAAAAAACTTAAGCCCTGTTTTTCGGATGTCGGTTGCGGCCATCTTGTCACCCAATATGGCGGAAAAACAGAATAAAATTTGGCATAAGCCCTGCTTTTTCGGGACTCGTCTCGGTCACGGATGGTACGACGGATTGTACTAAACTGCATGTAACCAATCAGCTTGCCACGCCGAGAACCAACCAAAAGCTTTCCTTAAGCAGTAAAAGCTTTCCATCTACCTATTTATACGGGAGAATTTATTCATAAACTCCCACTCACTCAAACACGAGGCCAGCACGACCTACTGGGACAAGAGAAAGCTGTCAACCTTTGATTTATTGCTTAACTGCGTGATCGGGAACTCTTGCTTCACTAAAGTCACTGGCCTGTTTAAATCTTGGAGGGTTTTATTCGTGTCATCCAACCTGAGGTCGTAAGTCCAGTCAATCCAGCTGCCTGGAATTTCGCAGGAGCACAGTGATTGCACAGGAGCTACATCCTTAGTCCCCCTCAGTCTTGGGTGGGCTAACGAAACGATCATCAGCAGGTGTTGTGTGAATCAAATTAAGAAGGACAGAACTGTTTCAAGAGATGAGTACACATTAGTACCATTTCTGTCAGCAATTGTGAGCATTTAACTGTCAAAGACGAAAAACTGAGTAGCATAGAAAGAGACAAAAATAACAGCACAGCTGATACATTTACTATAATTGAGTAACAGCACAGCTGATAAAATTTTGTTCCTATAATTGGAAAACTTGTTTTATATATATATATATATATATATATATATATATATATATATATATATATATATATTATATATATATATATATATATATATATATTATATATATATATATATATATATATATATATATATATATATATATATATATATATATATATATATATATATGTAAATCATTTGTAAACTTACAAATCCATTACATTCCATCTTCCAATATCCATACTTCAGCACAAGAGTAGATAGTGTATATACTAAATAAATAATAAGGAAATTGTATTTGAACGACTTGTCAATTTTATAATTGTTAAGTAAAATCTGTTTCCTTGTTTTTCAATATCACAGTTAGTTACACAGCGGGAGCCGCGCTAGCGTAGTGGTTACAACACCGCTCTGGCGACCGGGTGATACAGGATCAAACCCGGGCGACGGCATTTGAGGATTTTTCGTCGACCGGGATTTGGACTGGATTAACTCGAGACCTTGGGAGGACATTTGAAGGTGTGTCGTCGACCAGGGACTGGCGGCTCCTGAGCCGACCCAGCTGCAATGGGTACCTCCGAAATCGGCGAGTATTTGCCTGAATTGCGAGGGACACCTGTCTCTGTACAAGAAATAAAGGGATACTCACGTAAAATCAATGTCAGGTTAGACATAAAAATAATAATAATAACCTGAGATTTCGCCTCGAGTATTAGCGGGCGAACGAAAAACCAAAAAAAAAAAAAAAAAAAAAAAAAAAAGTTACACAGCGGGGGTGGCAATTTATGACTGTCTCCTCTCTACTAATTTTTCGAGATCAGATCATTCACAGCCGTAACTAATTTGTGATACCAGTAGTTCTCTCAGACACTGGGACTTCACCATTTTCTGCAGAAATTCTATATCTGTAATTGTCAGTACTATACTGATCCAAGAGCCAATAAAAACCTCACGCTACACTGGGGGCTCGTTCCTGTGATATTTCTATATACCTTGAGCCATACTTAGTCTATTCATCTATCTACTAACTCTATCTTGTGCCACCCATAGATAACAAAAGAAAAAAAAAATTTTGAAAAAATTCAATAATAGATTTAAAAAAAAAAAATTGTTTTCTTAGGAAGAGTACCATTTGGTACTCAGTAAATAGTTGATGCTCACAAAGTTGCACGGAAACTATTTGTTCATTCAAATTAATTAAGTTTAATTACAATAATTTGGATATAGTAAAATTACATACCCTCTCTAAGTAACGCCATGGCTGATTTAGTGAAGTTCAGAACTGCGGTCATGCAGATGGGTAAGGAATTAAATATGACAGGTGATGCTCTTATTTAGTATGTCACAACAGAATTGGACAAACACATGGATAGAGAGGAAAGGAAATTGCAAGTAGAAGCTGAAAGAGAAGCCAAAAGACTGGAAGCTGAGAGAGAAGGCAAAAGACTGGATGCTGAGAGAGAAACCAAAAGATTAGAAGTTGAAGCCAAGAAATTGGAGGCTGAAAATGAGGCAAAGAAAATTGACGCTGAGGAAAGGAAATTACAAGCAGAGAGAGACCATCAGTTGAGATTAAAAGAGCTTGAAATTCTGGCAACTACTGGCAATAATGGTGGTAGCTCACCTCACTCTGAGAGTAGCTCCAGCCAGAGCACCTCAAGTGGGGACCATGAATTTTCATCTGGACCCATTTGTTGAGAAAGAAGACGCCATTGAGTCGTACCTGGATAGATACGAAAGACTTGCCACTACCTATGGCTTAGTGAAAGAAAAGGGAGTCTTAAACTATCTCAGGGATTGAGAGGTGTGGCCTACGATGTATATTTGAAGCTCTCAAGAGATGACCAGAAAGATTATGAAGTCCTGAAGCAGGCACTGCTTGTGAGATATGAAAAGAACTCAGAATCATATAGAAAGAATTTCCGAACAGCTAAACTTCTTCCAGGAGAAAACTATCACCAATTATCTGCTAGATTGGAAACCTATTTGGAAAAATGGAGTAGTTTAGGAAAGTGTCAGGATCTGAAAGAAATGATAATGATGGAGCAATTGAAAGAGTCCACGCCTCGTGAAATGAGGAAGTTTATCATGGAAAAAGGAGCAGAGAGACTGGGAGATATTGTAACTGTTGCTGAGAGATATCAAGCAGCTCAGGCAGAATTATTAGGGAATAAGAAAAAGCAGGGTGAAAACTTCAAATCATCACAAAACTGTACCAAATATGTACAAAAGGACCATACCACAAGGAACAAACAAAGATTTGACCAAAAGGACAAAAACCCTCTAAGATCGGATAAGACACCTTACCGGAAGGAAAGTGGTGTAAAACTTGTCTAATGAGTAACCACAATACTGCGGACTGCAGAAGGAAGAATCCTCCTCATCATGCTGCATGTCTTACAACAGGAAAGCCGGGAAGGAAGGAACTGGCAGTAAGTCAGAAAGACTTCCATCACCCCCTGTCTGTGAGGAAGTGACCGTGAATGGCACTCAAGTGCTGTGTTTATATGACACAGGATTGGACTTTGATTCAGTTGTGTGCTCTTCTCTATTGAGTCCGTAAAGGTGCAGTGGCATGCGAATCTTCCAGAAGAGCAGCAGCGAAACAGCGGAGACAAGCTAGAAAAGATCGTGAAATAAAACCTTCACATGAAGCAAACATTCCCTGCCCACACTGTCCGAGATCCTTCCAGGCCCGCATCGGGCTCATCAGTCACCTTCGTACTCATAGACTATCCTAACATCCTAATAATTGGATGAACAGAGTGGTCTTCATCACCTGTGATGGACGAACAACCAACCATTGAGTCCTGACCAGATAACCACAGAAACAGTGGAAATCAGAGGACCGATCAAGGGAGCAAGAACCATGACATTACCTATAGAACGAATCAACATAGGATCTCGCTATGTGGAAGGAGAAATCAAAGCAGCAGTGATGGAAGACCCTATATACCCTTTGATTTTGGGGTGTAGGTATGTTTTTCTTGGTGGACCTATAAAACCTGTAGGTATGGCAACAGTCCACACCAGGGAAAGCTCCAGGAAAATGGAGGAAAATCCTATCAATACTCATCCAGAAGAGATGAAAAAGGCTCAAGCAGCAGACAGCACATTGAAGCCTTGTTTGGTAAATTGCCTAAAGCACATAACCCTCAAGAAAAAGGAGACTTTTATATGAAGAATGGCCTACTCTATAGAAAGGCTGGAACAGGACCTAAAGGGCATGGACAGCTAGTAGTGCCAAAATCTTACAGGGAGAAGGTTATGACGCTAGGACATCCTATACCCTTCAGTGGACATATGGGAATAGGGGCCACTGGACAAAGGATAGCCTGTCACTATTTTTGGCCGGGAATCACAGAGGACATAAAAAGATATGTAAGATCCTGTCCAGAATGCCAAAGAGTAGCTCCTAAGCATAGGACTGCACTAGCAACACTGGGAGAAATGCCCATTATGGGAACACCTTTTGAACGTGTTGCAGTGGATATTGTTAGACCCCCTCACTAGGACCAAGAAGAGAAATGCTTACATCTTAACCTTTGTTGATACTTGCTCTATGTGGGGAGAAGCAGTGGCCATGTCAGCTATAGATTCAAAGCATGTGGCAGAGACCCTGTTCACAATTTTTACCCGATTAGATTTCCCGCATCAGATATTGACTGACAATGGTTCTCAGTTTAAGGGAAAGCTAACGCAAGAAGTATTCAGGATATTTCAAGCCAGGCACTATCATTGTAGCTACATTGTTGTTTGGTAAACCAATAAAAGATCCACTGGAAGCATTGCTGCGGACATGGACTGATGAAAAAGCAGAGGAAACAGTGACTTCCTCATACCAGTACGTCAACGAGTTGACATCTCGATTGAAAGCAGGTTGGAGACTGGCCAATGAAAACTTAAGACAGGCCAGGAGGAAGCATGCTGCATACTACAACAAAAAAGCAAAGGATAGGGAACTGGAGGTGGGTGAAAAGGTGTTATTACTGTTGCCAAGCAGCAATAATAAATTGCAGATCGGATGTCATACTGGAAAAACTTTCCAGGACCAATTATAAGATTGACAAGAAAGGAAAGGAGAAGGTATATCATGTCAATCTTCTTAAAAAATACTATGACAAGGAATCATCAGAAGTTGCACATATCATGACCCTAGCCATTGCAACAGAAATGCACGGTGAACCACTTCACTCTATGGAATATCCACTCACAACTACAGAGGATTATGTTCAAGTAACCATTAGTGAACATTTAACTCCAGAGCAGAAGAAGATGGTTCAGAAAGTGTTGGAAACCCATGCTGATGTGCTCATAGATAAGCCGGGTCGTACGAATCTGTTAGAGTACAACATGAAGGTTACTGACCCTACACCAGTTTGCATGAGAACATACCCTATACCCTATGCGAAAGCATAAGCACTAAGAGAGGAAGTTGATTATCTGTTGAAGGAGAAAATTATCTCGAAGTCAGACTCTCCCTATAGCTCAAGTGTGGTGCTATTAGGAAAACCGAGTGGTGAACACAGGTTATGTATTGACTACAGGAAGCTAAATGCGATCCCAGAATCTCAGGTGGACCCATTACCTGACACCAACCAGCTGTTCTCTACACTGAGTAAGGCTAGGTATTTATCGAAGGTAGATCTAAGCAAGGGATACTACCAAATACCAGTGAAACCAGAAGTTAGGAAAATACTGGCATTTAGTACATCAGACGGACACTATGAGTTTAATGTACTACCCTTTGGATTGAAAAATGCTCCAAGTATCTTTTCAAGAATGATGAGGAAATTGTTGGAACCTCTACAAAATCCCCATATCACTAACTTTATGGATGACATCCTTGTTGCTACAAACACATTTGAAGAGCATATAGTAGCGCTCTCCATGTTGTTTGACAGACTGAGAGCCACTGGATTGACTGCACGTCCAACCAAGTGCTATATCGGTTGTAAGGAGTTGGAATTTCTAGGTCACACTATTTCTACAGGTCACATGTCTCCTGACCAAAAAAATATAGAGAAGTTAAAAAAGGCACCCAGACCTCAAACGAAGAAAGATGTGAGATAATTCGTGTCATTATGTGGGTTCTATCAGAAATACATACCCCACTTTAACTCTCTGTGTGCACCATTAACCAACTTAGCGAAGAAAAGACAGCCTGACAAAATCCAATGGAATGCTGATTGTGAAAAAGATTACACAGAGCTAAAAGCAAAACTCACCAGCAAACCCATTGATGCGTGATGCCATATGATGATGGATGGCATCCGCATGTCTGGTTTTGTTTAGTGTGCAGATGTGTTCAGTCAAACAATATTCATACAAAAATAACAGGGCAATCCACATAGGACGTCAGTAAACTCACGACGTATAAAGTCAATGATTCTTGTAACAGCCGTTGACGTTTTTCTTCATTATTTATTGTGGACGCCACAGTGACAAAATGGTTACGCGAATATGTAGGCACATCAAACAGTCATTATCACAGCAACATTCAATACAGCAATAGACGGTAGACAGCATTACAGTGATGAGTCAGATGCATGTTATATTTCATAGTGCTGTAAATGTAGTCAGGTGAAAAACTCCATCCTTTTCTATAACAGCCAGGAGATAACCAGATGTATGAGATCAGTTCACTCTCCTTAGTCTGACTTCAGCAAGACAGACACGTCTGCCGAAGTATAAATAATGTCCTCAAAAATATCCTCTAGATAATAAAGGTTTTCCAAACCTAGTTCATTTAACAAAGTAGCAAGTAATGGTCCTTGGGACATGCATCAACCGATGCAGTACAATACAGCGACATGTGAGCTGGGAAAACATCTCGTGACGACGACTTTCGAAGACAGGCTATGAATCGAAATCGCTCACGACCCAAAATCGATAGAGTTAATGAAAAGTCAATTTACCTTGCCTTCAGGAAATACACAGAAATATCACGCCTCCCGACATGTGGGAAACACTAGAGGTATTATCTCGAATAAACGAAATATCCATTAAGAGGACTACACATCCCTGACAGAACAAAAAATAGCGGAGATCCCCTCTTCAACGAGGCATCTCTTTCGCCATTCAAATCGCTCACCCCACTAGTGGTGGGCGGAAACCGATCGACCAAAAAAACAAGACCAGTCATGCGCAGTCCAGCGCAAAAAGACCACAGCTCAAAACTTAACTGCATTCAATACCAACGCGGGAAGACAAATGCTTACCGAGAAAAGTGACTATAAATTTCAAGCAGTTGTTGCCCTTGCGTTATAAAATAGATATTGTAATAAAACGATGTTGCGAGAATTTATCACGCAACATATCACCACCTCCTCCCGATAAAAAAAAATGTGGAACATATTTTTTTTTTTTTTATCAAAGAGCATGCGATAAGCGGCTCAAAACGCACGAATTATGCGCTGATAATTAATTAAATTGCCTAACATGAGGCTAAATATAGAGTGTCTGGTGAGGATATACCTCAACAGAAAAATAAATATGTCTCAAAAAAAATATTCACATCGGGGAGGTGTCACCAACACACATCACGTTAGCATGTAAACACAATATACGTATGCAAGTTACCATAATCATCATTAAACAGCATACTCTAATATTGTCTTTAAAAATGGATGTACAAATCTGATAGGAAAATTTAAATAGTACATTCTTTGACATGTAATGACATAAGTACATAGTAAAGTTAAACTACATGACGATCCAGGACATATGCTCTGGTATTCCGAGGGTAAGTACACAATCTAGAACTCGTCATGCTTGATACTAGTAAGGTAAGTCCTCAGCTCAACAATGACATTCTGAGAAAGTACAAGCAATATAATGCTAATTAATAACTAATATGCTTCATAAGGTACAATACATTATTAATAATTGTGGCTGTTTAGTAAACTAACGGCCCTTATATTAACTACTCAGTCCTCCTCTATCATCTTAAAAAACGAACAGAAGAAGATGACAACAAAGCACGATAGTGTGTACATATAAAGTAAGTACAGATGTGCTAATCTATTGTAGAAATATAGGTGTGTTATGACTCTGTAATATATGGAAATATAGGACAGAAGTATTAGTTGGAGTCATGTGGGCATCTAGACAAAATGTCAGCCATCACATTATCCGCACCACGGATAGCTCGTACCGTGAAGTGAAAAGGTTGAAGAGCTATAGCATATCGAGGGGATCTCGAACTCTTCAAATTCTTAGTCTGAATAGCTGTAAGAGCTTTCTGATCAGTCTCTAGAATGAAATGTGCGCCCAGGAGGAATCTTTGTAGCTTTAGAATTGACCAAACCATCGCTAACAACTCACGGTCTAAAACCGAGTAGTTCCTCTCTGCCGCATTTAGTTTTCTAGAAATGTACATAACAGGATGCAGAGTATTTGCATATTCTTGCATCAGTGCTGCTCCAATCCCAGTGGATGAAGCATCACTCCGAAGAACAAAAGTCCTATCAAGAGTAGGTAATCTTAAGATGGGAGGAGAAGAAAATATATTCTTGATTTGCTCTAGTGAAGATTGGCATTCTTCAGACCAACGGACCAGATTAGGCGAACCTTTCTTCAACAATGTTGAGAGAGGTGCCATGATCGAAGATAAATTTGGAATAAATCTCCCATAAAATTGAATTAAACCTAAGAGACTCCTCACTTGTTTCTTCGTTTTAGGAACAGAGATGTTCAGGATTTTGGAAGTATTGTGGTCTTCTGTCTTCGAGAGACCATGACCAACACGATGACCCAGGAAAGAGATTTCACCAAAACCAACAAAAGCTTTAGAAGGTTTTGCTGTCAAATTATTCTCACGTAGAGTGGACAGTAAGTCATATAACCCTNAATAGTGATCTTCCCAGGTATCACTGAAGAGACAGATGTCATCTAAGTATGCGATGACATCCGAACGATGTGACAGAATTCGACGCATCATGCGAACGAAAGTGGCAGGGGCGTTCATGAGACCAAAAGGCATAACATTCCATTGAAATAGACCCCTAGGTGTAGAAAAAGCAGTAAGAGGTTTGGCATGCTCTGCTAAAGGCACTTGTCAATAACCTTTAGACAAGTCAAGTTTAGTGAAGAATCTAGAATTAGAAAGTCTAATCAGTAGATCTTCTAACAAAGGCATCGGTTCAGCATCGAACTTTGTGACCTGATTCAATTTGCGATAATCAACACAAATTCGTATGTTCTTATCCTTCTTCCGGACAATAACCATGGAAGAAGAATATGGTGAAGTCGATGGTTCAATTATATTTAATTGAATCATTTCATCCAATTCCTTTTCCACTTGCGACTGAAAGTGTATAGGAATAGGATAAGGCCTAACCCTAATTGGATTATTGTCGGTAAGAATTATGTCATGTTCTATGACATCTGTGTGTCCAGGAATGTCAGTGAGAACATCCTGAAATGTTTGTAACATCGACGAGACTTGTCGATGTTCGTCACCAGAAAGATTAGGAGAAACAGAAACGTTTTTCCAAGATTCCGTAGAATGTAATGGAACCACTGGAAGGGGAAGATTAACATCAGAGAAGGTAGATTCCTCATCCTGTATGACAGACAGGGATGAATAATGACCGTGAGGTGCAGGAGCATCATCCGTTGCCTGGAAAATAGGCAGCAAATAGTCCGGACGTTCGTGAAATTCCGAAAGCATGTTTATGTGGAAAGTTTTATGCTTTCCATCAATATCGACCACATAGTCAACATCGGAAATCCGAGAGACTATTGCATACGGACCTTTCCATGCAATAAGAAGTCTATTTTCCCTACTGGGGAGTAGGACGAATGCTTTGTCACCTGGACAAAGTTGTCGTAGACATCTATTCTTGTTAGCAAACTGTCTTGCCTTCTCTTTAGCAATTTCTGATGAAGCAGTTGCTAGCTTACATGCCTCAATGATCTTTTGTCTAAGAGCAATGACATACTCATATGAGGATTGAGTTTCATCGCTAATATCATCGGCAGTGATGAGATCGTGTAATAAAGACATAGGGCCGCGTGGACGCGCGCCAAAGACAAGTTCGAAGGGAGAAAATCCTGTGTGTTCATTAGGGACTTCTCTATAGGCAAAGAGAGCCGCGGGTAAAACCCTGTCCCAATCTTGAGGATGATCTTCAGTTATCTTACCAAGCAAAGTCTTGAGCGTTCTATTCAGACGCTCAACTAACCCATTAGACATAGGATGGTAGATACTACTGAGAGATCGTTCAATATGTAAGGTAGACATTACCTGTGACATAGTGTCAGATATGAGTTGAGTGCCATGGTCTGACAATATTTCTCTGGGGAACCCCAAGCGAGAAAATATCAACCAAAGAGCATCTGCGATATCTGTAGTAGATATGCTCTTAAGAGGAATAGCCTCTGGCCAACGTGTGCACATATCGACACATGTAAGGATAAACTGATGTCCTCTGGCCGACTTGACCTTAAAAGGGCCAATAATATCTATGGCCATTTTCTGAAACGGCCGAATAGGAATGTCAGCAGCCTGGATAGGCGCAGCATGTCGTGGTCCTCTAGATTTGACCTCCTGACATACCTTGCATGATCGGCAGTAAATACGAATGTCCTTATTGACAAAAGGCCAAAAGAAAGCCGCAAGGACTCTCGACTTCGTACGGGAAAAACCCATATGTCCAGCACATTGCGAGTCATGAGCATGTTGTAATATTTGCACTCTCATGCTCTTGGGAACAAGAATTTGCGAATGTGCCGACGTAGTCGAATCTTGTACCATACGTACAAGTACGCCGTTTCTCATTGCAATCCAAGATTTTCTATTTGTATCCTGATTCGGATCACCTTTCTTCGCAAGAACGAAGAATTTTTTTAAAGAAGGATCTTCTTCTTGCAATTTTATGAAAGAGTCACGAGTGATTACTAAGTGACTATCTTGGCTATCAACTTCATTATCACTATTCAGTGAAGTTTCGGGTGTTTGTAGAGCTTGTGCTCTTGTAACTACTGCATTTGTAGCTTGCATGTTATTATCTTCCCAAGCAGCAATCTGCTGTGGGGTACACTCCCTAACTCCGTGAATACGACCAATAATAAGGTCCGCAATAGGATTAGGTAAGAGACAAGCATGCACATCTCCAGTAAAGAAAGGAGTGGCAATGTGAATTACAGCAGTAGGATATTTTTCTAGAGTGCCGCCAAATGTGACACATTTAATAACCCTTCCTGTAGCACAAGATGGATCTACAAGCGATTGTCTAACACCAATAGTGGTGCATCCGGAATCGAAAAGTAGTGAGACCGGAGTATCATTAACAAGACCCTTATGTAGAATTAAAGAACCCCTCCCGTCATGCGCAACAGCAGCAGGAAGAGCGGGAAGTGGGTGACCACAACTCAAAGTAGTTATGGTACCCGGTTCGAATAAAGTACTGCATTGGGGGCATTTGTTTGCTCTCTCAAAGTCAAAAGCAGAACCAGTGACAGCGTCAAAGTTTTTACTATCAACAACATGATTACAGGCTCCCTCAGTTTCCTGTTGTACAGCATTAGCCTGCTGATATCTCTTTTTTTGTGTTGAGATCTACCCCGACTATTATTACCTCTGAAGTTATCAGAGTTATTATTATCTCTGCAGTTATTATTGTCTCTATTGTAATTGCTATCATGATTCGAATTCCAGTTTCCACGATTACTATCATGTTCACATTGATGCGAACATCTATTTGTTTGGTTTTGAGGTCTTCGGCAGGAATAACCTCTATTACCATATCCTCTTTTGAAATGCCTATAATTATTAGGGTGATAGTAACGAGTACTATCAGGTTGTCTCCAATTCTTCGAAGAAGAATCACCATGAAATTGATTTCCATGATTTTGACAGAAATTACCGCTACTCTTTCTATCAAAATTTTGTTGGAATCTACGAGCAAAGTTTTGGCCATACGGAGCTGCCGAAGCAACTGGTAAACCTTCTTTCACCTTAGAGTTACCCATGGTTATGTGTGGGTGCGCAGTTACGTATTGGCAACAGAAATCTTCCATTTCTTTTATTGTTTTAGGTTTACGTTCATGAAGGAAAGCAAGGAAAGACTCATTGACAGACGACATGACTTTGTCTCTAAGTATTAAGTCCATAAGTCCTTCATAAGTTTTCTCCGTCTTAGATAGTTCAACCCATCGTGAGAAAGTAATGCGTATTCTTGCAATAAACTCGGAGAATTCAACTCCATTTTCAGGTAACATGTTTTTAAATTGTAGACGATAGCCGTCTTCGTTAAGCTGATATTTCTTTAACAAAGCGGCCCTGACAACCTCATAATTGTTCTTGTCAGGTTCATCCACCATATTTAATATACTTAGAGCTTTACCTGTCAGTATCCCTGATAACTGATAAACATATTTTGCTTTGTCTATGTTATGAGCTGTACATGCTTGTTCAAATCTGTCCAGATAGAACATTATGTCATCACTGGAAGGACTAAATGTTGGTAACTTAATCTTAAAAGTATCATTATTAGCCTTACCAGAAGATGAACCCTTGTTTGAGTCATTACCATTACTCATGCTTGTCAATTTCAATTTTTCCAACTCTAAAGCTAAGACCTTTTCTTCATGTTCCATTTTTGCTTTCTCTTTCCTCTCATCAGACTCTCTCTGTAATCTTCTTTCCTCAGCCTGAGCCTCTTTTTGAAGTCTTTCATTTTCAGCTTCTAGCTGTAGCTGGAGTTTTCTCTCCTCAGCTTCTGATTCCCTTTTTTTTTTTTCCATTTCCATTTGGAATCTTTTTTCATCCACCTGCATCTGCAGTTTCTTTTGTTCAGCTTCCATTGCTTTATCATATCGAGCAGTTGCAAATTCTTCTAACTTATCACCAGTCTTCCCAAGCAATTTACCCTGCTCAATAAAGTGCTCAAATGTAGACATGTTGTCTAACATATGAGTCCAAAACCTGAAATAATTAACTAATTTATTTCAAACCTAAGTGTAACAAGTCTTAATTAAGCACTTGTATATTCACATCACATTATATTATCCCAGTCTCTGTGGGAAACAAGTCTCCAATCAAAGAACTTGTATATGAAATATCAGCACTCAATTCTTGATCATAAGTGCACTTCTCATTCAATAGTGCACGACACTATTCATCATTCATTTATCATCAGTGTAGTAGTAACAGTGCATTAGCATAGCCCATTAACTAATTACTATAACTGTAAACAATGACTATGTAAACACATGCAGAATGTAAACATTGAAAATGTAAACAATGCAAACAATGTAAACAATAACAATGTAAACAATAACAAAGATCAGCAACAATACAAAAACATTCGCAGAAATCAACTAAAAATAAAGCAGAAATTAATGAAATATCACAAAAAATGTGACGATATCTGCGCTATAATTAAACAAAATACATGACACCACAGTGTATAAACAAAAATGTTGTATGAAACTAAATTATAGACAAGAGTAGGCTAACAAATACAAACAAATCAAAACAAAACTAAAGAATGCGAAATAATAACGAAAACAATATTAAAACATGTCATCACAGCTAACATAAATAGCAACAGAAGTCGCTTAGCAAATTCCAGTATCGGAAATTTGCAAACCCTACAGAAAACGCTCACAATAGACGACCTCTATGACGTGGCATAATCTAACGGAGACACCACCCAACCGAGAACCCGCTGAAATATAAACATATAAATATACAAATAACATATAGACATATAACATATAGAATGAGATGATACACAGAAGACTCAGCAGAAGTATAAGGGCACAGTTTACATACAAACAGGCCACTTAACTTATAGGCTTCCAATCGTAGAACAGCAGAAAAAACGGATGTCAATCAACGTCCTAAAGAGCGAAGCTCCAACGATGATGGCACATCTGAACTGCTTCCACAGCTAACACGATGGTACAAGAGCTTCTGAACTACTGTGTGTTGAGTTGTTTCGGCACTTGACCTTCTAATCCAAAAGTAAGTTGATGGAAATCGGTACTTGGCCTTCTTCAGAAAACAACCCGTTTCAACCGGCACTTGACCTTCACAAAAATGACAGCACTGGAACCTTGACAGCAGCAACTTGCTTGACTTGCGTAAAAGATAACAGCAGTCCGAGTTATCCGGCAACATGTAACAACGCCGGGTACTGTCAAATTCTTGTTTCCGTCAAAAAGTTGAAATTTTGACTTTTACCGGGCAACGCCGAGTACTTTGAAAATTTTGAAGATGTTGACTGTATTGAAGAATGTTAATTTCTTGAAGGATGCTGATGAATTCTTGTTGAAAATGAAGTGGGTAAGGGACCCCGTGTTTGCTGGTACCAGAATCAAACCAGCTTATGGCCACCAAATGATGCGTGATGCCATATGATGATGGATGGCATCCGCATGTCTGGTTTTGTGTAGTGTGCAGATGTGTTCAGTCAAACAATATTCATACAAAAATAACAGGGCAATCCACATAGGACGTCAGTAAACTCACGACGTATAAAGTCAATGATTCTTGTAACAGCCGTTGACGTTTTTCTTCATTATTTATTGTGGACGCCACAGTGACAAAATGGTTACGCGAATATGTAGGCACATCAAACAGTCATTATCACAGCAACATTCAATACAGCAATAGACGGTAGACAGCATTACAATGATGAGTCGGATGCATGTTATATTTCATAGTGCTGTAAATGTAGTCAGGTGAAAAACTCCATCCTTTTCTATAACAGCCAGGAGATAACCAGATGTATGAGATCAGTTCACTCTCCTTAGTCTGACTTCAGCAAGACAGACACGTCTGCCGAAGTATAAATAATGTCCTCAAAAATATCCTCTAGATAATAAAGGTTTTCCAAACCTAGTTCATTTAACAAAGTAGCAAGTAATGGTCCTTGGGACATGCATCAACCGATGCAGTACAATACAGCGACATGTGAGCTGGGAAAACATCTCGTGACGACGACTTTCGAAGACAGGCTATGAATCGAAATCGCTCACGACCCAAAATCGATAGAGCAAAACTTAACTGCATTAAATACCAACGCGGGAAGACAAATGCTTACCGAGAAAAGTGACTATAAATTTCAAGCAGTTGTTGCCCTTGCGTTATAAAATAGATATTGTAATAAAACGATGTTGCGAGAATTTATCACGCAACACCCATCCTTACGCTACCCGATATCAAACAGGAATTTGTATTAAGAACGGACGCTAGCAGTGTAGGTATTGGTGCAACTCTCTTGCAGCAATCAAAAGTCCAGCCGGAGGAACTTTTACCCGTCGCCTACGCCAGCAGGAAGCTGAATGCAGCTGAGTTGAATTACTCGACCATAGAGAAAGAATGTTTGGCTCTAATTTGGTCCATCGACAAATTTTCACCTTACCTTTATGGGACACACTTCATTGTCCAAAGCGATCAATAACCTTTAACTTTCTTGGCTGCATCTAGAAAGTTAAATTCGAGAATGTTAAGGTGGAGTCTGCTTCTGGCGCCTTATTCCTTTACCGTGAATTACATTCCGGGAAGAGACAATGTAGGAGCTGATTTTTTTAAGTCGACACCCTATTACTCTGGAAGGACAGACGCAAAATGATTAACTAAAGCAGGGGTTTACACGTCAGCTATGACAAGTCACAAAGAGGAAAGGATGGGGCTATGTCGTGAAACGAGTGTGTAACCCCACTTCTTAGTTAATACACTATGTCGGGATACAAATATGCCCCAGCCAATCAACAAGCAACGTTCACCAGTGTCTGAGCCAGAATAAATTACACGAAGTATACGCCAGGAAAAAAAAAACTTAAGCCCTGTTTTTCGGATGTCGGTTGTGGCCATCTTTCACCCAGTATGGCAGAAAAACATAATAAAATTCGGCCTAAGCTTTTTTTTTCGGGACTCGTCTCGGTCACGGATGGTACGACGGATTGTACTAAACTGCATGTAACCAATCAGCTTGCCATGCCGAGAACCAACCAAAAGCTTTCCTTAAGCAGTAAAAGCTTTCCATCTACCTATTTATACGGGAGAGTTTATTCATAAACTCACACTCACTCAAACACGAGGCCAGCACGACCTACTGGGACAAGAGAAAGCTGTCAACCTTTGATTTATTGCTTAACTGCGTGATCGGGAACTCTTGCTTCACTAAAGTCACTGGCCTGTTTAAATCTTGGAGGGTTTTATTCGTGTCATCCAACCTGAGGTTGTATGTCCAGTCAATCCAGCTGCCCGGAACTTCGCAGGAGCACAGTGATTGCACTGGAGCTACATCTTTAGTCCCCTTCAGTCTTGGGTGGGCTAACGAAACGATCATCAGCAGGTGTTGCGTGAATCAAATTAAGAAGGACAGAGCTGTTTCAAGAGATGAGTACACATTAGTACCATTTCTGTCAGCAATTGTGAGCATTTAACTGTCAAGGACGAAAAACTGAGTAGCATAGCAAGAGACAAAAATAACAGCACAGCTGATACATTTACTATAATTGAGTAACAGCACAGCTGATAAAATTTTGTTCCTATAATTGGAAAACTTGTTATATATATATATATATATATATATATATATATATATATATATATATATATATATATATATATATATATATATATATATATATATATATATATATATATATATATATATTTGTAAATCATTTGTAAACTTACAAATCCATTACATTCCATCTTCCAACATCCATCCTTCAGCACAAGAGTAGATAGTGTATATACTAAATAAATAATAAGGAAATTGTATTTGAACGACTCGTCAATTTTATAATTGTTAAGTAAAATGTGTTTCCTTGTTTTTTAATATCACAGTTAGTTACACAGTGGGGAAGGCAATTTATGACTGTCTCCTCTCTACTAATTTTTCGAGATCAGATCATTCACAGCCGTAACTAATTTGCGATACCAGTAGTTCTCTCAGACACTGGGACTTCACCATTTTCTGCAGAAATTCTATTTCTGTAATTGTCAGTACTATACTGATCCAAGAGCCAATAAAAACCTCACGCTACATGAGAAGAAAGTGCTATATTTGGATATTGGAAATCTGACTTTATTTTCTTGAATTAGTACACCTTATGTCCTAATTATTACCCATCAAGGGCTGAACGGGATACTTTATTTAAAAAAAAAAAAAAATTATTGATGCATACGTTTGCAAGGTTGCTATTTCCAATGGTTTTGCTTTAATTTGTAATAACATTGTTCTTCATTGTAGCGTCTTGTATCCACAAACATATTATTCTAGTTCGTTCTTTATACACATTTCTACACCTCTTTCTTCCCCCCCCCCCTTTTCTCCTGAGTGTATAAGTATGTATTTTTCTATTTTTTAAAAATTTAGGCTGTCTATTAATCCTTCACTGCCACTTCCAGATTTTAAAATTTGATTCTCACAAGTTACTCACACCTATCGATAGTAAATAGAATCTTTGTGGAAAAAAAACCTAGATGTTCAGCAAAAAAAAAGAAGTATTCTTTCAGCCCTTGATGGGTTATGATTAGGGCATATAGTATAATAAATTCAAGACAATAAAATCAGATTTCCGATATCCAAATATATTATCAGCTTCTGCCCCCCAACTCAGTCCAAATATAGTAAAACAAAGCCAAAATTGTGTGAATCAAGTTGTGTATGACACCTCCTTTTCAAGAAACAAACAAACCATAAAAGTAAAAAAAAAACAAATACAACCAAGGAAACCCCCGCCCCCAAAAAACATTAAAAAAAATTAAAATAGTCTCTCACAACTGCCATGCTGTTAACAAGGTGGAAGGGGATGGGAAAGCCTGGAGGTGTCCCAGATTATATCAAAACTACCAACTATCTGCCATCACTCCATCAGACTATCCCTTATCCTCACACCATCATTAAATCTTATATATTAATTTGAGTTCTTGTTATATACTGTTTTACTAAGAAAACCAAGACACCTACATGGCACCCAAAAAAAAAAAAAATCTGGATCTAGATGGAAAAACCTAGGAATGGCAACGCTGGTCCTCATCAGTTATGTAGCCCCTGTTTTATAGACAACCTGTGTCGCATTCAATCTAAGAGTAATGTTTCCTTGTTTACAGAATACCGCGAAAACTTTAACCATTTCTAAGTGCACTGTAGTTTAGAATTTCAGTTCTAACTGAGAGCAGTTCTTACTCAGTATAACCTACTGCTTTAATGTAAGTACAATCATCATCACATATTTGCCATTCAAGAGACTAATCTTAATCCGAATCAGCGTTTTACCATCCCTGAATATAAAGTCTTTCGAAACGATAGGAAAGAAACTCAAAAAAGGAGGAGGTGTGGAATTTCTAGTTAATAAAACAGATATAATAACTGACTGGGAATAATTTAGAACATACAATTTTGAAGGAATAACTGTAACCGTATCTACTGAGTTAGAAGAAAAAAAAAATAGTTAACCTGTAGCCTACTATTCAAGTGGAAACATAAATGAAAGATATCACACACGTGAATAAAAGGATAGGCCTACACAACAGAACCATCATAGTGGGAGACTTCAATGCTCATCATATAGCTTAGGGAGGCAATTTAATATACAAATCAGGAAAAGTATTGTTGGACTTCATTGAAAACCATGAACTAATTATACAGAATGATGGCTCAGTAACAAGAATTAACCCTTGTGCAAGACAGCTATTAATATAAGCATTGTAACACCAAATCTTGCTAATGCAAAATGGGAAGTTATTGAGGATACAAATTCAAATCATTTACCCATTGAAATAACACTAAATGGTAACTACAAACCTAAAAAACTGGTAGAAAAACCAAATTTTCACTATAGTAATGCTATTTGGGTAGCTTTCCAGATAGAAATGGAATTTTATTTTTTAAACAAAGCATCTCGTTCAACCTTTGATGGGTTATAATTAGGGCATATAGTGTAATAAATTCAAGACAATAAAATTAGATTTCTGATATCCAAATATAGTACCTTCTTCTGCCCTCCACTCAGTCCAAATATAGTAAATCAAAACCAAAATTGTGTGAATCAGTTTGCGTATGACACCCCCTTTTCAAGAAACAAACAATAAAAATAAAAAACAAACTAATACAAACAAGAAAACAAAATACAACCAATGAAAAAAAAACAAACAAACAAACACAGTAAAGTCTCTCACAACTGCCCTGCTGTTAACAAGGTGGAAGGGGTTGAGAAAGCCTGGAGGTATCCGAGATTACATCAAATCCACCAACTATCTGCCATCATCCACATGAGCACTCCATCTACCCCTTATCCTCAAACTATCATTGATCCTTATATATTAATTTTAGTTCTTGTTATATACTGTTTTACTATATTTTGCAATTCTCTAGGTCTATATATTCTCAACGCCTATTCCACATTTATGGATGAATTGCATGCCTGTAAATGATCTAATATTGAATTTCTCTGTTCATACTTCCTACATTTTAGTAGAAAATGCTCTTTATTATATTTTTCTAGACATTCTGCACAGTTAAGGTTCTTCTGTTCTAAAATATCCCATTCCTAGCTGCAGTCTAAGAATTTTCTTATTGCTAGGAATGTTTAGCTCTCCAGATATCTGACACGTTCTTGTTGGAGTCTTGAACAATTTATATGCATGTCTGCCCTTAAGGCTTCCATCCCACTCTGCTGTCCATTTGTCAGTTATTATTCTTTTCATTAAGCTTTTAATCTCTGTTTTACTCATCCCCACATTTATTTGGTTTCTATTATTTCTACTTTTCTTAGCTTCTTTATCTACCTTTTCATTTCCTTATATGCCGACATGTGTAGGTATCCAAGCTATTGGTACGGAACATCCTCTGGAGCATAGATAAGTATTTATCAGTAATATCTCTTCTGGTAAATCAGGTCTGCGGAATTCTCTTAAGTTTCTTATAGCTTAAATAACTGAAAGTGAGTCTGTTAATATTGTCAATTTATGGAGGATCGTTAGAGAAGATTTCCAGAGCTTTCAGAATTGCAACCATCTCTGGCGTGAAAATAGATGTATTATCGGTTATACAATATCCATAGAAATGGAAGAGATAAAAATGATTAATTCTTACAATACGGGAGCTAAAACCGCGTTTTTACACGCTAGTTTAGCTATCGTTACCGTCGCGCGCCACTTGAAGTGGCGAGCCGTAAAATTGGTACTAAACCCGCGCCACTTCACGGGGCTTGCCAGATACTAAGAGTTAATATAGAAAATTAAAATATAGATGTATTTGCAGATAACTTGACAAGGGAAATATTACTAATAGCTGTTAAACGTATACCAAATGCATATATACCAGAACACATAATTCCTCACTACATTAAGAATAAAATAAAGAATGAACATTGGAAAAAACTTTCCATCATAGCATTTCATGATGTATCCTGTCCCCAGTGCACTTTAATATATATCTAGAACATATTATGCAGGAGGCTCTCTATGATTATAAAACAACCATATCGATTGGAGGCCGACCTCTTTGCAATCTACGTTTTGCTGATGATATCGATCTGATAGCTGGAACAGAATCAGAACTTCAAGACCTTACCTCTAGACTGGAGAAAGTAACAAGAACGTATGGGATGGAAATTAATATAGAAAAAAGCAAGATATTGGTGAATAGCCATAAGAAACATGTTCCGACCAACATTACGTTAAATGGGCAAACGTTAGAAGAAGTTAACACCTTTAAATATCTCGGGTCCACTATATGTAGTGATGGAAGATCAAGTAAAGAAATCAAGACAAGACTTGAGATGGCCTCAGCTGCCATGACAAGGCTGAATGTGATCTGGAAAAGTAACATCAGTTTTCGTGTGAAGATCAAATTATACAAATCACTTGTATTATCTATTCTCTTGTATGGGTGTGAGGGCTGGACACTCACTGCAGATACGGAGTGAAGGATTCAGGCTTTCGAGCATAAATGTTATAGAAGAATTTTGCGCATTTGCTATAGAGCACAAAACAAATGTCTATGTTAGAGAGAAGATAAACACCTATGCAGGCCACCAAGAACCACTTTTGTCAGTAATGAAACGTCGAAAGCTTGCCTGGTTTGGGCACGTAACTCGTCATGACTCCCTTTCGAAAACGATCCTCCAGGGAACAGTCGAAGGTAAATGGAGAAGAGGAAGGCAAAGAAAATCCTGGGCTGATAACATCAAATAATGGGCAGGACACGGTTTTTCCACACTTGTACGCATTGCTGAGGATAGAGAGCAGTGGAGAACCCTGTCTGCTGATGCTTCCACCATGGCACCCCTACGACCCATGACGGGTTATGGGTTGAGATGATGATGATTGGAAAAAAAACCCAATACTATGGTGGACAGTTAAATGTACGGAAATTGAAAAACAAAGAAAGCAAGCTCTATGGAAAAGAGAAATAATAGATCCGAAGATAATTTAAATATTTATAAGAAAATAAGAAATGAATCAAACAGAATAATACTTAAAACAAAAGAAAATCATTGAAAAAATTTCTGGCAAACACTGAACCCTGCAACTAACTCTATAACAGATGTGTGGAATAAGTTAAAAGCAGTTAAAGGCAGAACTAAACATATGATAATACCTAATATAAAAAGACCTGAAAGGGCAGACTGGCAGAAAGCAGAGGTGCTGGCCAGATACAACACTTCTCAAAAAACTCGATAAAGAAGTACCTGAGAATGCTGAAAATGTATCATATTTAAATGCAGATATTACAATGGAAGAAGTTGAAAATGCAATAAAGGGAAAAACAAATACATCATTAGGGAAAGACGTCTTGAGCTATGAAATCATGAAACACATACCAAAAAGTACCTTCAAAATTATAATATCCCTGTTTAACAAAATGTGAAATACAGGAAAATTTCCCAAAACATGGAAAACAGCAGTAATTATCACAATACTAAACCAGAAAAAGATGTACATGATGCCAGTTCATACAGACCAAATTCTTTTAACTTCCCATTTAGGTAAAATATTAGAAACCATAGTAAATAAAAAATTAAAGTTTTATTTGGAAAAGAATAATTTATATAGTCAAAGTCAGGATTAAGGAAGAACAGATGCACTATGGATTAGATAATTAAATTGGAACATGAAGTAAAATCAGGATTTCAAAAGAAAGAACAAACTGTGGTAGTATTTTTAGATGTAGCTAGGGCTTATGATGGATGCTGGAGAGAGGGTGCTGTCTTTAAAATGAAGAAGATAGGAGTAACCGGTAAAATATATAATTATTTAGAGAATTTCCTGCAAGATAGATATTTCACTGTTCAGGTAAACAATGATAGATCAGAATTGTATAAACAACAAAATGGAATACCCCAAGGCTCAGTAATGTCTCCTTCAATTTTTACAATAATGGTAAATGATTTAGGTGAAGAATTTAATAATGGGAAAAATTATATGTCACAGTTTGCAGATGATTTTGCTATATGGAGAACTGGGAAAAATTTGCCAAAATTCTATAAGGATCTACAAAAGCAAATAAATAAAGTATGTAAATGGATGACAAAATGTGAATTTCAGCTGAAAACAAATAAAACAGTGGTGATGATCTTCAGTAAAATTAGGGTTGTTAAAAATAAAATTATAGGCATAAATATCCAAGGGCAAAACATTAATACAGTGCAAACCCCTCAATATGTAGGAATGATATGGGACCAACAGCTACACTGGAATACACACATAGATAAACTAGAAGAGTCTTGCAGAGGATTGACTAACTTATTAAGATATTTAAAAGGCAATGGTTGGGGTGCAAGCACTAAGACAATGCTCACTTTTTATAAATCTTTTATTAGAGGACAAATAGATTATGGAAGTATAATCTATGACTCTGCTGCACGCAGTAACAACATTAAATTAGACAGAATTCAGCATCAGGCTTTATGTACAATAGCAGGTGCAGTCAGATCAACACCAATGGGAGCTCTAAAGGTGGCGTTAGGAATTATACCCTTGGAATTATGGAGAAAGGAGTTAAGACTAAATTACATGAGCAAAGTTATGTTAGATAAGTCTTACCTAGCATATACAACTTTTACCAAATGTCAACTAACAACTCAGGTCAATCAAAAGATTACCAATAGATACCCTACAGGATGGTAGTGTATGGAGGAAATGGTCCATCTGGGTACTTTAATTACATAAAGTAATAACAGTTGTGAATACAAGCCGATGGTTCCACCCTGGGAGATCAAGAAACCAGACACGGACTACTACCTAGCAGAAATACTTAAGAAAGCAAATAATATAGAAAATATTAAAAACACAGCGAAGAAATATACACTACAAATATCAAAGAACAGCATTACTGTATACACAGATAGATCCAAGAGAGAGGATGGCAAATTGGAGAAAGGAATATATGTTCCAATATGGAAAATGGCAAAAGAGTAAAGTGTCACTGAATATACATCCATTTTCACTGCAGCGATGGTGGCAATACTAAAAGGACTAGAAATATTCTCTAATAACCCTCCCATGAAACTAACATTTTTAACTGACTCTCTTTTAACAATTCAAGCACTAAGAAACTTATGAGAATGCAGTAGATCTGATAAAGCAGAGGAGATATTTTTGGCTTCTACATACTTATATTCCAGAGGATGTTCAGTCTTAATAGCTTGGATACCTTCACATGTTGGCATAGAGAGAAAAAAAATTTAATATAGACATACATTAACGTGATGATTGTGGTTTCAGTGAAAACACACAAGTATCCTTCTCCTATCTTTATATCTTTCTTACGAGTGTTTACCATTTACCAAATTTTGTTGTTAGCTATTGAATCGCAAGCCGCTGTTTTAATTCTGTGTTAATTTCTGTGTTTACACATTTGTTACTGAAGCCAACCTGTGCTATTCTTTGCTAGTCTTATTTTACTCTAATCTACAAAGCATGACTATTATGGCCGTTGTCTTATGTGTCATTAGGTTATACTTGTGAATGGTTGTTGTTGTTTAACTAGGGCTGCTGAGCTTCTCACTCTTTTGCAGCCAACACCAAGTTGAAGACTCCTTGATAATATCTACACTGTAGGCCGCTGCTCTGGCAAAATTTAAAAATTAGAAACCTACCCACCAGATATATTTATAGAATGTGTGATTCCTATATACACACATTGGGATTCTCGCCGGTACTATGGAGTTTGTGCACTGTGCTCAGATCCTCCTAGTGTGATCTAAGGGAGGAGATCAGAGCACTGATGGAGTTGTCCATGTGTAATGAAGATAATCCTTAAAACCAAACCAATCTACACTGTAGATCAAGGCTTTTCCTGTGGCTTTTCTGCCATTCCAAAAAGTGTTCAGTTGAAGTCATTAGCTTCAGTTGCTCCAGCTTCTCCAACCTGGCTTTCATTTAAAGCAGCATTTCTCAGACCTTTTTGTTCACGGACCACTTATTCATTTGAGATGAATTGATGGAACAGTGATCCTAAAAATTGGGTTTAAGGTAGCATTTTACAAGTTTATACGTATTACGTTTTACTTACTTACTTACTTAGTCGTTCCCCTTCTACCGTGAGGTGTAGAGGTTTGGAAAAGAGAGCGCCAGACTATCCTATCAGCTGTCTTCCTCCTGGCCTGGTTCCATTCTAGTCCTCGGTCCTTCAAAGATTGTCTAATGTCGTCCTCCCAGCGGACTCTGGGCCGTCCTGGGGGTCTGGATCCCTGGCTCTTTGTTTCCCATGCTTGTCGTGGTAGCCGATCTTCTCCCATTCTGCAGACATGGCCAAACCATCTTAGTTGGGACTGTTCTACTTGGGTCTGCAGGGGGTGGAATTTTAGGCCTTGACGTATCGTCTGGTTGCGGACCATGTCTCTTCTTGTTACTTCAACCACCATCCTCAGATACCTCATTTCTGAGGTTTGGATCTGGCTTTTGTGAATTGTAGTCATTGCCCATGACTCGCATCCATATGTCAAGACTGGGACATAGGTGGAGCGGTATACAGCCATCTTCGTTTTCTTACCAACCTCTCTCTTGCTGAGAAATTCTCAATTTATGGCCTGAAAAAGTCTCCCAGCTGCTGCTTTTTGAGTGGCCAACTCTTCTCTGATGCCCCCCTTTCGGTCTATAATAGCTCCGAGGTATTTAAAGTGGTCGACCTGCTCCAGGACCTGTTCTCCCAGCTTAATCTGATGTACTTTTTCTTCTCGTGATATCACCATGGATTTTGTTTTAGAGCTGCTTATGACCATCCCTCTCTTCTCCAGCTCTTCCTTCCAGACTTGCAGGTTGGATTGGAGATGTGCCTCTGATTTAGCAATCAGGACAACATCATCAGCAAACGCCAGCTCTGAAATACAGACCTGTCTCATCTTCCAGTACCCCACTGAATACTTTCTTGTTCTCTCCTTACATGCCTTGATGACATCGTCTATGAGAAGTATGAAAAGATAAGGTGACAGGATATCGTCTTATACCAGTGGTGGTCCTGAACTCTTCTGACTTATGGTTTGCTGTCCTCACATAGTTTCTGCAAGACTTGTAGAAGCTCTGTATAGCATGAATCAGAGGTGCTGGAATGTTCTTCCTTGCCAAACAGTCCCAAAGTTTGCTCCAGGGGACTCTGTCAAACGCCTTTTCCAGATCTATGAAACAAAGATGGATCTCACTCTTATACTCAAGGGCCTTTTCACTCAGCTGTCTGAGTATGAAGATTAGGTCTTGAGTACTTCAGTTTGCTCGGAATCCACACTGGACTTCATCCATTATATTTTACAATTAATTAAAATTAAGTTTAAGCTGTGTAAATAAAGAAAGTAATTAATACAGCTAAAATAAGAATAATTAGAGCCATCAGTAGTTTAATCATGTTTATTTTTTTATTACTAACAAACGTAAAGTACATGCACAAGTAATTGTACATTTTACACCAATGAGAAGAATGCTTTTGTTTTTTTACCAGCACATATTCGCTTAATATATGGTACAATGTTTGAAAGTTGAATTCTTATGTCTGGGGCAATGACAAATGTCTATTCCTATATTTTGTCTTCAAAGCCTCATAATAAGAAAATACTGTTTCACATAGGTATGTAGTGGCAAATGGAAGAAACACTCATATTGCTTGTTTTGCAATGTTGGGGCATTTTTGCAAAACACTGCTCCAAAAAAATCAACTTGGAAAGTTCATTAAATCTTTGTTTATTCCTGAGTCTGAAATCGAATCAATCTAACTCTCATAATCATGAGCTGATAAGCATGCTGGTTTGGCTGCAATTACAAATGAATTTTCTATCTATTTTAAAAATAATGTTTGAAAATTAATTGTTAGCAACCTGTTCTACATTTTTTCTTCACAGAACACCTTTCAATAACTCATGGAACACTAGTGTTCTGCAGAACATAGTTTGAGAAATGCTGATTTAAAAGATCATGACAGGAAGGGTTATGGAAGCAATAGTGTATATAAAATGTGTGATCTTTCAAGTCTAAAATTCCATAGTTGTGAGTTGCTTCATCAAATAATGCATTGTTGGAAAAGAAGGGGGGGGGGGGGGGGGGGGGGTGTGGGGGGGGGGGGGGGGGGGGGGGGGGGGGGGGGGGGGGGGGGGGGGGGGGGGGGGGGGGGGGGGGGGGGGGGGGGGGGGGGGGGGGGGGGAGGGGGGGGGGGGGGGTGAATTTGGAGAGAGTGCCAAACCAAGTTGGTCATATGTCATAACATGGTCACTCTTGCAATGAGGCTTTGGTGTTACTTGAATGGATCTGGATCAAATCTTCAGAGTGCCTATTACTTCTTTTACTTTTATCTCATCTAGTATCGTCCGTTTTGATTTTGTTTTTCTTGCTTTCTTACAGCATCTACGAATAACTAATTTTTGTTATTTGTTGGCAGAACCAGTTTTGTAATTTACAAGGATATTCTAGATCTATGACCTAAAGAAGTTCTTGTCATAAGAAGCAGTTTATTACTGTGAAATATGATCGAGCTGTTGAGTTGTTATTTGATTTTGACAAATTCATCCAAGCTAATCATCAAGCTGATTCTTTTATGGATTAAGTATAGAAACAGACAATGACATAACACAATGACATAACAGAGTGAAAATTACCTAAACAGGTCAGAAAGGGCAATAAAAAAAAATCAATTAATCTTACAGATAATTCAGTAATTTTTCATGTTAACAAATGCAGAGATAAGTTATTGTATTGTGCAATTGTAAAATTTTCTGACTTATAGCTTCTGATCTTAGAAGTAGAAACATGTAATGGTCCAACATTGAGCACTAGGACTCAGAACATTGAAACATAAGATACTTTTGTCAGGTATAGGTAAATGTAGATCTCTAGTTGTTGTGAGCTATACGAAAATATAGATTTCTTCAGTTGGTGTGAGCTATGCAGAAATGTAGATCTCTTCTGTTGTGAGCTATACAAAAATGTAGATTTATTAACTTTTTCACTTGTGAGCTATATAGAAATGCAGATCACTTGTTATCAGCTAAAGAGAAATGTAGATCACTTGTTGTCAGCTATATAGAAATCTTGTTGTGAACAATAGAGAACTGAAGATCTCTTCAGTTGCTTTAGTTATGTTTCTCATTCACCAGATGACATCTGTACATGCAATGAACCAGAGATGCCTATCTCTGAAGTTAGAATTTCTGGAGGAGCAGAAAGGACACATGCACAAAATTGTAGATGACTACGTTAGCATGGTATGTATTTGTGCTTTCTTCGCAACAGGTCAAGTGTTGTAGCCTTAATACTTCATAGATGTGTATTCAAGTAATGTACTACAGAGAGAAATAGCCAGGCAACTCTAGCTAACACTTCAGTAATTGCACAGCTACAATTTCAATGATGTATTCTTTATTTGAAGACCATCAAGTAACTCACAAACATGTGTAGAAACTGTAGACACTGCCTCTATCTCTGTCCCGTTTCATAAACAGGATTACCGTTTATTACAGCAGTGACAACCAAGATTTTAATACTTGGTGTTTGTGCAGAATAGTAGGATTAAATTAGTAGGATTATCGTGTGGAAGTAAAACAGACCAGAGAAGATAAGTGGGGAAGAACTGATGTTTGAGATGGATAGGATACACATTTAAGATACCAGCTGATAGCATCACTAGTCAGCCATTATGTGGGAATTTTTAAGGTAGAAGAAATATACCTGTTAACATTCAGAGAAGATAGAATAAAGGAGATATAGAAAGTACTAGAACAGATGACAAAGGTTTGGCATGAACTAAATTGAAAATCTATTTTCCACAGGGAGCTGAAAGACAAAGAAAAAAAAAAAAGGCCTGTAGGCCTTGATAAGTCTCTTTGTAGAAGATGACTGATGTTTTTGTATAATTATATGTCCTGTTATCTCCAGTATGTGTTGAATATGGCATAAATATCGTAGTTATCTCCACATGTTTGAGTGCTAAATTTGGCAAAAGTGAATATATCTATCCTAAGTGCTGAATTGGGCAAAAGTGAATATATCCTAAGTGCTGAGTGTGACACAGATGTACTTATCTTCACCTTTCTGTGTTGAATGTGTCACATGTTTTTTTTTGTAAATAGAATTTTGCCTCATTTTTGTGTGGCATGCCTTGTTAAACCTAGACAATTGGTCTGTCAGTTATATTAAGGCACATGACCAAATACAAAAGAACCTAGTGGTTTGGATTTGAGTTTTTGTTTTTTTAACTGATCTTCACTTGCCTATATACTGAATGTGATATAAGTGTACATATCTCCACCCTTCACCTGTCTGTGTGCTGAATGTGAAACACATGTACTCATCTTCACCTGTCTATGTGAAGAATGATACACAAGTGTACTTATTTTCACCTGTCTATGTGCTGAATATGAAACAAGTGTACTCATTTTCACCTGTCTGTGTGCAGAATGATACTCAAGTACTTATCTTGACCTGTCTATGTGCAGCATGTTACATAAGTGTACTCATCTTCGCCTGCCTATGTGCAGAATGATACACAAGTGTACTTATCTTCACCTGTCTATGTGCAAAATGATACACAAGAGTATTGTCTTTATCTTCACTTGTCTATGTACAGAATGATACACAAGTACTTACCTTGACCTATCTATGTGCAGAAAGATGCTCAAGTGTACTTATCTTGACTTGTCTATGAGCAGAATGATTCACTAGTGTACTTATCTTGGCCTATATGCTGAATGTGTCAGAAGAGTACTTATATTCACCTGACTAAGTGCTGAACATGAAACAAGTGTACTTATCTTCACCTGTCTGTGTGCAGAATGATAAACAAGTATGTATCTTGACCTGTCTATGTGCAGAATGATACACAAGTGAGCTCATCTTCATCTGTCTATGTGCAGAATGATACACAAGAGCATTTATCTTCACCTATCTATTTGCTGAATGGGACACAAGTGTACTTATCTTCACCTGTCTATGTACAGAATGATACACATGTATTTACCTTGTCCTGTTTATGTGCAGAAAGATGCACAAGTGTACTTATCTTGGCCTGTCTATGTGCAGAATAATACAGAAGTGTACTCATCTTCACCTGTCTATGTGCTGAATGTGACACAAGTGTTCTTATCTCCACCTGGACACTTGTGGAATTCAGAGTTATATGTTCATGATCTTTATTTTGCTAGATATCACATTTTTGTAGAAGTTATTTAATTTTAGAAAAAAATTATTGTATTTTTAATTTAATTAATTGTTATCATTTAAAGTTGTTGTACTATTATTATTACTGTCTCTAGTATTTCAGCAGGTGAGTATTATGTTGTGATTCCAGTTCATTTATCTGCTGTTTGCTGTATGTGTTCTTTACATAGTTCTTTAAGTCATTTCATCTGTGAGTATGGAATATCTAATTAGATTTTTACTCATTTTATTTATTCAAATATTTAATGTAGAGTGTCTTAATGTGGCAAAGAAGGGAGATTGGGCTGAGTGCACAAATTACAGAGGACAAATGTTATTATGAGTGCAACAAAAAATATTAAACAGGATCATCCTTGCAAGATAAACACAGACCATAGACACACAGCTGAGTGAAGAATAAGCAAGTTTTAAACAATAACAATCTTGTCCAGACCAGATGGCCATTCTGTGCATAATCGTTGAACAAAGTGTTGGATACATCCCTATATGATGCAAACTCAAACACATATCTTAGTATCAATACAAAAACAGTTAGAGGGACAAACTGTGATATCAAAATAAGAATAACAATTGCAAGTGAAGCTGTCACCGTGCTGGGAAATATATGGTTATCAAAAGAAATAAGTGCAATACAAAAGTATGATTCTTCAACTCAAAAATAAAGTTCATATCATATTTTTCTGAAACATGTGGAACACCAAAAATGGCAAAGAGAAAGATGCAAATTTTATAAATGGAGTCTTATGCAGATTAGAAAGATTGAAATGGTATGGGAATATTACTAATGTAGAACGGATGTAAGAATCAGACAAACAACAACAGAACAAGAGGTACTGAGAAGAAACTGGGATTGGATAAAGTACATGTTTAGAAAACTAGTCAAGACAGTCCCTAATTCTGGAATTCCCAGGCTCAGGATAGGATAAGATAAATAGAAAAGACTGAAAAAAACACACGGAGAATAAAACTGGAGATAGACATGACATTGATAATGAAGACATTGAAAGACCTTGAATGGATGGCACAAGACAGAAAGATTTAGCACAAGACAGAAAGATTTAGCACAAGACAGAAAGATTTAGCACAAGACAGAAGGATTTAGCAAGCTTTCATTGAAGACCTGTGGTCCACAGGGAGCTGACAGTTAGTGATGATAACTATAATGTATATTGTTATTGACAGGTCATCACTACAGGAAAACTGTGGACAGAAAGTGAAGAAGGACATAGGCCAACATTCTATGACGTGTCTCAAATGATTGACAATGCTGTGGAATTTTTTTGTTTGAAATATAAAGAATTGTCAGGTATGCTGTAGTACTTGAAAAATAGTTACATGTGTGCATGTGCTCCAGACTCAGACTGTTTCATTTCCGAGGGGAAATTTTATTATTAGAGAGTCATTTACATGTGAATCTAGGAATCTTATTTATGCCGTTATCTATAAAAGATGCAACATTACCTATATTGGTGAAACTGGCAGACATTTGGCAGATAGATTCTGCGAGCACTTAAATGACATTTATCACAGGGAACCTAAACCTGTGGCCCTTCATTTCAATAGCCCTGACCATTCCGGTTCCTTTGATATCCAGGTAACTGGTATACGCTCCTGCTCTTCTGATGATCTTACTCACTTTTCTCTAAAGAATCATCTCATTTTCGAATTGGGTTGCCTTTCTCCTCATGGTCTAAATGTTCAACATCATTTTGCTTAACTCTGTTATTCATTGGCTTTCCTCTATTTCAGACTTCTTTATTTCATCCATCGCATTTTCATGATCTTTCTTTTATGAAGTTTAGGTTTCATTTCATGTCCTATTTGTGTATTTTTATGAAGTCACTTTCATTATTGCTGCCGGAGGCCATTGTATTCACCATATCTTTTATCATAGAGTGTCGAAGCAGGACTTCTTGTATTGTTATTTCGTTTTATGCTTTTGAATTTCGTTGATTGTTGAATTTATTGACTTTATATTTTTTTTTTCGGTTTTGTGTTTTTCTTGCTTTATTATTGCTCTTCACCTGTGTTGTTATATTTCATATATACAGGTATACCTCGGAGATATTGCGGGTTTGATTTCAGACCACCGCAATAAAGCAAATATCGCAATAAAGTGGGTCACGCCCATTTTTTTTGGCTTCCCAGTGCATATAAAAGCCCAAAATCATGTTTACACTATTTCTATTAAGTGCACAATAGCACTAGGTCTAAAAAAAACAATGTACTGTAAAATTAAAAATACTTTATTGTTAAAACAAATGCTAATCTTCATCATCTGAGCCTTCAGCGAATTGTTATCTTTTTGGTGATGGAGAGCCAAAATCTATTGGAAGAAGAAGGCACATTCTAATAAATAAAAATGAATAATTTGAAAAAAAGTGCAATATCTGCAAAGCGCAATAAAGCGAAGTTGTGTCTATAGTATTTTTCTTTAACTTGTCTTTATGCTTGTCCTTGTTGCCTGTTTGTAACTGTGGCTGATGAAGGGTGAAACCAAAAATGTCCCATGTTTCCTGTGTACGTTAATTTGTAAAACTGATTCAGTACTGTTTTATTTGTTAATATATATATAAATATTATCTGTTTATTTTGGCCAACTTATTAGCTTACTCTTTTTTGTGTGGTTCCCCCTTCCCACAAAGGATATCAGCTCTAATGCAAGTCAGTTGTGTGTCTTAGTTTTTTTCCTTTTTTTATTTAAATTTCCTACTTGATTTTTTTTTAACCTTTTCCAAGTAGGCCTAAAGGTTTTATCACACAATTCTAATCTACAAGATGCTAATGAAATGTGATATGTGCAAGAATGAACGTGGTCCTATTGCGCAGGGCCATATGAGGCTGCCTGGTCACTGCTCACCCTGCAAAAAAAAAACGATGTTTTTTTTTATTTCTTTTCAATCATGATCTCTTCCGGTTCCCTAGCAATGGGGGGGAGGGGTTACCTAGCGACGTCTCATGGAACCCTTGGTGCCGTGGAACCCCAGTTGAGAAACTCTGGTTTAGACAACAATGTTTTTGAAACTACGACCTTTCTTGTTTGTCTTTCTGCTCCCATTAATATTTTTTTATTATGTTGGATTTGATATTTCTTTCCACCGTGAATGGTTCTTATAGTCTCTAAGCTGAGTTTGTGCATGCAGTAAATAATCTCATTATATACAACACATAGCTACATAAACCACCAGTGAAGTAGCACAGGAAGTGCTTGTAATGCAGACTTTCTACATGGGGTTTAGTTACAGTGTGTGACCGTCTGCTCTTTGAAGAGCCAAGAAAGGAACTTTTATTGTGTGTTCTTCTGATGTAGTTGAGTTCACATTTAAACACAAGTTACACCTCACCATAGGGCACTTTTGTCCCTTCTTGATGATGGGCATTTGGTACTTGAGACACCCACCTGAAAGAGGTACACAATTTTTGATACAGGCCCCCGACCAAAAAAAAAAAAAAATTGCCAAAGTCTGCCTTCCAGTTTACACACTGGCATAGATGGACTGCTCCCTGTCGTCACTGGAGGTCAGTGAATTGTTAACTCTTTTAAAGGGCAAAATGGTTTTCTATGCTTTGACACAAGGAAAAAAATTTAAGCTTTTTAGTTTTCATGTAGTGTTAAAGTTTAAGGATAAGTACTTTACAAGGTTTTACAAATTATGGTAATGTAATGCATACTTGTAAAGGAAATTGATTAATAATACATGAAACTAGTACATAATGAAACAAAGATTTTTATAAAATACACTGGCCCCCAGAAACTGGCATCCAGTTAGGAGCCCCTGGGAAAATTGGCCTTAAATACTGATCTCACATTCATTCACTAACATTAACTAACTATCACACATAAACAATAAAAACTACACATACAACATTCAATAATAAATATACACACTGATCATCACACATAAATACTAACTACCACATCTGGGAAAACCGGCCTAAAATGCTGGTCTCTCGTCCTTTAAGAGTTAAGGAAAGGACTACTGGTCCCGCTAGCATTTTGGAAATGGTGACATAGAAATGGCTCATGTAAAACATATTCTGAAATAATTGCTGCAGGCTTCCTGCATGGGGACCAGCTACAGTGACCACTCCATGCTCCATAAGAAACAAAAAAGAATAATGATGATGAATGATAGATTGACTGATATATTGTTGACTGATATATTGTTGACTGATATATTGTTGACTGATTATAGTTTATGAATTTTGTGACAGATGGTACCACAGATAGGGCATTGAATGTGTCACAGTTACTTGCTAGAGGTTCAGCTATGGTTTCTGAATCAAAAAGACAGATGCCAGGCTGGTCTTTGATGTTGGTTTGTTTTCAGCAACAACTCCCTATCCTCTCAGTTTTTATCTCACAGTATCTTTTATCTTTGTGCCACTTTACTGTTTCTCCTCCTTCCACAAAGGCACCAACAATAAATCTCATGCCAAAAATGGATGCAGATTTGAGACTAATATTCTCCAGTGTAAAATATATTGTTGAAATAATAGTACTGAATATTTATTTGTCTTTTTGTTGTATACATTGCATTTTTAAATATCATTTATTATTCATTCTGAGTGTCACCAAAAATCTAGGCTATAATAGTTGAAAGTTTCATGGTATGTCATGCCTCTATACATCCCAGATACAAACACAGCTAGACTATTGTTCCACAATTTGGGATGGCTGCACCATGTCCAACACTAAAAGACTATTCATTATATTACAAAAATGTGCAGTGCGCCTAATTTCAGACAAAAACCTCACACAGTGTCTAGACCCATATACATATCTTAACATATTACCACTAAGAAAGCGCCTTCTTTTCAACAAAGCCAAATTTATTCACAAAATCTTGTCACAGAATGTTCCAACGTATCTGTGGCCTATTTTCAAATACAGCGGAAGACGCAGTCAATGCTTAAATAAATTACACATGCCCAAGCCTAGGCTCGACGTATTCAAGAAAAGTTTACACGACTTAAAACATACTCTTAGTCCATATTCATTCAATCACAGACTTTTCAAATACATCATAAGTGCAGATTATATGCCACCCTAATTTCGTTATGTTCTTAAATAATTACATAACATCATGTGTAGGTTTTAAAGATAATTTTGTCCTGTTTAGTATTAATTATGATAAGGTACTGTAAATCTGTGTAACTGTTATTGTACTGTTGCAATATTGGGATTTTATTTTGTTATTTTATTATTTAAGTAATATTTAAGATACATGTGAGAATAAATGGATTCAGTATGGAAGATGAGAGAAAGGAAGGGCAGAATGTTAGACGGGCCTGCGTGCCCAATTCTAAACCCTTTGAAAATAAAGTTTGTTTGTTCGTTCTCCACAGATTTTACTGTCTTTTGATCTTTCATGTTCTACAGATACTTGCTGAAAATCTGAAAGAATGAGTTATAGAGGATGAGGAGAAAAACAACATTGCTTAAACTCATTTTGTGTCTTTCGGCTTTCAGTGGAACAGTTCATGGCACTGGTATCTGAAGATGTTCCCAAATCGATACTTAATACTGAATTATAGGCAGAATAGTCACTAAGCTTCCCAATTATTATAGGCTGCCAATGAAATCATGTCAAGTCCCCTACAGTCCTCCTGTCACGTGCCATAAGGTCAAGGTTTTTTCATTGCTTCCTCATCATTTTCATTCCTGTCTCCAGTTCTCTTTTCCATTTAGATCTACCTTTTCTTTTCTTACCATGGAGATTTGAGACCAAGATATATATATATATAGAGAGAGAGAGAGAGAGTGTGTGTGTGAATGTGTAGCTTAAAAGTAAATTTTTTTCCCCCTCTTGTCTTTCAACAGAAAAGGACATTCACTCCCTTAAAAGGAGCACAGAAAATGCAGCTACAAAGCAGACTGCCATTGGCAAAGAATTTGAAGAATTTTCACACCAGGAAATTGAAACACTTATCAATGTACCATCCACATTTCTAAACAGGTACAGGGCACAGGAGAAAAGGTTTCAAGAGACTGAAGAACAAGTAAATAGATTGACTATGCAGCTAGATCAAATGCATAATGTGGAAACACAACTGCAGAAACTATTAGCAGATCAAGATAAACAACAAGATCAGATCATTTCCCAAATAAGTGAAAATCTTGACTTGAAACTTACAACAATGAAGAAAGAGACAGAGTTCTTGAAAACTTTCATGATTTCTGCCTTTGGTAAGAGGGATTCACTTGTGGCAGCTCTCTCAGCTAGAACTGATTCACTAGAACAAGTTACAGCTGATCTACATGAACAAATCAGTATCAACAAAGAAACACTTGAAAGTATTTCATCAAAACATGAAAGAAGTGTCATGGAAGTGGCAGACATTGAAAAGAGGCTTTCATTGCTAGAAATAAGAGACATGAACAATCCTGAAATGCAGAGGGAGTTTCAGAAAGTTAAGACCAGCGTATGTATGCCATATTTACCTTATATCATCATTTCTTTTTCTAGTACACTTCTGCTGATATTTCCAGAATCATCAGATGTGATGTCCCTTTTATTAGTTTTTATCATTTAAAGGACCAAATTTAAAATTTAGGAAACCTACCCACCACAAAAATATTTATAGAACGTGTGATTCCTATACATTATATACACACATTGGGATTCTCGCTGGTGCTATGGAGTGTCCCTGGTAAAATCTACTCTAGAATCCTAGAGCAGAGACTCTGACGCCTAGCTGAGCCACAATTGGATGAGGTCCAGTGCGGATTCTGAGCAAACCGAAGTACTCAAGACCTAATCTTCATACTCAGACAGCTGAGTGAAAAGGCCCTTGAGTATAAGAGTGAGATCCATCTTTGTTTCATAGATCTGGAAAAGGCGTTTGACAGGGTCCCCTGGAGCAAACTTTGGGACTGTTTGGCAAGGAAGAACATTCCAGCACCTCTGATTCATGCTATATAGAGCTTCTACAAGTTTTGCAGAAATTACGTGAGGACAGCAAACCATAAGTCAGAAGAGTTCAGGACCACCACTGGTGTAAGACAGGGTGATATCCTGTCACCTTATCTTTTCATACTCCTCATGGACGATGTCATCAAGGCATGTAAGGAGAGAACAAGAAAGTATTCAGTGGGGTACTGGAAGATGAGACAGGTCTATATTTCAGAGCTGGCATTTGCTGATGATGTTGCCCTGATTGCTAAATCAGAGGCACATCTCCAATCCAACCTGCAAGTCTGGAAGGAAGAGCCGGAGAAGAGAGGGATGGTCATAAGCAGCTCTAAAACAAAATCCATGGTGATATCACGAGAAGAAAGAAGACATCAGATTAAGCTGGGAGAACAGGTCCTGGAGCAGGTCGACCACTTTAAATATCTCGGAGCTATTATAGACCGAAAGAGGGGCATCAAAGAAGAGTTGGCCACTCGAAAAGCAGCAGCTGGGAGACTTTTTCAGGCCATAAATCGAGGATTCCTCGGCAAGAGAGAGGTTGGTAAGAAAACGAAGATGGCTGTATACCGCTCCACCTATGTCCCAGTCTTGACATATAAATGCGAGTCATGGGCAATGACTACAACCCACAAAAGCCAGATCTAAACCTCAGAAATGAGGTATCTGAGGAAGAAGGTTGAAGTAACAAGAAGAAACATGGTCTGCAACCAGACGATACGTCAAGGCCTAAAATTCCACCCCCTGCAGACCCAAGTAGAACAGTCCCAACTAAGATGGTTTGGCCATGTCTGCAGAATGGGAGAAGATCGGCTACCATGACAAGCATAGGAAACAAAGAGCCAGGACGGCCCAGAGTCCGCTGGGAGGACAACATTAGACAATCTTTGAAGGACCGAAGACTAGAATGAAACCAGGCCAGGAGGAAGACAGCTGATATGATAGTCTGGCGCTCTCTCTTCCAAACCTCTACACCTCACGGTAGAAGGGAACGACTAAGTAAGTAAGTAAGCTATGGAGTTTGTGCGCTGCGCTGAGATCCTCCATGTGTGATCTAAGGCAGAGGATCAGAGCACTGATGGCATTGTCCATATGCAATGAAGATGGTCCTTAAAAACCAAATGACCAGTACAAATAGGCATATCATAAGAGGCAACTAATATAAGGTTGTATATGGAGTTAGAAACTTTGTCATAGAAAACCAACTACTACAGACACAAGTGCTGCAAGAGCACATGAATACTTTGGTAAGGCATCCTGCAAGGGATCCAGCTCCAGTGGTGGCTCAATACTCGATGGGGGATGAAGTAGAATTTGATAATACTGATTGATGACTTCCTGTAAGTGTATTTTATTCACCTTCAACACTTTTCTGTATCTAGCTAGTATTCCACTTATTATTTCTCTCATTTCCATATTAACAGTGTTTAATAAAACAGTTTTTGTCCTTAGAAACTGTGCTGGTATGTTTTTATGAGTGAAGTCTGCAATTGCTTTTTTTTCATTTTTTAATAATCATGTTCTGAGCTAGTCGTGAAGACTGAAAAAACCATTTTTGGGAGTGAATTTATATTATCTTAAGAAGTATCATGAAAAGTAAGAGTTTATGAAAAATAATGAATGGGCAGTAGAGTGGGATGGAAGTCTGAAGGGTAGACATGCATATAACTTGTTCAAGACTCCAAGAAGAACATGTCAGGTATCTAGAGAAGTAAAAATTCCTAGCAATAAGAAACTTCTTGGGCTGCAACTAGGAATGGGCTATTTTAGAATAGAAGAACCTTACTGTGTAGATTGTCTAGAAAAAAAATAATATAGAGCATTTCCTAATAAAATGTAGGAGGTATGAACAACAGAGAAAACCAATATTAGATTATTTACAGGCATGCAATTCATCCATAACTGTGAAACAGGTGTTGAGAATAGATAGACTTAGAGAATTCCACAATAAAGTAAAACAGTGTATAACAAGAACTAAAATTAATATATAAAGATTAATGAAGGTGTGTGGATAAGGGGTAGTCTGATGGGGTGCTCGTGTGGATGATGGTGGATATATAATTGGCGGATTTGATGTAAGACACCTCCAGGCTTTCTCACCCCTTTTCACCTTGTTAACAACAGGGCAGTTATGAGAGACTTTACTTTGTTATTTTTCTTTCGCTTTTTGTTGTTGTTTGTATTTGTTTGTTATTTTTATTGCTTGTTTGTTTCTTGGAAAGGGGAGGTCACACACACACATACAATCACACAATTTTGCATTTTTTATTTACTCTATTTGGACTGAGTGGAGGGGGGAAGAAACACTATATTTAGATATCGGAAATCAAATTTTATTATCATGAATTTATTACGCTATCTATCCTAATTTGTTGTTAGCTGAAAGCGAACAGGAGTTACAAGAACTAGTGAAGCAAGTGAACAGTATAAGTCATGAATATGGACTTGACATTAATATTGAGAAAAGAAAAACTATGATAATTAGCAAAACAGGCAATAAGCCCACACTAAAGATAAGCATAAATGGGAAAAACCTGGAACAAGTTAAGAGCTACGTGTATCTTGGTTGTATAATAACAGAAGATGGCAGATGTGAAACAGAAATCAAGAAGAGAATAGGAATGGCCAAAGCTACTTCAACAACATGAAACATATACTGACATCTAAGCAGTTATCTCACAAATTAAAACTGAGAATCATAAAGTGATATATATATATATCTTCTGCATTTCTGTATGGTGTAGAAACATGGACGATGAATAAGCATTTGGAAGAAAGAATTGAGGCTCTTGAAATGTGGATATATAGAAGAATGGGGCGTATCTCATGGAAAGAGAAGAAAACAAATAAGGGGGTCCTAGAAAATCTAGGTATGAAAAGAGAACTAATGAGGGAGATCAAAGTTCAGCAGCTAAAATACTTTGGCCACATAAAAAGGCATAACACATTGCAGAAGACCATAACAGAAGGGAGAGGTGAAGGCAAACGTGCAAGGGTAAGACAGCGCTATAAGTGGGAAGATAACATCAAGAGATGGACAGGGAAGAGTCTATCAGAGTGCACCACCAGGACAAGAGACAGAAGACGTTGGAGATCCATTACAGCCAACCTTCGTTGTGGAGATGGCAGCTGATGATGATCCTAATTATAATCCATCAAGGATTGAACGACATACTTTGTTTAAAAAAAACAAAAATAAAACCTAATGTTCATTCATGTCTAAAATGTATTGCATCTTCTAGTGTCAGATCACGTCTCCACAGGGTTTTGTTAATATTTTATATCTTTCTTCATTTTTTGTTGTCCTCTTTGCAAGGGGAACAGTATTATAAATCTGCAGAATTACTGCAGATAAAGGAACCTGACTGATTGATACTGTAAATGTAAACTTTTCAGTACAATGCTTTGTGTCAGATGTTGACCAACAGACTGCAGCCTCTAGATCAGCTCAGACATACACTCAATGACAGATCAGAGGCACGAGACGAGAATGTGACGAAGGTAAAATATTAGTTTGTTATTGATGATAAAATTGTATTTCTCCAAAGTATGGTGGATTTTGATGTTATGACTTGTTGTTATGTATTATATTAGTATTTAATGAGAATAGCTGTGAAGGTCCCTGAATTTACCCAATAGTATTGTGCAAGAGCTAAGAGGAGTGGCGTCACAACGAACAACCTGGAGAGCACTGGTTTCTGCCTTATGCGCCGTGTTTGGCGCTTAAAGAATTTATTATTATTATTATTATTGTGAACTTTTCAGGGTACCTTTCCGCTACCACCCTGTTTATCTCATTTAAAAGGTATTTATATTCTTATATTAAATGACTTCGTGTAATGTCTAGGGTTATGAAGGTAGAGTGTGATGTGTAACAACCAACAAACATACAAACAATTTGTTTATTATTCACAACAGCACACAGTACTACCACAATAACATACAAACAACACGTTAAAAGGCTATCTTAATTAAGACTGTGTTTGAAATTTGTGTAAATATAATTTTTACAAGTTTATTATCCTGATTCTAATTTATTTGGAATCAGGACTGACAATCAAAAGTGAAATCAGAGAAATTAATTACATCAATCAATTTACACAATAGATCTTCTGACCATAATACACATATTATTATTATATAAGGGTGTAGTTGTATTTTCTAACTGAGGTGGCTTCTAGTATACGCTGGTAGATTGTTTAAGCTCATCATTTCTTAATGTTGTTTGTAAGTTTCTGTGGACACTGATGGAATGTTTATATCACTATTCCCAGTCTTTTATTTTTAATAAAATTCAAGTTGAGCGATCAGGTGCCAAAACATGCACCTATCTTTGTAATATGATGTAGGAATCTCCTGCACTTCGTTGAACGACAACCTTCAGCTCCCACTCCTTCAAGAATGATGGTGGTCTACACTTTTCTCCGCAAAAGGCAAGACTGTGGCATGAATATAACGGCCCACTGTAGTCTGGCACCAGTCATTGACAGCAACCAAAAACCTCTGAAATCAGAAGGATATGCCTCCTTTGTAATCAACAGCCTCCAAATATATTCTACAACCAGTACAGGCACAGTACAAACAAACATGTAAGATCAGCTCTTTACGACAATCCAGTTCACCAGTTTCTTTTGATGTGACCAGGTATACCAGTATTCCTCTCCCCTAATAGTTACAACGCCTCTGCAATTCCAGCAATAATCTGTTTTCCATACTATAGGATAGGTGTTATGCTCCTGATGATAATCATATATAATTTGGTGGGTCTACACCTCTCTGATAGTCTTTCATATGCTGGATCAATCTCTAGACTCTGTTTTGAGTCTGCCATAGACTCACTTACTTACAATAAAATGTTAATAAAGTCAATCTTACCACAGATGCAAGGAAAAATACACAATTAAATGATGACTAGGCAATAGAATCTGGCACATTTTCAATCTGCCCTCTGTCCAGGCATTTCCTATGTTAGAAAATTCTCCGCCTGCTCTCATCGATCTTGCATTACACAAAATTTTATTGAAATGGCAGTGAATAGTCCCCGTTTTGTACTAATATCTACTGCTTTGCCCAATGGGACCATGTTTACATTTATTTTTGAATCAATCTATTCAAATAACAACTCCCACTATGTTACCAAGGCAAATATATTTTTAGTTTTAGGTCAACCAATCATACTTCGCTTTCCTTTAAAATCCACCCAATCAAATATCCCGTACCTTTTAACCTCATTTACCCAAAGTTGTTTTTTTTTCAAACCATGCCATAAAAAAATAAGCAGGCATGATCTTTCCTGACAGTCTGGTCGGATCCTCTATAGTATTATGGCTATAATTAGTTAATTAATGGATTATTTGCGTAACTACTACCATATTCTTTGTCAGCAAGTCCTAAGGTACACAAATATATGATTTATAAGGGGCTAGTTAGCTTGGTTCCGAAGTACATTTTTTTTCTATGTTAGTTTTTTATTTTTATTCTACTACCCGTTCAATTCTTTTCCATGTGCTGTCCTCTCTATTTACGTGACAATTACGTCATTCGCAATAAGAGCTAAGGTTGTTTTAGTGACACGAGTTGTCTACATGTTCTAACTTTTTCCTTGTATTTTGGGAATCGCCCTAGGCAAGGCTTTGCGAGTGTGCTACAGTTGGCTTTTAGTTTAAAATCAATGCAAAACGAATTAGCATTCACATTTATCCTTGCCCCTCCTTGTTCCACACTGCATTTTAGGCAAATATTTCTTAGAACTAGGAAAAGTGGTTTGTTTATGTCAAGGACGAATTTGAAAAATTGGGTACCGTTTTGTTTGGCTATTCGTTAGCAAATAATAATCTGAAGGTGTATGCGACACCAACCGTTCTAGCAGAAATTTCTTTGTACTTTCTATCTTTGCCTTTATGCCCTATATTGTTTTATACTAATTTAGCTATTGTATTTAGAAATTCACTACACAAAGAAAGAACAAGTCACCTGCTGTCTCATGTTATGTTGTCAGTGGCTACTGATATAAAATTGTGCATGGAGCTGGCAACCTCATCATATACAACAAATTGTTACAACAGCACAAACTCTTTGGTACAGTTTTCCTGCAAGGGGGGTGGGTGGAGGGGGATCAGCTAAATTGATTGAAGCACAACGGGAAAATAATAATGATGATAATTCAAGACATATTCTCACACACACACACACATACAAAAAAAAAAAAAATTAAATAGCTGAGTTTCAGCATTCTGTCACCAGTGTCTGTCATTTCTGTGATAATCTCTTCACGTTTTTTCATGAATTCTGAGACTGAGTTTGTTAAAGTAAAAAAAAAAAAAAAAAAAAAGATTTGAGCTCTGCTTTTTTTTTAAATTACTAATTTTTTACATAACCAATTGTCAAAATGTGCTTTTTAAAATAATTATTTGAATTAATCAAAGAGTATCCCATTTTAGTTGCTTCAGTAGCTGCTTAGGTCACTATTGCACTTGGCCCCATAAAGAAAGCTAAAAAGCTCAAACACACCATGTGTTCTTTCACTGGTCATTTATGTTGCAATTTACTGTTCATGATGGTATGGGATTTGCAGAACCCACACACAACCTCATCTTAATTACCCCTTACCAACCCCTTATTGGTTATATTATAATTGTTTCAGGATGAGTGTTTCTGTATGTCTTTTTGTTTGCTTTTGGTTTTTTTTTTGTGCACTTTTTTTTTCCCGCTCACTATTTAAACCAAAAAAATAAATAAATTGGATGCTAATTGAGCTAGAACGAGAATCAGGTATGTGGCAACCATTCAGCAAGTGGAAAGAAAACTTTACAGAGATTTCATAACAAGACCTGGCAAGTGACTCATCTGAAAAGATCATCTCCAGAAGGTTAATAGCAATACATTAATGCAGCTTTTACAATAAGCAGGATGCACAAACTAGCTTTTATTATATAACAGTTTGTCAGTTTTTCAGGCTGAAACATTCTTCGCAGCAAAGATAATTTGTATGCTTTCTTCTATATTCTTGATCTCTGTGCTCAAGTTCTCTTTTCCTAAATCTTATAAATTAAGCATTATCTTTCTTGTGTGTCCTGAGCCCTTTTGTGTTATTGTTATTGTTGATCAGAATCGATGTCATTGCACTCCGGGCAAACCCATACATGCTCAGTCTCCCTCAGCAAACCGTGAAAGGTATTAATGCTAACTGTTCCTGTAGTACGCTGGTTGTATACACAATGGATGCATCCTCTCATATGTCCATCTCTGCTAGTCTTACATCTGATGCTAAATTCCAGCAATCTTAGCCTTGTTAATTCATCAAATGCCGTGTCCTTTTCTAGCAGGCAATCAGCAATTGTCTTTATTATTCCTCTCTAATCCATTTCCAGTGTTTCCACTATGGGTGCTCTTGAAACTAGTCTGTCAGCTATGTCATTGCCACACAACCTTGCATGACCAAGACAGTAGATCCACACCAGTTCTGAAGATTCATGGCTTCTATGGATATTTTCCATTTATGCTGGAGCCATCAACTTTGGACCTTCCAGAGCATGGACTGAGAGTCTGATAAAATAACTGCCCTGGTTGATGGAGTTTCAGACAGCCATCTCAGGGAATGGTAGCTGCCTCTTTCTCCAATCTCATACTGGTGATTTTTGTCATACAAGCTCCGCTCTGTTCAGCGATGACCCTCCTCTTTACTCTAGCTGAGAAGCCCCTCCTGATTTCTCACCACGGAGTACAGACCCATCAGTGTACACAATGGCATCATCATCTCTGGCATGATCATTTATCAGTTGATTAATTTCCATCTCTGCTGTACCATTGCCCCGAGCTCTGCATTCCCTGCCAAGGCTGATGATGACTTGCTGGTAGTTTATCCAGTTCCCATCTCATTTACTCCACTCTTCTCCTTTCAATATATTTTTAACTGTGATCACTTGCCCAATTGTAGCCTCCGCCTGTGTCATCCATGATTTCCCTTTCTTTATTCCTACTCCTTTGATGTCAGCTATGTTCGCATGCAGGGGGTGTCTTCTGTCTGTGGTTATCCACATGTAGGCTTTAGCCTGGGCTATTGCATCACTGGATCATATTAACAGTTCAAGCATGTACCTCAATTGGATGAAGCCCAGTGCGGATTCCGAGCAAACCGAAGTACTCAAGACCTAATCTTCACACTCAAGCAGCTGAGTGAAAAGGCCCTTGAGTACAAGAGTGAGATTCATCTTTGTTTCATAGATCTGGAAAAGGCGTTTGACAGGGTCCCCTGGAGCAAACTTTGGGACTGTTTGGCAAGGAAGAACATTCCAGCACCTCTGATTCATGCTATACAGAGCTTCTACAAGTCTTGCAGAAATTATGTGAGAACAGCAAACTATAAGTCAGAAGAGTTCAGGACCACCACTGGTGTAAGACAAGGCGATATCCTGTCACCTTATCTTTTCATACTCCTCATGGACGATGTCATCAAGGCATGTAAAGAGAGAACAAGAAAGTATTCAGTGGGGTACTGGAAGATGAGACAGGTCTGTATTTCAGAGCTAGCATTTGCTGATGATGTTGTCCTGATTGCTAAATCAGAGACACATCTCCAATCCAACCTGCAAGTCTGGGAAGGAAGAGCTGGAGAAGAGAGGGATGGTTATAAGCAGCTCTAAAACAAAATCCATGTTGATATCACGAGAAGAAAGAAGACATCAGATTAAGTTGGGAGAACAGGTCCTAGAGCAGGTCAACCACTTTAAATATCTCGGAGCTATTATAGACCGAAAGGGAGGCATCAAAGAAGAGTTGGTCACTCGAAAAGCAGCGGCTGGGAGACTTTTTCAGGCCATAAATCGAGGATTCCTCAGCAAGAAAGAGGTTGGTAAGAAAACGAAGATGGCTGTATACCGCTCCACCTATGTCCCAGTCTTGACATATGGATGCGAGTCATGGGCAATGACTACAACCCACAAAAGCCAGATCCAAACCTCAGAAATGAGGTATCTGAGGAAGGTGGTTGAAGTAACAAGAAGAGACATGGTCTGTAACCAGACGATACATCAAGGCCTAAAATCCCACCCGCTGCAGACCCAAATAGAACAGTTCCAACTAAGATGGTTTGGCCATGTCTGCAGAATGGGAGATCGGCTACCACGACAAGCATGGGAAACAAAGAGCCAAGGATCCAGACCCCCAGGACGATCCAGAGTCCACTGGGAGGACAACATTAGACAATCTTTGAAGGACGAGAATGGAACCAGGCCAGGAAGAAGATAGCTGATAGAATAGTCTGGCGCTCTCTCTTCCAAACCTCTACACCTCACGGTAGAAGGGGAACGACTAAGTAAGTAAGTAAGTAAGCATGTACCTCATCATCACAATGGGGTTATCTCCTGTGCAGCCCAATACTATACGCACCCCTTCATTTTTAATGCATTCTAGTCGTTTACATTAGGATGTTGGCAGTGTGAATATTCCAGTCCATACTCGATCACTGACATCACTAGCTGATGATACAAGGGAATCAGCTGTCTCTGCTCTCGGTGCACAGATGCCATTGTTTTGAGGGCTGCCAGACCTCACTTGCACTTCTGTATGATTAGCTCAACATAGTACTTATATGATAATCTACGAAAGAACGTTACTCCAAGATATTTCAGCTTGTCTTGCCTTTCAATTGTGTGTCCATTGAGAGTAATGTCTGGAAGATCTGCTTTGACTATGGAGTTGTTCAAGGATCACCACATCGCACAGGCCTTATTGGGATTTATCTTTTAGCCAGTTTTTCGCACCATGTAGAAACCAGTGTTACATGTATGCTTGTGACCATTTCCTGTTTGTCTGAGCCAGTCCTGTACATGAGTATGTGATGTGCAAAAGTTATTGTTCGTCCCAGCGCCTGTTGGTTGAATGATGTTCAGTTTGCTGTATAGATGTTAAAAAGCACTAGTGATAATGGAGAACCCTGGGGTGGCCCCGGGCAAATGTGCATTGTTTCTGATGTCCATGTTCCCAAGCAAAATGCAACAGTTCTCTCTGCTAAGGCAGCAGCTTTCCATCTTGTTAGTCAAGGATTTACATCACACACCATTACACATTTAGTGTTCTTAACCTCAACTGTGAATCATTTTCATTTTTCTGTATTTTTAGTTTTTTTCTCTTCACTTTACAGTTCTCAACTCCCTCAGGTTTTTTAAATCTGTTCATCCAGCTTAGTGTTTGGCATATACCTTTCTTGTTTCTCTGTAAGGCTTCATTTGTTTAACATGCCCCAACACTCTCAAAGCCTTTTGCTGTATGCCCATAATTGACACAATATTGGAAACAATGCCAGAAATGCAGACACTCCTGTAAACTGTCGAAAGGTCCAGCACGAACATGTCAGATATCTAGAGAGCCAAAAATTTACTGCAATAGAAAATTGATTAGACTTCAACTTGGAACAGGCTATATTATTTCAGAGGAACCCTACTGTGGAACTTGTCTGGAGAAAAACACCATAGGCCACTGTGTGTTAACATGGAAGAAAACCACACATATAATACTTTAGAGCACAAACAAACCATGAACCATTGCAAGAAACGTGACTAAAAGTTGACTTGCCCAGGCCCAGCTACACAACATAATAAAATTGTATATCAACAAATCAAGAATTAACTTATAACTACCAGAGTAAATGAAAAGAATAAAGGAAGTAAAGATACTTTTAAAATATATTCCGCACACAATTTAAGTACTAAAAGTAAAATAAACTACAAAAAAAAAAAAAAAAAAATCAACAAACGTCCAGTAGATACATTTAAGATAATCCCCATCGAGGCCAGCTCCTTGACGTGGAGATGAGGCTCAAGTACAGCCATCAGCGGCCGAAAAACCAAGACTGACCAGGCCCTCCTACACTCGAGCAAGACCACAGTCTGCCCTACCAAGTCAAGGTGCTGAAGACGGAGGCAACCAGCTAAGAGGCGCACCACAGCAATCAGGATGCCACGCACACGCGCAATGGAAACATGCCTATATTTACAAAACGTTATGGCACTCGCAAAAGGACCCAACCCCTACTACTGGGGGTCCTTCTCAATTGCCCCGTGGAGCCAGGAGGCATGAGAATAGAGCTACTGGCCAAGCAAAGCAAAGACCACTTAAAATAATGCACTGGAATGCTGAAGGTGTCAACAGTGAAAAAAGACGGCTACAGCAAACAATTAGAGCTCGAAAATATCTTGAATGAAGAGCAAGTACAAGTAAATGTATGCTGCTTGCAAGAAACCCACCTCAACAAGGACATAGCCTTCAAAATCAGAGGCTACCAGTGCTACCGATCTGACCGAATAGACAGGCGAAAGGGTGGAATACTGACACTCGTGAGGAATAACATCAGTGCATGTCAGCTTGAAACATATATGGAGGGGGCGGAATACCAGATGCTTCATCTCAGGACAGAAAGTACAGAATTCCACCTGCTCAACTATTACTGTCCGAGCGACTGCCCACTGGCACTAGACACAATCCCAGCAAAAGAAAGACTGATTGTATGCGGAGACTTCAACAGCCACTCACAGAGCTGGGGCTATGATCACATGGACAGGAGAGGTGAGAAGCTTGAAAACTGGCATGATGACAATGGGCTTATCCTGATTAACCAGCCAATCGACCCACCAACCTTCTACTCGAGATCATGGCACACCACCTCTACACCAGACCTGGCATTCCACTCACCAGGCCTGGAGTGGAATACCACACGCGTTGTAGGGAAACAACTTGGAGGCAGCGACCACCGGCCAGTTTCATAATTGTGGAAAATGAACTTGTCAAGGAGAGCAGCACTCTCTCTAGGTGGAACTACAAGAAAGCAGACTGGACAATGTACCAGCATCGTACCAGTATACTGGCTAGAGATCTGACTGTAGACAAAGACATCAATAAGTTAGTCGATAAATTCAGCAGATGCATATTACAGGCTGCTTGTGAAACAATACCTAGAGGGCTCGTAAGCACTACAAACCATATTGGAATAGTGAACTAGAGCAACTGCACAACGGCATGGAAACATCTCAAAAGCAGGCAGAGACAAGTCCATGCCAAGAACACCACAATAACTACCAGCAAGCTAAGGCCAAATTTCAATGGGCCAAGTTGCAGGCCAGGCGGAGAAGCTGGAAGGAGAAAACAGAGTCCTTGAACTTCGAAAGAGATACAAGGAAACTGTGGAAGCTGGTAAAACAACTTAACGATGAGGGTACAGGGAGAAACTCAAAGATTCCACTGTTCAAAGATGGAAACATCCTCATGGGAAAATAGGCAGCTGATCACTTTGCAGACTCCTTTGCTAAAGACAACAACATCGAAGTTAGCCCAGAGAAGCAACAGGAGACTCATGAGAAACAACAATACACAGGACGAGATGGAACCATACCTGAAGTTATGGAGGCATTAATCACATTCAGAGAACTGGAGCTTGCAATATCCAAATTGAAAATGAGAAAGTCGCCAGGAGTTGATGGAGTGTCCAATGAAATTATTAAAAACTTGGGAACCGCAGCAAAAACAAAGCTGCTGCAGATCTTCATTATCTGTTGGAACTCAGGGAGAGTTCCACAGACCTGGAGGGAAGCAATCATGATACCACTCCTAAAACCAGGAAAAGACAGTTCCACGGCCTCCAGCTACAGACCAATCAGCCTTACAAGCTGTCTCTGCAAAACAATGGAACGTATCATCAACTTCAGGCTGCAGTGGTACCTTGAAAGTGAAAACCTTCTTGTACCACAACAGGCGGGCTTCAGGCAAGTGTTACTCTACTGAAGATCAGGCAACTTACTTTTCCCAAGAGATTGAGGATGCGTTCCAAGATAAGAAACTGGTACTAGCAGCATAGATAGATATAAGGAAATCATTTGACAAGGTTTGGAAAGATGGGCTTCTGAAGAAACTGAGAAACTGTAGAGTGAATGGTAGAATGTACAAATGGGTGAAAGCATACTTGCATAACAGAAGAGCCCGAGTACAACTAGATGGTCTCAAGAGTAAGAAAATTCTACTGCGTCATGGCATCCATCAGAGAGGGGTTCTGTCCCCCACACTTTTCCTAGTCTTCATCAATGACCTGGTTGCTGAACTACCACATGGAATGAAAGTGGCAATGTACGCAGATGACCTGTAATATGGTGCACAGATGAGCATGCAACAGTGGCCACTAAACTGCAACAAAGAGCTATAGATGCCTTAACCTCATGGGCAAATAGATGGTGTCAGCATCAACACAGACAAGTGCAGCACTTCGCTCTTCATCCTCTCTCCCAAACAAAAAGCTGGTATCATCAAGATAAATGAAGAGCTCCTGAGAGAAGATAAACAACCCACCTATCTTGGAGTTACATTCGATGATAGGCTGACATGGATGCAGCACATCAACAAGGCAGCAACAAAGGCCAGGAGGAAGTTAGCCATCCTGAGAAAACTAAGTGGAACCACATGGGGAGCCAGCGGGAAAACACTTAGTAAAGTTTACCAGCAGGGCATATGATGAAGGACAGATTCCAAAACCTAGCAATGGGGCGATTGAAAAGAAGCAGCTTTATCCACCAGGCCAAACGATTTCATAGACAAGCCTCAGACCTGCCTGAAGTTGACAGCCCCCTAAAGTCTGTGCCAGAACAAACCCCTTGGAGAGAGGAGCCTGGACTACCAGTACACATCCAGACAAAAGTGAAAGGAATATTCAACAGGGATGAACAGAACAGTGTGCAACGTAGGACAGTCACTCTCAGTTTCCTGGATGATGAATACCCACAGGACCTCTGGGTCTGAGTATACATGGATGGGTCTGCACAGAATGCAGTAAAGAATGGAGAAGCAGGAGTGTACATAGAATACCCAAATAACACTAGGGATACGGTCAGAGTACCAATGAGGAAATTGTGTAACAACTGTGATGCAGAAATTCAGGCAATCAAGGTGGCAACTGAGAAACTGTTGAACTATCTCGGTCCACGGCCTGTAGTATTCCTGACAGATGCAAGATCAGCACTCCAAGCACTTCAGTCCAGAAAATTGCCAGGTATACAAGCCCTACTTTCTGAACTGTGCAACCATTGCAGGGTCGCTATGCAGTGGATACCAGGAAACGAGAAAGTAGACCGACTGGCTAAAGAAGGTGCTGCAGACGAGCAACCGGATGTACAAGTAACGTACCATCAGAAGAAAAAGATGATCAAATCAATCAGAAAGCCACCAACACCAACACAGGATGACTACCAAGCTATGAACAGATCAGAACAAATTGTCATTCTGCGCCTCAGAACAGGACACAACCGACTCCACAGCCACATGTACGAGGGGCGTTCAGAAAGTAATGCACCAAATCGTTTTTCTCAGCTAATAATGAAGATAGAAGCATGAAATTTTGCACACTTCAAATATGGCATGTGCCAATTGTGTGCATTAAATTGCACCGCAACCGGCCAAATAATACGGGTGCCCTAAACCGTTGAATTGGATCGTGTTAGCAACTTGCATTATAAACAGCAAATTGTGATAGAATATCTCGTTGCAGAGAAGGAAACTGTTGTGAATATTCACAAGCGTCTATGTGATGTGTATGGAAGTTTTGCAGTCAACAGGAGTACAGTCAGTCGCTGGGTTCAGAGAATCAAAGAATCAGGAAGTGGAGATACGGAGCTGCTTGATCGGCCGCACTGTGGACGTCCTGCCACAGCCACCAACGCAGAAATGTTGAAATGCGCTGAGGGCATTATTCTTACTGATAGGCGAATCACTACTCAACAATTGGCCTTAAGCTGCCAGTCAGCATTGGTAGTGCAAATGCAGTTATAAAAACTCGGATTTTCTAAGGTTTGCGCAAGATGGGTTCCTCGAAGTCTCACAAATGACCACCGATTGCAAAGGAAAGCAATTTCTTCTGAATTGTTGGAGCGTTTCAATGCTGATGGAGAGAACTTTTTGGCTAAGATCGTTACAGGTGACGAAACCTGGGCACATCATTTTGAACCTGAGATAAAAAGACAGTCAATGGAGTGGCATCATCCGCAATCACCAAGAAGAAAGAAATTCAAGACAATTCCTTCAGCTGGAAAGGTCATGATCACTGTCTTTTGGGACATTGAAGGTGTGATTCTTGTGGACGTTATGCCAAGAGGAGAGACAATCAATTCGCAAGCTTACATTAAGACATTGAAAAAACTCAATCAACGTTTTCGCAGAGTTCGGCCGCACAAGAATCCAGCAGACCTGCTTCTCCTTCACGACAATGCGCGCCCTCGCACAAGTCTGGCAACACAGGAAGCAATCACCAAATTGGGTTGGACTGTACTACCCCATCTACCCTATAGTAGGGTTCCCATAATGTTTTGTTTAAAAACCGGGACATTTCCAAATTTTTACCTAAAAAACCTGGGACATCGTGTAAAAAAACAGGACATGTTAAAAATTAAGGTAAAGCACAAATATATATATTATATGTTGCACTTAAAATAAGATACTGGTATAAAAATACACACATTAACTAACAAACTTCCACTTTAAAAAAGAATTCTAAATTACAAACATACTTAATTAGAAAAATCGCACCTTTAAAAAATACACAATAGTCAGGTTTATATTTCAGATTCATCATAATATTTATCAGATTTATGGGCCTGTTCAAGAAGTTTTTTTCTTATGATATTTGGACATAGAACTCAGCACAAGAGAAATCCTTAAAATGGGTCTTTATAATGGTTAAAGCTTTCACTGTCTCAATTTTAAGTCTGTTTTTTTCGTCTGTCCAAAGCGCATTTATTAATGAAAAAACCCGTTCAACAGCTGCATTGGATCCTGGCAGTGCCAAACAAAAACTAACTAGGCATTTCAGGTTCTCAGCATTTATATCCTGCTTTGTAAAATGAGCGAACATCTCACACCATTTTTCACTGGCACTTTGATCCTTCAGTTCACTCCAACATCAAATTTGCTTTCACAATATTTTTTCACACATGCAAACTCATCAAATAAGTCCTCTTCATTCACAGTAAAATTTGGTGACACTGTCTTCATGAATATGTAGCTTTCTTGGATGTTCTTCCAAGTCACTGTCGTGAAACGAAGTGTAACCCACTACTTTGTTAATCACTATGTCGAGATACAGATTTGCTTCAACCAATCAACGATCAACGTTCACCAGTCTCTGAGACAGAATAAATTAACGGCCATCTTGTTCACGCAAGATGGCCGATGAAAACTGAATAAAATTAGGCTGTATGAGACCAGGTACAAAACCGGAGGAAACCAATCAACTTGCTCCGCCAGGAACCAACCGAAAGCTTTCCTCAAGTAGTTACTTGACTATATAATCGGGCGGATTTTATGCTAACCACGCAACCCCGAACTTGACGCCAGAGATACAGACTGAAGAGGGAGAAGCTGTCACCTTGATTTATGGTAACTTACCTGAGGGCATCGACCTGCAACCTACTTCACTAAGTCGCGTCAAAACCTGGCCAGTTTAAAATCTTAGGAGGGTAAATATTTTTACGATAACCGTTGGTATTTGTTGTGTGTCATTTATACTACCTATCAGGTTACTGATTGTATCTTGGGGGGAATTAAGTATAATGATTGTATTTCCTATTAGGATTGAATAGACGAAGACTAATAGGACTCATACTTCAACCTATTGTCTCCTATACTTCAATCTATTGTCAGTCTATAACTTCAGTCTATTGTCTCTGATAATTCCAAACTGCAATATAACCAAAACAGTCCTTGTCAGGACTCAATCTATTGTCGCATCTAACTCAATCTATTGTCTTCTATAACTCAATCTATTGTCTCAGATAAGACCAACTCCAATATAACCAAAACAGTCCTTGTCAGGACTCATTCTATTGTCGCATCTAACTCCAATCTATTGTCTCCTATAACTCCAACCTGATATATCACCAACCAGTCCTCGTCTCATATACTCCTATCATAAGAACATAACAATATTGTTAGGATATATGTTACCAGCTATTGTCAGAGAGGGCGTGATATAGTATAGGGGGAAGGACATTGTTGTATCACACCTAGGTGTACATATTATTGGATTTATTCATGTATTGATTTATATTATGGGATGTATTCATGTATAAAATGTATTCATGTATTGAATCTATATTATTGAATGTATCCATGTATTAGTTTATCAGAAAGAATGTTTTGCAAGTAGACACCTGTCTTGTCTCGCTATTGCTAAATCATACTGAGCCATGTTGTCATTCATCCCACATGCATACATCGGAGACACGCTCATTTCACTCACACTAGAAATAGGTGGGCTTGAGGACAGAAATTAGCCCCTATTTTTGCTTTGTTACAGGTTTAATTGTGTCCTAAAAACCTGAGGTCGTATGTTCGAGTCAATCCCGCTGCCTGGAACTCCGCAGGAGCATAGAGGTTGACCAGACTCTACATCTTTGGTCCCCCTCAGTCTTGGGTGGGCTAAAGGAACGATACTCTGCCGGTGGTGTGAACCAAACAAAGAAGAACAGACTTAAGAGAGATGAGTACACATTAGTACCATTTCTGTCGGCATTGTGAGCATAGAACTGTCAATGAAGAAAACGTGAATTAGCGTAGCAAGAGACAATAATAAGATCATAGTGGATAAATTATACGTAAATAACAGCATAGCTGATAAACGTTATATCCTTAATTAACAGCACCGCTGATATAATTTTTTGTTCCTATAATTGGAAAACGTGTTGTAATATTTATAAATATAAATATTTGTAAATCATATGTAAACTTACCAATTCATTTCATTCCATTTTTTTTTTTGCAACATTCACCTTTCAGCACAAGAGTAGATAGTGTATATATACTAAATAAAATATAAGGAAATTGTATTTTGAACGACTTGTCAATTTTATCATTGTTAAGTAAAAATCTGTTTCCTTGCTTTGTTTAATATCACAATTAGTTACACAGCAGAGGTGGCGCTTTATGTCGGTCTCCTCTATACTATTGTTTCGAGATCAGATCATTCACAGCCGTAACTAATTTGTGATACCAGTAGTTCTCTCAGACACTGGGACTTCACCATTTTCTGCAGAAATTCTATTTCTGTAATTTTCAGTACTATACTGATCCTACAGCCAAATAAAACCTCTCGCCACACTGGGGGCTCGTCCGGGATATTTCTGTATATCTTGAGCCATACTTAGTCTATTCATCTATCTACACTCTGTCTTGTGCCACCCATAGGTAACATAAGAAAATAAATTTTATTTTTTGAAAAAAAATTCTATTTTAGGATTTTTAAAACAATATTTTCTTAGGAGGAGTACCATTTAGTACTCAGTAAATAGTTGATGCTCACAAAGTTGCACGGAAATTTTTTGTTCATTTAAATTAATTAAGTTTAATTACAATAATTTGGTTATAGTAAATTTACATACCCTCTCTAAGCAACGCCATGGCTGATCTAGTGAAGTTCAGAACTGCGATCATGCAGATGGGTAAGGAATTAAATTTGACAGGTGATGCTCTCACTCAGTATGTCACAACAGAAGTGGACAAACACATGGATAGGGAAGAAAGAAAGTTGCAATTAGAGACTGAAGCAAAGAAATTAGAGGCTGATAGAGAAGCAAAGAAATTTGAGGCTGAAGAAAGGAGGTTGCAAGCTGAGAGAGAAGACAAAAGACTGGAAGCTGAGAGAGAAGACAAAAGACTGGAAGCTGAGAGAGAAGACAAAAGACTGGAAGCTGAAAGAGAAACTAAAAGGTTAGAAGCTGAGGAAAGGAAATTACAAGCAGAGAGAGACCATCAGTTGAGATTAAAAGAGCTTGAAATTCAGGCAAATACTGGCAATAATGGTGGTAGCTCACCTCACTCTGAGAGTAGCTCCAGCCAGAGCACCTCAAGTGGGGCCATGAATTTTCATCTGGACCCATTTGTTGAGAAAGAAGACGCCATTGAGTCATACCTGGATAGATACGAAAGACTAGCCACTACCTATGGCTTAGTGAAAGAAAAATGGAGTCTTAAACTATCTCAGGGATTGAGAGGTGTGGCCTACGATGTGTATTTGAAGCTCTCAAGAGATGACCAGGAAGATTATGAAATCCTGAAGCAGGCACTGCTTGTGAGATATGAAAAGAATTCAGAATCATATAGAAAGAAATTCCGAACAGCTAAACTTCTTCCAGGAGAAAACTATCACCAATTCTCTGCTAGACTGGAAACCTATTTGGAAAAATGGAGTAGTTTAGGAAAGTGTCAGGATCTGAAAGAAATGATAATGATGGAGCAAGTGAAAGAGTCCATGCCTCAAGAAATGAGGAAGTTTATCATGGAACAAGGAGCAAAGAGATTGGAAGATATTGTAACTGTTGCTGAGAGATATCAAGCAGCTCAGGCAGAATTATTAGGAAATAAGAAGAAGCAGGGTGAAAACTTCAAATCATCACAAAACTATACCAAATATGAACAAAAGGACCATACCACAAGGAACAAACAAAGATTTGACCAAAAGGACAAAAACCCTCTAAGATCGGATAAGACACCTTACCGGAAGGAAGGAAAGTGGTGTAAAACTTGTCTAATGAGTAACCACAATACTGCGGACTGCAGAAGGAAGAATCCTCCTCATCATGCTGCATGTCTTACAACAGGGAATCAGGGAAGGAATGAACTGGCAGTAAGTCAGAAGGACTTCCATCATCCCCCTGTCTGTGAGGAAGTGACCGTGAATGGCACTCAAGTACTGTGTTTATATGACACAGGATTGGACTTTGATTCAGTTGTGTGCTCTTCTCTAGTGAGTCCTGACCAGATAACCACAGAAACAGTGGAAATCAGAGGACCGATCAAGGGAGCAAGAACCATGACACTACCCATAGCTCGAATCAACATAAGATCTCGCTATGTGGAAGGAGAAATCAAAGCAGCAGTGATGGACGACCCTATTTACCCTTTGATTTTGGGGTGTAGGTATGTTTTCCTTGGAGAACCTATAAAACCTGTAGTTATGGCAACAGTCCAGACCAGGGAAAGCTCCAGGAAAATGGAGGAGAATCCTATCAATACTCATCCAGAAGAGATGAAAAAGGCTCAGGCAGCAGATAGCACACTGAAGCCTTGTTTTGGCAAATTGCCTAAAGCACATAACCCTCCAGAGAAAGGAGACTTGTATATGAAGAATGGCCTACTATACAGAAAAGCTGGAACAGGACCTAAAGGGCATGGACAGCTTGTAGTGCCAAAATTTTACAGGGAGAAGGTTATGACGCTAGGACATGCTATACCCTTCAGTGGACATATGGGAATAGGGGCCACTGGACAAAGGATAGCCTGTCACTACTTCTGGCAGGAATTACAGAGGACATAAAAAGATATGTAAGATCCTGTCCAGAATGCCAAAGAGTAGCTCCTAAGCATAGGACTGCACCAGCAACACTGGGAGAAATGCCTATTATGGGAACCCCTTTTGAACGTGTTGCAGTAGATATTGTTGGACCCCTCACTAGGACCAAGAAGAGAAATGCTTACATCTTAACCTTGGTTGATACTTGCTCTATGTGGGGAGAAGCAGTGGCCATGTCAGCTATAGATTCAAAGCACGTGGCAGAGGCCCTGTTGACAATATTTACCCGATTAGGTTTCCCGCATCAGATATTGACTGACAATGGGTCTCAGTTTAAGGGAAAGCTAACACAAGAAGTATTCAGGATATTTCAAGCCAGGCACTATCATTGTAGTCCCTACCATGCCCAAGGGAACGGTCAAGTAGAGCGGTTCAATGGTACGCTAATTTCAATCCTTAGAAAGCTGGCGAGTGAAAAACCTGATACTTGGGATACATACTTACCCGCTGCACTATTTGCATATAGGGAAGTACCCCACAACTCAACTGGATTGGCTCCAGCTACATTGTTGTTTGGAAGACCAATAAAAGGTCCACTGGAAGCATTGCTGCGGACATGGACTGATGAAAAGGCAGAGGAAACAGTGACTTCCGCATACCAGTACGTCAACGAGTTGACATCTCGATTGAAAGCAGGTTGGAAACTGGCCAATGATAACTTAAGACAGGCCAGGAGGAAGCATGCTGCGTACTACAACAAAAAAGCAAAGGATAGGGAACTGGAGGTGGGTGAAAAGGTGTTATTACTGTTGCCAAGCAGCAATAATAAATTGCAGATTGGATGGCAGGGACCCTATGTCATACTGGAGAAACTTTCCAGGACCAATTATAAGATTGACAAGAAAGGAAAGGAGAAGGTATATCATGTCAATCTTCTTAAAAAATACTATGACAAGGAATCATCAGAAGTTGCACATATTATGACCCTAGCCATTGCAACAGAAATGCACGGTGAACCACTTCACTCTATGGAGTATCCACTCACAACTACAGAGGATTATGTTCAAGTAAATATTAGTGAACATTTAACTCCAGAGCAGAAGAAGAGGGTTCAGAAAGTGTTGGAAACCCATGCTGATGTGCTCACAGATAAACCAGGTCGTACGAATCTGTTAGAGTACGACATGAAGGTTACCGACCCTACCCCAGTATGCATGAGAACATACCCTATACCCTATGCGAAAGCCCAAGCACTAAGGGAGGAAGTTGATTATCTGTTGAAGGAGAAAATTATCTCGAAGTCAGACTCTCCCTATAGCTCAAGTGTGGTGCTATTGAGAAAACCGAGTGGTGAACACAGGTTATGTATTGACTACCGGAAGCTTAATGCGATCACAGAATCTCAGGTGGACCCATTACCTGACACCAACCAGCTGTTCTCTACACTGAGTAAGGCTAGGTATTTATCGAAGGTAGATCTAAGCAAGGGATACTACCAAATACCAGTGAAACCAGAAGTTAGGAGAATGCTGGCATTCAGTACATCAGACGGACACTACGAGTTTAATGTACTCCCCCCTTTGGGCTGAAAAATGCTCCAAGTATCTTTTCAAGAATGATGAGGAAATTATTGGAACCTCTACAAAATCCCCATATCACTAACTTTATGGATGACATTCTTGTTGCAACAAACACATTTGAAGAGCATATAGTAGCGCTCTCCATGTTGTTCGACAGACTGAGAGAAACTGGATTGACTGCACGTCCAACCAAGTGCTATATCGGTTGTAAGGAGTTGGAATTCTTAGGTCACACTATTTCTACAGGTCATATGTCTCCTGACCCAAAGAATATAGAGAAGCTAAAGAAGGCACCCAGACCTCAAACGAAGAAAGATGTGAGATTATTCGTGTCTTTATGTGGGTTCTATCAGAAGTACATACCCCACTTTAACTCTCTGTGTGCACCATTAACCAACTTAACGAAGAAAGGACAGCCTGACAAAATCAAATGGAATGCTGATTGTGAAAAAGCTTACACAGAGCTAAAAGCAAAACTCACCAGCAAACCAATCCTTACACTACCCGATATCACACAGGAATTTGTATTAAGGACGGACGCTAGCAGTATAGGGATAGGTGCAACTCTCTTGCAGAAATCAAAAGCCCAGCCGGAGGAACTTTTACCAGTCGCCTACGCCAGTAGGAAGCTGAATGCAGCTGAGTTGAACTACTCGACCATAGAGAAGGAATGTTTAGCTCTAATTTGGTCCATCAACAAATTTTCACCTTATCTGTATGGGACACACTTCATTGTCCAAAGCGATCACCAACCTTTAACATTCTTGGCTGCATCTAAAAAGCTAAATTCGAGATTGTTAAGGTGGAGTCTGCTTCTGGCGCCTTATTCCTTTACCGTGAATTACATTCCGGGAAGAGACAATGTAGGAGCTGATTTTTTAAGTCGACACCCTAGTACTCTGGAAGGACAGACGCAAAAGGATTAACCACAGCAGGGGTTTACACGTCATCTATGACAAGTCACAGCTAGGAAAGGAGGGGGCTATGTCGTGAAACGAAGTGTAACCCACTACTTTGTTAATCACTATGTCGAGATACAGATTTGCTTCAACCAATCAACGATCAACGTTCACCAGTCTCTGAGACAGAATAAATTAACGGCCATCTTGTTCACGCAAGATGGCCGATGAAAACTGAATAAAATTAGGCTGTATGAGACCAGGTACAAAACCGGAGGAAACCAATCAACTTGCTCCGCCAGGAACCAACCGAAAGCTTTCCTCAAGTAGTTACTTGACTATATAATCGGGCGGATTTTATGCTAACCACGCAACCCCGAACTTGACGCCAGAGATACAGACTGAAGAGGGAGAAGCTGTCACCTTGATTTATGGTAACTTACCTGAGGGCATCGACCTGCAACCTACTTCACTAAGTCGCGTCAAAACCTGGCCAGTTTAAAATCTTAGGAGGGTAAATATTTTTACGATAACCGTTGGTATTTGTTGTGTGTCATTTATACTACCTATCAGGTTACTGATTGTATCTTGGGGGGAATTAAGTATAATGATTGTATTTCCTATTAGGACTGAATAGACGAAGACTAATAGGACTCATACTTCAACCTATTGTCTCCTATACTTCAATCTATTGTCAGTCTATAACTTCAGTCTATTGTCTCTGATAATTCCAAACTGCAATATAACCAAAACAGTCCTTGTCAGGACTCAATCTATTGTCGCATCTAACTCAATCTATTGTCTTCTATAACTCAATCTATTGTCTCAGATAAGACCAACTCCAATATAACCAAAACAGTCCTTGTCAGGACTCTTTCTATTGTCGCATCTAACTCCAATCTATTGTCTCCTATAACTCCAACCTGATATATCACCAATCAGTCCTCGTCTCATATACTCCTATCATAAGAACATAACAATATTGTTAGGATATATGTTACCAGCTATTGTCAGAGAGGGCGTGATATAGTATAGGGGGAAGGACATTGTTGTATCACACCTAGGTGTACATATTATTGGATTTATTCATGTATTGATTTATATTATGGGATGTATTCATGTATAAAATGTATTCATGTATTGAATCTATATTATTGAATGTATCCATGTATTAGTTTATCAGAAAGAATGTTTTGCAAGTAGACACCTGTCTTGTCTCGCTATTGCTAAATCATACTGAGCCATGTTGTCATTCATCCCACATGCATACATCGGAGACACGCTCATTTCACTCACACTAGAAATAGGTGGGCTTGAGGACAGAAATTAGCCCCTATTTTTGCTTTGTTACAGGTTTAATTGTGTCCTAAAAACCTGAGGTCGTATGTTCGAGTCAATCCCGCTGCCTGGAACTCCGCAGGAGCATAGAGGTTGACCAGACTCTACATCTTTGGTCCCCCTCAGTCTTGGGTGGGCTAAAGGAACGATACTCTGCCGGTGGTGTGAACCAAACAAAGAAGAACAGACTTAAGAGAGATGAGTACACATTAGTACCATTTCTGTCGGCATTGTGAGCATAGAACTGTCAATGAAGAAAACGTGAATTAGCGTAGCAAGAGACAATAATAAGATCATAGTGGATAAATTATACGTAAATAACAGCATAGCTGATAAACGTTATATCCTTAATTAACAGCACCGCTGATATAATTTTTTTGTTCCTATAATTGGAAAACGTGTTGTAATATTTATAAATATAAATATTTGTAAATCATATGTAAACTTACCAATTCATTTCATTCCATTTTTTTTGCAACATTCACCTTTCAGCACAAGAGTAGATAGTGTATATATATACTAAATAAAATATAAGGAAATTGTATTTTGAACGACTTGTCAATTTTATCATTGTTAAGTAAAAATCTGTTTCCTTGCTTTGTTTAATATCACAATTAGTTACACAGCAGAGGTGGCGCTTTATGTCGGTCTCCTCTATACTATTGTTTCGAGATCAGATCATTCACAGCCGTAACTAATTTGTGATACCAGTAGTTCTCTCAGACACTGGGACTTCACCATTTTCTGCAGAAATTCTATTTCTGTAATTTTCAGTACTATACTGATCCTACAGCCAAATAAAACCTCTCGCCACAGTCACAGACTCCTTTCCCTTCAAATTGATCCAATCCATAGACTGAAGAGGCGTAAGAAATGGTGTACACCACTCCTGAATATATTCAATGCAGGTGTCATAGAAATCTACTGCATAGCTTTGAAACTTTTCAACTGTTATGTGTCCTTCTTTTTCTAATTCTAGCAACTGATTTCTCACAGTAGTGGTAAGAAACTTTTCTGCATTCCTGTAGTTTAATTTTTCCACCAGTTTGTTTACTTCATCCTTCACTTCAATTACTGTTGTCTCTTGCTTTTCAACACATTTAATGGTATCAGAAAAGGTTTTTAACTGGCTGGCAATGAAATGCAGGAGTGTAATTGAAAGTGGATTTTCAAAGAAAATTTTTAATCTGCACAGCATTATGTATCACATGTGCAGGACAACCAATACCAATTAAATTGTTCACATTGTTTTCTTGCATTTTGAAGTACAGATTATTCTGTCCCTTTCTCTTCTTTCCACCAAAGTTTGTAGTTGTATTATCTGCTGATACAGCAATAACCTTTTTAAGGAGATCTGGCTTCTGTAACGCTTCCAACACATAAGAAAATAACAGTTCTGAAGTTTCACCGCCTAAATTAACCAACTCCAACACCTTCACCTTCACACCTTTTGCTGCATGATAATATCTCACGACCAGAGGCACTAACTTCTTGTCCAAGTGGTTTGATGAGTCGATTAATACTGATATGAAACGATCAATACTGATATGAAACGAGCTTCATTTAGCTCTTCATCAATCTGCTTTGTCGCAAATGGCACAATAACATTGGTGATTATTGCCTTGCACTTTGTTTGCGAACATCTGAATTTATCGTTGAAAAGTTTTTTCACGATGGCTGTTGTACATTTCATGGACTTAAAGCTGTGGTTATGCACCGCCGTGTGATAAGCGAAGGTTGCTTCCTGTGCTGCCAATGATAACTGTTTTTCCATTTCCTTTTCACTCTGGGTTTTCGCATTTAAGGAATGACTTATACTACTGTTGGAAGCTTTACTTTCAACAGCACCTTTATGTTTTTTCGTTTTCACGTGGTTGACTACGTCTGACCGACCACCATGTGAAATGCAAAATTTAGAGCTGCATAAAGTACATTCCATATTTTCATCTACACCTTTAATGAAGGGAAATTCTCTTGTAATGTTATCATTTATACCGCACTTACGTTTCGGCATTATGCAGATGAAAAACGATAAAAATACTGTATAATAATGCTAATACGCATTAAATCATTTGGTAGATGCTCACTGAACACTGTTTTGGTCAACTTTCGAATTTTTGTTCGAGATTCAAACCGAGGGTCCACTGTAATCGGAAATTGATAAAGTAACACTACTAAAACACGGAATAAAATCCGTTACCCAAAGATTTTTTTTTTCAGGAAGGACCCTTAAAAAGCGGGACATTTGGAATAAATTCGGGACACCGGGACATTTTATCAAAAAACGGGACTGTCTCGGGAAAAACGGGACGAATGGGAACCCTACCCTATAGTCCCGATTTGGCACCCTCTGATTTTCATCTATTTGGCCCACTTAAAAATGCACTCCGTGGGACAAGGTTTGAAGATGATGAAGGAGTGATTCATGCAGCGAAGAAATGGCTACATGATCAAGACAAAATCTAGTACGGGCTAGGAATACATGCACTTGTTTCACGCTAGCATAAAGCCATACAAGTTGATGGGGATTATGTTGAATAATACCGATGTTTACATGACATATCCATGTATATTGTGTATAAATTTCATGCTTTCTGAATAAACAGCTCCTGAGATAAACAATGTGGTGCATTACTTTCTGAACGCCCCTCGTATACAAAATTCAAGATTAGCAATTCAGCCATGTGTACATGTGGACAGGCACCCCAGACTGCGGAGCACGTACTTCAAGATTGCCCCGAAAATGATATATTGAGGCACACCCACTGGCCCAGAGAAACAACACTGGAAGCAAAACTATACGGACCTCTGTATAAACTACAAAAGACAGTGAAGTTTATACAAGAAACAACTTTACAGATATAGACAATATATTTCAAGCAAACGAAAGAAGAAGAATTTAAGATAATACCAGCTGCAATAAAAAGATGGAAAAAGACAGTAAAACAAACCTACAAACTATCAAAATTCAACAGGGTAAAAAGAGAGAGATGAACTAACAACATAGAAAGGGATGCATCATAAACAAGACAGAACAAATGGCCAAGTAACTGCAGCCTGAAAAAAATCTTACTTACTTACTTACTTAGTCGTTCCCCTTCTACCTTGAGGTGTAGAGGTTTGGAAGAGAGAGCGCCAGACTTCTCTCATTAGTTCTCTTTTCATACCTAGATTTTCTAGGACCTCCTTATTTGTTTTCATCTCTTTCCATGAGATACGCCCCATTCTTCTATATATCCACATTTCAAGAGCCTCAATTCTTTCTTCCAAATGCTTATTCATCGTCCATGTTTCTGCACCATACAGAAATGCAGAATATATATAACACTTTATGATTCTCAGTTTTAATTTATGAGATAACTGTTTGGATGTCAGTATATGTTTCATGTTGTTGAATGTAGCTTTGGCCATTCCTATTCTCTTCTTGATTTCTGTTTCACATCTGCCATCTTCTGTTATTATATGACCAAGATATACGTAGCTCTTGACTTGTTCCAGGATTTTCCCATTTACGCTTATCTTTAATGTGGGTTTATCGTCTGTTTTGCTAATTATCATAGTTTTAGTTTTCTCAATATTAATGTCGAGTCCATATTCATGACTTATACTGTTCACTTGCTTCACTAGTTCTTGTAACTCCTGTTCGCTTTCAGCTAACAACACGGTATCATCTGCATATCTAAGGTTGTTTATTGATCTTCCACTGATGTTCAGTCCTGGTATTTCCTGTATCTGTTTGAAAATTTTTTCGGTGTATAAATTAAATAGGCAGGGGGACAGCACACAACCTTGTCTGACACCTCTTTTTATGTCTATGTATGGTGAATAATTCCTTCCCGATCTTACTGTGGCAGTTTGCTCCCAATAAAGGTTACTGAGTATTCTTATATCTTTTCCATCAATACCTATGTCTTTGAGGCATTCAATTATTTTCTCATGATGGATTCTGTCAAAAGCCTTCTTATAGTCAATGAAGCACATATACATACTTTTTTGGACCTCTGTATATTTTTCTGCTAATCTTCTTAGGCAAAATATTGCCTCTCTTGTTCCACTGTTCCGTCTAAAACCAAACTGTTGTTCTTGGATTTCGCTGTCTACTTTACTTTTTATTCTTTCCTGTATGATTTTGAGCAGTATCTTAATTGCATGACTCATCAGGCTGATTGTTCTGAAGTCTGAACATTCTGTTGCATTTGGTTTTTTGGGCAATGTTATAAAAACTGATGTCTTCATGTCGTGTGGTAAATATCCTGTATTGTATATATCATTGCATATAGCTGTAGAATAAAGAACACTATATACCCAAATTATAACCCACACAGGGTTGAAAAGGTATCCCCTGCATAAGACAGACACCAGTGGTCCTGTGCATGGGCCAAAAACAAAACCAATTATGCATAATCCTGGGGGATGATAATGAGGATATAAAGTAATAAAGCAGCAAAAACTGAGTGAGAAAATTAAATGTGTGCTATCTATATGTGTGACCTTTCTCGTTTTTCAGCTGCAGGAAGTAGTGAAGGAAGTTGCAGCCATCTCTCAGAGAATAGCTAATCTTGGTAAGTCGTGTCCTGAATTGTTCTCAGTGTAAAATAATGAACAATTTGGAAAAGGAAAAAAAAAAAAAAAATTAACTCCTGCACAGTAATGTTATAAACCTTTATCAATTCATTAGCTTAAAAGCTTTACACAGTATTCAAATGCTGATTTCATGGTTGGCCGACTTCAGATTATATAGGAAAAAATATCAGAATTAAAGTATCAATGAACCAATCATTTTTAGTCTTTCTTATCCTGTGTTCACTAGCAGTGGGCAATGAGGAAAACATTTAGTTCCTGCCCTGTGTGATTGGTCATAAAACATTCTGACTCTTGTCTCTTGTGTCCTGGTCAACTGGACAAGAATGGATCAAAAGAATGTTCTGCTATCTACAATAACAACATTGTCGTTATTGGTTTCTGGAAGTTTGGCTGCAAAATTTTTAAAAATACTTTGCCTAGATAGATATTAACTTTTATTTCTGCTCTCAGACCTTTCTTTTGGTGTTTATCTCCCTCAAAAGAGTGTGAATCTAGGTATTTGTAGTTGTTTTTAGTGCAGTTTTGCTTTGAATCAAACTTTTGAGATATTTATCATTTCACTGCAAGCTTTGTTAATATGTTTTAATTCTCAGCATCACATGTTTAAAATGTTTATTTCATCATAACTAGCTTCATGTTTTAAAAAAAAATCAATTTCATCTCTTCCTGGTGCAAGTTTGTATGATCATGTTTCTGTTAAACATTTGTTTAGTGTTTTTATTTTTTCTCATAAATTTGTGTGTGTGTGTGTGGATAATCGGTTATTTTTTTTGTAAGACAGTGTTATCTGATTTATAATAAACTTTTCTTGTAACACAGTATTTCACTTATAATCAGCTATTCTTGTAAGACAGTATTATCTGATTTATAATCAACTATTCTTGAAACAGAGTATTTTATTTATAATCAGTTATTCTTTGTAACTCCGCCTACCGGTCCCAAGCACGGCTGAAAAAGGAGGAGGGTGGCCTGTAAGGAGGCAGCCCCTCCACCATGCAAAGGTACAACAGGCCAATCACCTGTTTGCTTTAAAACATGATTACGCGAACTACAAGAGAGAAAACTGGACTGATTCTAAAGGCGACGAACTGGAATGGACTACTTTTAATATATCACCTGGATGTCTCAGCACATCCACTCCAATCAAGTCCTCCACCATACCTTTCACTCCTATCACACCCAGTCCAATCACGTCCTCCATTGTCCCTCTTACCTCTAGCACATCTACTCCAGTTATGTCCTCCATTGTACCTCTCACCTCTATACATCTACTGTAATCATGTTGTCCACTACACCTCTCATCTCTAGCACATCTACTCCAATCTTGGCCTCCTCTCTTCTGCCCTGGTGGGCTTTTTATGCCGAACACTAGGCGAGTTTCCAGAAGTAGATCATCTCTTAGGTGGCATTTTCTAATTTAGCACATATAATTCTATGGAGATCTTGTGTTTATTTTGAAAACAGGAAATGGAACAACAAAATCAAAAACTTCATTTGAAAACTGAAACGGCACGACCAAAAAAAAAAAAATGTTTGAAAATCAATTAAGACATGTTTCAAAAACTGAAATGGAACGAGAAAAACGAAAAACTGTTTGATAACGAATTAAGACGTGGTTCTAACATTTTTTAGTAATAATATATTTTTACATTCTTTAATAACAATATAATTTTAAGTAAAAAAAAAAAAAAACTCCCCTGATCTTGTGGAATCTTTTTTTTTTTAATTGCAAATCCACTTAAATAAGGGAAACAATAAATTATTATCTAACTTTCATCACCAAAATAACTTGTTGCGTCTCCTGAATTAACTTCTCAGACATCTTCTTCTTCTTCCGTCCTTAGCCACGGACCGACAAAGCAGTTCGTGGCCAGTACGCCTAGTGGCGTCTTAGGGCAACAAGAAATTAATTGTTGTTCCGTTACGCTTCTCAGACATATAGAGGTTCTAAAGTATAGACCAGTTATCTTTGAAAGACACCACAGTTTATTTGATTTATAATCATTTATCCTAGTATGACAGAAATGTTTGGTTTATAATCAGTTCTTCTTGTAAAAGTTTTGTTTGATTTATAATCAATTATCCACGTAACTCAGTATAATTTATCAGGCATGTCATAAAGCTGACCAATATGAGGTTGTGCTTGTGGCTGGTAGCCTCATCATGTAAAACACCATTACAAGAGCATGTCAATGCTTAGCCCAGGCTTCCTGTTAATGGACCAGCTACAGTTGTGGCTCCATACTGTGTCAGCAGTAAATAGGAAAATAATGATGATCCTTGCACAATTATAATATTGATGTATAATCAGTTATCCTTGCACAACTATAATATTGATGTATAATCAGTTACCCTTGCACAACTATAATATTGATGTATAATCAGTTATCCTTGCACAACTATAATATTGATGTATAATCAGTTATCCTAGCACAACTATAATATTGATGTATAATCAGTTATCCTTGCACAACTATAATATTGATGTATAATCAGTTACCCTTGCACAACTATAATATTGATGTATAATCAGTTATTAAGATGAAAGAGAATGAAGATGTAAGACTATTATTTGTTTGATTTATAGTCAATTTTCATTTTAAGACAGTCTAATTTATTTGATTTATGATCAGTTGTCCGTGTATGAGCTTCCGACTGGCAGAGTGGTTAGAGCGCTGGTCTCGTGGCAAAGGGTTCAAATCACAGTACCAACATGCTCCAGTCTACCCAGCTGTTAATGGGTACCTGAGTTAGGGAAGGAAAAGGCAGCGAAGAAGGGAATTGGTCACCCCACCTCGTGATGCTGGACCTAGTATGGTGACGTCTCTAACACTTCACTCCCCTACGGCAGTATCTGCTATGGGATAACCTTTTTTATCCTTGAGGATAAATATGCTCAGTTATCTGTGTAAGACATTATTACAGAAATGAATTGCTCAATAGCTGTGGTTGGCTTCACTGTAGGGACTTACTTACTTAGTCGTTCCCCTTCTACCGTGAGGTGTAGAGGTTTGGAAGAGAGAGCGCCAGACTATCCTATCGGCTGTCTTCCTCCTGGCCTGGTTCCATTCTAGTCCTCGGTCCTTCAAAGATTGTCTGATGTTGTCCTCCCAGCGGACTCTGGGTCGTCCTGGGGGTCTAGATCCCTAGCTCTTTGTTTCCCATGCTTGTCGTGGTAGCCGATCTTCTCCCATTCTGTAGACATGGCCAAACCATCTTAGTTGGGACTGTTCTATTTGGGTCTGCTGGGGGTGGGATTTTAGGTCTTGATGTATCGTCTGGTTGCGGACCATGTCTCTTCTTGTTACTTCAACCACCTTCCTCAGATACCTCATTTTTGAGGTTTGGATCTGGCTTTTGTGGGTTGTAGTCATTGCCCATGACTCGCATCCATATGTCAAGACTGGGACATAGGTGGAGCGGTATACAGCCTTCTTCGTTTTCTTACCAACCTCTTTCTTGCTGAGGAATCCTCGATTTATGGCCTGAAAAAGTCTCCCAGCTGCTGCTTTTCGAGTGGCCAACTCTTCTCTGATGCCTCCCTTTCGGTCTATAATAGTAGCTTCAAGGTATTTAAAGTGGTCGACCTGCTCCAGGACCTGTTCTCCCAGTTTAATCTGGTGTACTCTTTCTTCTCGTGATATCATCATGGATTTTGTTTTAGAGCTGCTGATGACTGATAAAGTAGGACCTCTAATACTGAATAAGTTTTCCTTGGGACCCCTGATACAGCTCTCAAATGTGATGTCTGTCTTTTAAATACTAACGCCACTCAGGCTAAATATAGAGATACGTTGCTAAAGGGTTCTGTATTACAGGCCACGCCCACACAGGGCTATTCCTAAATATGTGTTACTACTGTCACGTCTGGAATATTGAGTGCATGTGTTGGTTTAGTCGTTTACACCACAGGTACGTACACAAGAGTCATGGATGGTTGTAAACGACTGGTGACATTTAATACTGGTTTATTACGTCACAACACATTGATATGAAATGCACATAGTCAGGATACAGTTCACAGCAAAACACGAGATATATCTTAACACTAATAACTCAGCGCTATCTCTTCCTCAACAACTCTCCTCGCACAAGAAACAATGGCCTTTATATAATTCCTCAGCGCTATAAAGTATCATCAATAACAATCCTCTCACAGGAGATAATGGCCTTTATATAATTCATCAGCGCTATAAAGTATCATCAATAACAATCCTCTCACAGGAGATAATGGCCTTTATATAATTCATCGGCGCTGTAAAATATCATCAATAACAATCCTCTCACAGGAGATAATGGCCTTTGAGGACTGCACACTGCAGTTATCAAAATGGCCTACACAACATCTTCAGCTACTATCCTCCCACAGGAAATAATGGCCTTTAAGGACTGCACACTGCAGTTATCAAAATGGCCTACACAACATCTTGGCCTCATTAACATTTTCACAATAATCCACACTGCAGTTTTATACTACGCTGTACCCACAGCGAAAAATCAGTCGACATTTTAACTTCAGCACTGCGCAGGCATTACACTTCCCAAAAAAACACAGGCCTGACCAACCCGGTCAAAACGCCCCGAACACTCTCTTCGAATCACACACTCGTCCCGCTCAAAACAGTCACGAGACTTCCTCACTGTTCAACACAACTCAGTCAATCAATCATCTGCGGGCTAGCAGCAAGCTATTCTCACACAACTCAAAACAATACAGAATAAATATATCTCAACACTTGAGATGATCAGCACTTTTCCACGCTTTCTGTAATCTGTCTCTCGAAACTACCACGAGATATTTTCAAAACAATTCAACAGCCAACAAGCAAACAAGTGCCCCAACTCAAAATCTAACTTGTCTACTAACATTCTCAGGTTTACTTCCCTTACACCAGATCTGTTCTCAACAATGACCATCCCTCTCTTCTCCAGCTCTTCTTTCTAGACTTGCAGGTTGGATTAGAGATGTGCCTCTGATTTAGCAATCAGGACAACATCATCAGCAAATGCCAGCTCTGAAATACAAATGGGTCTCATCTTCAAGTACCCCATTGAATATTTTCTTGACCTCTCCCTACATGTTTTGATCACATCCTCCACGAGGAGTATGAACAGATGTAATGACAGGATATCACCTTGTCTTACACCAGTGGTGGTTCTGAACTCTTCTGACTTATAGTTTGCTGTCCTCACATAATTTCTGCAAGACTTGTAGAAGCTCTGTATGGCATGAATCAGAGGTGCTGGAATGTTCTTCCTTGCCAAACAGTCCCAAAGTTTGCTCCAGGGGAACCTGTCAAACACCTTTTCCAGATCTATGAAACAAAGATGGATCTCACTTTTATACTCAAGGGCCTTTTCACTCAGCTGTCTGAGTGTGAAGATTAGGTCTTGAGTACTTCGGTTTGCTCGGAATCCGCACTGGACTTCATCCAATTGTGGCTCAGCTAGGCATCGGAGTCTCTGCTCTAGGTGTGGTGGATTTGGTGTTACAGATGTTATTATCAATGTTATCTCTATTGTACTGAATGAGGTCAGCTGTGAAGGTCCCTGATTATAACAAATTTTGGGTTGAGTTATCAGAGCACCTTTCTGCTACCACCTTATGACCTCAATCAGACTTATTCTTGACTAGTATGTATGTTAGCTACGTCTAAATGTCTAGGGTTATGAATGTATGATGTAGTGTGAGTAAAATTAATACAAACATATTTAAATTCTAACACACACATATATATATATATATATGTATATATCTCTATGTATATCTATACATATATATATATATATATATATATATATATATATATATCTTCTTCTTTGATCCTTAGCTGCCGACCGTCAAAGCAGTCAGTGGCCATCACGCCTAGTGGCGTCTTGTAGGGCAACAACAAATTGATTCCACTTTGCTCGGTCGGTGGCCATCCTTCGTACAGTGCCCCAACTCTGGTTCATTCTTTGCATCTCAGCCTTCACAGTCCTCCGCCAGGTTGTCTTTGGTCGGCCCCTCTTTCGTTTTCCTTCAGGGGTCCAAAGCATAGCTGTTCTTGTGATGGCATCGGGGTCTCTTCTGAGGACATGACCAACCCAACTCCAGCGTCTGCCAGCTATGATGGTGTGCATGTCCTCTTGCTTGCTACGAGTAAGCAAATCTTGGTTAGTGATGGTATTTGGCCAAAAGATTCGGTGAATTTTTCTTAGGCATGTTGTGTGAAAGGAGGACAATTTTGACATTTCCTTTTCTGTAACTCTCCAGCATTCCGCACCATAGAGAAGCACAGAAAGCACACAGCTCTGATATAATCTTAATTTTGTTCTTGTGCTGTATTGGGAGGACTTCCAGATGTTGTTTAGGCTAAAGAAGGCTGTTCTTGCCTTATTCATTCTAATGTTGATGTCTTTGCCTGCCCCGCCGTCTGGTGTTACTATGCTTCCTAGGTATGTGAAGGTATCTGTCTGTTCCAATTGCTGATTCCTTACTGATATGGGCTCAGGGTTGCTCACATTGAGCGTCATGACCTCAGACTTCTTTAAATTGATATTCAAGCCCACCTGCTGGCTAAACTTATTAAGTCTATCCGTTTTTTCCTGGATGTGTTGATGTGAATGTGCTAGTAGTGCAATGTCATCTGCATATTCCAGATCTTCCAATGTAGAAAATGTTGTCCATCTTATTCCTCTTGGACTGCCCTCTGTTGTCTGGCGCATCACCCAGTCTATGACTGTTAAAAATAGAGTGGTTGATAAGGGGCATCCCTGTCGTACTCCTGTCTTCACCTCAAAGGTTAGGTTGCTCTGCCCAACACTACACGTAAAGTTGGCATAGAGGCTTTTTATGATTGACACTATGCAGCTTGGAATTCCATAAGCCCTCAGTATTTTCCATAAACTGTCCCTATGTATGCTGTCGAAAGCCTTTTCAAAATCAACAAAATTAATGTAAAGCTGTCTTTGCCATTCTGAGCACTGCTCTATAATGTTCCTGAGAGTTAATATATGATCTACACATCTCCTGTTCTTTCTAAATCCTGCTTGTTCTTTCCTCAGTTTGTGTCCTAAACAACGCTATACACGTCATGATCGATCGTGTATGGAGCGTTCAGTAATTGAAACATCTATCGCAATATATTAAATGCCTTAACCTTTTACAATTGCACGTCTGATAACCTTTAGCAGACGGCGTTAATATCATATACCGTAACAATTCTCCTGCCTAGTATTTTGCTGGGAACTGAGAGAAGAGTGATTCCTCTCCAATTATTGCAGTCTGCAAGATCTCCCTTCTTGGGCAATTTGACAATTATTCCTTTGTTCCACTCTGATGGTGTTGTCCCCGTTTTCCAGACTTGTGCAAATAGTGGTTCTAATAGTTCTGCTGCTAGCTCAGGGTCTGTCTTAAATAGCTCTGCATTTAAGTTATCACGGCCCGGAGCTTTGCCGTTCTTTAACCCTTTGATTGCTGTGATGATTTCTTCTTTGCGTGGAATGTCTGTATTCACATCTAGATCGTTTTCAGCTTCAGGAACATTCAATTGTGTCTGTGGTGGTTCCTTGTTCAGAGTTTCTCTGAAGTGCTCTGCCCATCTTGTTTCCTGTCCCTCTGCTGTCGTGATGAGATTACCTTGCTTATCTCTTACTAATGTAATATTGTTTGCACCTCGTTTTCCGCTGATGAATTTAGTTATTTTGTATACTGTGCTTTGTTCATTTCTCAGTGCTGCCTCCTCTGCCTGTCTTGCAAGATCGTCTAGGAAATTCCTTTTGTTGGCTCACGTTTGGCGTTTAACTTCCTTGTCCATCTGACTGTACTGTTCGCTATATAGTTGCTTTAACCTGGGGGACTTCGCTTCTGTTTTCTTTCTGTTCATTTCCTTTCTCATCGTTATGGTGTTTAATGTTTCTGGTGTTATCCAGTCTTGCTTCTTCCTTTCCTGGAATCCCAAGCGTGATTTGCTGCTTTCTTTGTATATTGTTGAAATGGTGTTGAAATTCTGGTCTATATCATCAGTCAATGTCTTTTCCTGACTTTTGGCAAATTGATATCGTTTCTTTATGTCGGCCGCAAAAGCTTTTCTGGTAAGGGAGTCCTTCAATTTGCTGATGTCAAACCTTTTCTGTGTAGTTACAGTTGGTGCAGCCCTTCTTAGTTTCACTTTCAGTTTTGCTACTACTAAATGGTGATCACTTCCCACATCTGCACCTCTTCTTACCTTCACATCTTGTAATGCATGTCTCCATCTACCGTTAACCATGATGTGGTCTATCTGGTTTCTGTCCCGACCATTTGGTGATTCCCAATATATAAATAAATAAATATATATATATATATATATATATATATATATATTTATTTATATATATATCTATATGTATAGATATATATATAGATATATATATATATATATATACGTTGACTGGCTTTAGCATTAATTTGTAAGTTCAGCTTTGCCCCCAGTCCAGACTGCCAAGGTTTAAAATCGCTCTTGGTACTGCTGATCTCAACGCAGCTTGCTTTATTAATATTTCTGTATCAACTGGTGCCGAGCCTTGAAAGCTTTTTGCCAATATCCCTAGACCTGCCCAATCACAGCGAGGGTCTAGCTTTTCAATTCAAATTTAAAAAAACAAAACACCAAACTTCTAGGAGTGAGTCTTCTAAATATAGATTTTAGCTTTCTTGCCTAACCAATACTCTCTTTCCATCCTCTTATACCCACCAATCGGATTTGCATTACTCCAATGCCTCTTTTTAAACTTGCATCCCCAATAACGTTATGTATAATGAGCAAGAACAACTGTCTGTCCGTCCTAGCGTTCGTAGACATATAGTATTATCTCAATAACTTGGCTAATAATTGGACTACCATGTATATTAAAACAAATTTTTGCTCAGGATACACTAAGCTATCCTAATATATGATTTTTATGGCTATATTCATTTGCGTTTAGATTTTCAGTTTTGTCACTGTCAATCGTCAATTATAACTTTTTACATAAGTCGGCCATCTTCCCCCTCCTTCTGTATCATTTTTTCATTATTCAAATAAACCAACTAGTTTGGGTGACGTCAGAAATTTACCACTAGGAGAAAATTGAAAACTGTCTGTGTGTTTATATCGGCTGGCTTTGCCCACAGCGTGGATATAGTATTAGTCTCGCGTGCAGAGTGAAGAGGGGTGTTCGCAAGGTGGCGTTAGCATTGGCGTTAATTATTACTGCCGTCTCATTCTTACTACTGGAAAATGTCCGAGTTACTACTAATTTTTGCGTTAAAGTTAAAATATTACGTTAATTCAGACAGCAGTTTGGGTCACAGTTCTGGCAGATCGTTAATTATAAGTCTTGCCTCAGTTTGTATGCAGCAGATTGGGCAAGATGTTAATTGTACGTCTCGAAACTGAAACTAAAAAGCGTGTTAGATTTTACGGCGGGTCATTTTATAAGCTTTCCCACTGCACCAAAGGCAGCGCTTTACTGGCGTAGAAGACGCCAATAGTCAGACACATGCGGGCTGGGTTATTTATTATCATAGGACTAAAATCTTACTGAATTTAACGATTATTTCACAGATTTCGCTACACACCTCCCTTCCTAAAACATGCATTCATTGCGGGTTATAATCTGTGAGATAACTTAGCGCAAATGAAGCCCTACTCGTGTTTCTGATTTTCATCATAAAGATGTCTACTCAAAAAATCGGCACCTACGTTCTGAGAGCCGGGAATATATTCAATCGTAAAGGAATACGGCTGTAATAGCAATGACCATCTTAATAACCTGGCATTTTCATGCTTTGCCTGTGACAAAAATACGAGTGGCTGATGGTCTGTTTGGACCACAAATGTCCGACCATACAGATAGATCTGGAATTTTTTTATGGCCCAGATTAACGCTAAACATTCCTTTTCACTTGTTGAATAATTTTTTTTCCACTTTGTTCAACTTGCGGCTTGCATAAGCGACTGGGTTCAATTCCCCATCTTGTGAGGAGGACCGTTGCAACAATGTAGCGCCTAGGCCCACATTGCTTGCGTCACTTCTCACGACAAATTCTTTATTCAAGTCAGGCAAATTCAATACCGGCCTGCTTGTGAGTTTTTCCTTTAACTCCTGGTAAGCCAATTCACACTGTGCTGACCAATTAATTGCATCAGGTTGTCCCTTACGTGTTAAATCCGTCAACGGAGCACATATAGAGTTCCTGTTCAGCCACGCGCTCATCAGCAGACAGCGATTTTGATAGGATTTCGGTTCTTGCCCTCAGGGAAGTACCTAGGTTTTATTTTATTATTTTATTAAGTTTTTATGTGTCCTATCTAGCCTTCACTTTCTTTCCTTTCCTGACGAAGGCCACGTAGACTTTTTTCTTTGTCTTTTGTCCTCGTAAGACGAATCACCTTTTTTCGATTTTTTTTCAAACCCATCCATTGTATTCCACGTCTTACCACAGTTCCCCTCCACTTCCTCGATTATATATATTTTTTTTTGACTGCACCGTGTCTCTGTTATCTCATATCTCTATCTACCTATCCTGCTTATCTCCCTGATCCTATCCTATCTCTTTTTCTCAGTATTTTATATCCTATTTATTTATTTATTTTCGTATTTCCCTATTCTTCCTTCATACCTTATATTACCGCAATCTACCCTATTTATTTATTGTTTCATTAATCTCTATTTTCATTTAGCGTTTTATATTTTATTTATTGCATATTTTACGTTTTTTATTTTTTGGACGTTTTACTTTTCCCCACTATGCCCTCTCTGAAATATTTTATCAACTCTCTCCGTGTGTCGGTTACCACCAGCTTTAGCTCCCTACCTCCTGATATATCCCATGTCGCTATTTACTTTGCGTTCGTTACTTTCAAGAAAACTAGATTCACATCTCATCTCCACTTTATTCACACCTGCCTCCACCACAAAATTCTTCCTAATGGATTCTCTTCCAATTTTCATCCATCTGCTGGCACACTCAATCCTAGGGAACAACGTCTCCTACAACGTATTGAGACCAGATGTGGCTTTCAACGTATGCGCGTAGTGGCCGCCAGTCACTCCCGCCTTTTATCAGACCTCAGTGCCCAACAGACCCAGCTTCTGCTTTGCTTACGTTGTCTCACCTCCAACAACTTCCCTTTCTATTCTATGATACGCACCACTATCCACACACTGAACTGGCAGCTGCATGAGTTCCTTTCCACGTCTAAACACCATAAACTATCCCGTCTCATCCCTACCCCCAAAGCTACCCCTCCATCCTCCACTCCATCATGCACTCAGGTAGTCTGCATCCCCCCAGATCTACCCCTCTCTGAGGGAGAGCGCTCTGTTCTTAGTAAGGGCTTAAAATTTGTTCCTCTTCGTCCGACCCTAGACCAATACAATCTCCTCCAGGATGTTCATCGGTTTCACCATTGCATGAGGCTGAAGCTCCATTTTAGAGAGGAAGACAGCACTCCGCAGTCTCAGGCTGAATCTGACATCTTCGCACGCTTTTCTGACTCTACTAAACCTCCCTTTACACCTAAACCTGGAGCCTCTCATGCCCTGGACCTGTATATCAAGAACACCATCCATGACATTCAGCAGCTCCGCCCTCGTAGATTGCATTATTCCAATCTCACTTCGGCAGAGTCTAGTGCTCTCTCCCTTCTTCGCCGTAGAGACGACATTGTCATCAAACCGGCTGACAAGGGAGGAGCCATTGTCGTCTGGCAGAAGGACTTGTACCTAAGTGAAGGTAAAAACCAGTTGACCAATGGCTCTTTTTACAGGTCCAGGACCAGCGATGCGACTGTCTCTAACAATCGCATTGTACACAACACTATTAAACAGCTCATCACTAGTAATGCTCTTCCTCCTGAAGCATCTCATCTTAGGATTCATGACAGCTCTTTGGGCAAGCCTGTATTCTACATGCTCCCCAAAATTCATAAGATCGAAAACCCTGGAAGACCTATTGTCTCAGCCTGTTCCTGCCATACTGAGCACATTTCTGACTTCCTCGATAGCATTTTCAAGCCTATCATTGAGAATCTTCCCTCCTTTATCAAAGACACCAATCATGCTCTTACAACTTTCTCCTCTATCCGACTCCCAGCAGACCGCTCCTACCGTCTTTTCTTGTTAGACGTCTGTTCTCTGTATACTTCTATTCCCCACTCTGATGGTCTCCGAGCTCTTCGGTTTTTTCTGGACCAGCGCACTTGCCCTTCTATATCCACTGACACTCTTCTCCGTCTTGCTGAACTGGTCCTTCAACTGAATTCCTTTGAATTCAATGGTCAGTTTTTTGACCAAATTAGTGGTGTTGCCATGGGTACGAAGATGGGTCCTAGCTATGCCTGTCTATTCATGGGCCACTTGGAGCATCAGATATAGCAACAATACTCCGGTCCTTTCCCTGGGTTATACCGCAGATATATCGATGATGGCATAGGTCTCACCGATATGCCTGAGACTGATTTATACTGCTTCATCGACTTTGTCAACCACTTTCACCCCACCATCAAGTTCACCTCCCTCGTCTCCACAGTATCTGTCAACTTCCTTGACATTACTGTTTCTATCACGCCCTCCGGCCTTAATACCTCAGTATACTACAAGCCGACAGATGCCCACAGCTACCTCCTGTATACCTCTTCTCATCCTCGGGCCTGTCGTGACTCCCTTCCTTTTTCACAACTTCTCCGCCTCCGCCGTTTGTGTCAAGATGACGATGACTTCCACTTCCGAGCAAATGAGATGTTGGATTTCTTCCGTAGCAGACTTTATCCGGAACATGTTCTCACCTCTGCTCTCCAACGTGTGCTCCCCATCTCTCGTCAGGAGGCCCTCAAACCTCACTATAAATCCACTTCGGATAGAGTCAAATTAATCTTGACCCATCACCCTCACAGTACTGCTGTCAGACAGATCCTTTTCCGCCACCTCTCTATCCTCCAAGCAGAGTCTGTGACCCAAGAAGTATTCGGTGAAGCACCTTTGGTGGCATATAGACGCGACAAGAACTTGAAGGATCTTCTTATTCACAGCCGTCTCCCAAAGGAGAATGCCACTCACTTTGGCACACTACCCTGTGGTCGGACACGATGCAAGACGTGCAAGTATGTCATCTCAACCCAGAAGGTGTCCTTTCCTAAGGCTACGTACACCATCACTAGCAGCTTTACGTGTGAATCGCGCAATGTCATTTATACGATCATATGTAAACGTTGCTGCAAAACCTATATTGGCCAAACAGGCAAACGACTTGGGGACAGATTCAGCCAGCACTTAAATGACATCGCTCAGCAAAAGTCCACACCAGTTGCCATACACTTCAATGGTCCTGACCACCATGGTCCCATCGACATCCAGGTCACAGCGATCCGATCCTGCTCCTCTGACACTGCCAGCCGAGAACAGCTTGAGAACCGTCTTATCCACCGCATCTTCTTCTTCCGTCCTTAGCCAACGACCGGCAAAGCAGTCAGTGGCCATTATGCCTAGTGGCGTCTTAAGGGCAACAGCGAATAGATTTTCTTTGCCGTTGTTCCCATCACGCCTAATGGCGTCTTTAGGGCAACGACAAATCAATCCGTTTGTCGTTGTTTCCGTAATCAAAGTGACTGGCAAACGGGTGATCAGCCCGTTGGGATATCCACCGCATGGGATGTCTAAAACCAGCCGGTCTCAACACTTTTCACACCTTTGTCTGAGGTCACCCTTTCCTCTCTTGCTCTATTTTACTCTTTCCACTCTTATCCTATTCTTCTATTTGTATGCCAATATACATTTGTCGTTGATTTTTTATTTCATATTTATTTATCTCCCACTCATTCTGTCCTCTTCTATTTCCAGTCCCCACTTTTATCACGTTGGGTAGTTTATTGTCCGGTTTCGTTTTTTAGTTTCTTAGTATGTATTGTGTACATCCGGCGGCAGAAGTCACTTCCTGTTCAGCTATGCGCTCATCAGCAGACAGCGATTTTGATAGGATTTCGGTTCTTGCCCTCAGGGAAGTACCTAGGTTTTATTTTATTATTTTATTAAGTTTTTATGTGTCCTATCTAGCCTTCACTTTCTTTCCTTTCCTGACGAAGGCCTTGTGGCCGTAACGTAGACTATTTTCTTTGTCTTTTGTCCTCGTAAGACGAATCACCTTTTTTCGATTTTTTTTCAAACCCATCCACATATAGAGTTAAAATGTTTAATGTACTTCTGGTAAAAACCACACAATGACACAAACGATCGCACATCTTTTTTTGTTTGTGGCCTAGGTGCTCTTTTCAATTTCTCCAGATTCTTGGGGTCAGGGGTCATGCTACCCTTATGTACGGTGTGTCCCAAGAATTCCAACTCTTTACATCCAATACAACATTTGGTTGGTCTAGCAGTCAAGTTAGCCACTCTGAGTCTATCAAACAGCATATTCAAAGAGTTAACGTGTTCCTCAAATGTTTCAGTAGCAATGAGGATATCATTCATGAAATTCGAGATACATGGATTTTTCAGGGGATCCAACAATTTTCGCATCATCCTGGAAAACACACTTGGGGCATTTTTCAACCCAAACGGTAGCATGTTGAACTCATAATGGCCTTCCGAGGTGCTAAAGGCTAAATAAGGTCGAACCTCAGGCTTTACTGGGATTTGATAATAGCCTTTGCTAAGATCCACCTTAGAAAAATATTTTGCCTTGTTCAGCCTGGCAAATAGCTGAGTTGTATCAGGTAATGGATCCACCTGACCTTCTGTGACAGCATTCAGTTTCCTGTAATCTATGCACAGTCTATGTTCTCCAGATGGTTATCACAACAAAACCACACAAGAGCTTTAAGGAGATTCACTGTGAGAAATAATCCCTTCTTGTAACAAATAATCTATCTCCTCTTTCAAAGCTTTTTCCTTAGCGAAAGGAATAGAATAAGGCCTCATACAGATGGGTGTTGGGTCTAGTAGTTTCATATCATATTCCAACAAATTGGTGTGCCCCGGCTTATCCGTTAACACGTCTGTATGTTTCTCCAGGACCTTTTGAACCGTCTCCCTCTGTCCTTTTGTCAGGTGATTACTGATCTTCATCTGTGCAAACGTTTCACTGGGCTTCAGTGGATATTCAATTGAGGTGAGAGGGTCATTTTTCATTTCGGTTGCGATAGACAAGGCCATTAAGTGTGTTCCCTCCTGGATTTGCCTGTCCAGATATTTCTTCAAAAGGTTCACATGATAGACTTTTTCCTTTCCCTTCTTGTCTATCTTATAATTTGTTCTGGATACCTTTTCCAAAACTGTATATGGACCTTGCCATCTGATTTGAAGTTTATTGCTGCTGCCGGGCAACAGAAGAAGTACCTTCTCCCCTACAGCAAGCTCCCTATCCTTCACTTTTTTGTTATAATAAGCAGCATGCTTTTTCCTGGCTTGTCTCAAATTATCATTTGCCAGTTTCCAACTAGTTTTTAAACGAGTGGTCAGTTCGTTCACGTATTGATATGATGAGGTAACAGTCTCTTCTGCCTTGTCATCGGTCCAAGTCCTCAACAAGGCTTCTAATGGACCTTTTATTGGCCTCCCAAATAACAGGGTTGCGGGTTCCATCCCGGTTGAATTATGTGGAACTTCCCGATACGCAAACAACGCAGCAGGCAAGTATTGGTCCCACGTATCAGGTTTCTCATTTGCCAGCTTTCTCAGGATAGAAATGAGAGTCCCATTGAACCTCTCTACCTGGCCATTCCCCTGGCGGTGATACGGACTACCATTAAAGTGCTTGGCTTGGAATAACCTAAAAACTTTTTCCGTTAGTTTCCCCTTGAACTGTGAGCCATTATCAGTCAAGATTTGATGTGGGAATCCTAACCTTGTGAATATAGTAAGTAATGCCTCTGCCACATGCTTCAAATCAATTGACGACAGGGCTACCGCCTCTCCCCACATAGAACAAGTGTCCCCAGAGTAAGGATGTAACTGTTCCTCCTCTTGGTCCGAGTGAGAGGTCCCACAATATCCACTGCAACTCTCTCAAAAGGTGTTCCCACTATGGGCATTTCCCCTAGAGTTGCTGGAGCAGTCCAATGCTTTGGAGCTACTCTCTGGCATTCTGGACAGGATTTTACATATCTCTTTATATCTTCCGTTATCCCTGGCCAGAAATAATGACAAGCTATATGCTGTCCTGTTGCGCTAATCCCCATGTGACCACTGAATGGAATTGCATGTCCTAATTCCAACACTCTCTCCCGATATGAAGTTGGAAGTACCAGCTGTCCCTGGCCAGTTGTTCCAATCCCAGTCTTCCTATACAACAATTTATTCTTCATATAATAGTCCCCTTTGCTTGGAGGTGTGTGGCATTTAGGTAATTTTTTTAAGCAAGGCTTGAGTGACCCATCTTCAGCCTGTGCCTTCCTCATCTCCTCTGGATGAGTATTTATTGGCTCATCTTCTTCCTTTCTGGATTGTGAACGGGTCTGGACTGCTGCCAAGACCACAGGTCTCTTGGGATCCCCCAAGAAGACATAACGACACCCCAATATCAGAGGGTAGATGGGTGCGTCTATCACTGCTGCTCTGATTACACCTTCCACATAGCGAGTTTTTACCATTATCTTGGCAATGGGAAGTTTCATAAGTGGTAGGTCCTTGGTCGCCCCTTGTATCTCCACTGTTTCTGTGGTATACTGATCTGGGTTCACCAATTGCGAACTTACAACAGAATCAAAATCTAAACCGGTATCATAAAGGCACCTAATGGTGACTCCATTACATACAACATCCTCACACACTGGGGGGTGATAAGGTTCCTGCTGTCCAGTAGGTTTGTCCTTTTCTTCCTTTTTCCCCAACTTCATAGCAGCAAATCCAGCAGGTTTACTTTTACAAAATTTGATGTCATGTCTTTCCCTCTTACACCATCTACAATATAATCTACCTTGATGAAAAGGTTTTCTTTCATCATACTTTCTGTCATTAAATTGTGAGTTTTTATTTTTATAATCATTGCGTGGCCTATCAAAATGTTGCTTACCCTTGTTACCCTGATCTTTGTTGTCAAATCTATTAGAGTTTTGTGGAGCCTTATAATTGTCTACATGTTTCTTTTTGGTGCCAGCTACCTCTGCCTGGGCTGCCTGATACCTCTCAGCGACATTAAGTAACTCACCCAGCCTCTCTGCACCTTGTTCCATGAGAAACTTTCTCAAGTCTGGAGCCATGGACTCTCAATTGCTCAATAAGCATCATTTCTTTAAGATCTTGGGTTTTCCCCAGAGCAGTCCATTTCTCCAAATGTCTCTAAACGTGCAGAGAACTGGTGATAGGTCTCACCCGACAGTAGCTTGGCATTTCTAAACTTCTTCCTGTAAAATTCACCATTCTTTTCATATCTTAACAAAAGAGCCTGCTTTAACATGTCATAATTGTCTTGGTCATCCCTGCTCATTTTTGAGAAAACTTCATAACCTGTTCCCCTAAGACCTTGAGATAACTTCAGGCTCCATCTTTCCCTTTCTAGCCTATAAGTTGTAGCTAATACCTCGTACCTACTTAAATATGATTCAATATCATCATCTCTCTCCACAAAATAATCTAAGTGGAACCCCATAGCTGAGTTGGAGGCCCCCTGACTAGCAGTAGCATCAGAGGTAGAGGGGCTGTGACCATATTCAGGAGCATGGCCTTGCAATTCCAACTCCCTTAATCACAGCTCATGCTCCCTCTGTAATCTTTTATCTTCTGCTTCCCTCTCGGCAGCCAATCTCTTTTCTTCTTTCTCTGCCTCCCTTTGCAGTCGTTTTTCTTCAGCCTCCAATTTTCTCTCCTCAAACTGGAGCCTCTTAATTTCAGCCTCTCTATTAGCCTCTAAGGCCCTAGCCTCCTTCTCAGCCTCAATTTGCAACCTTTTGAGTTCTTTCGCAGCCTCTCTATCTAACTCTAATTTTTTCATCTCCCTGGCATCTTCTAACTGCATTCTCCTCTCTTCAGCTAACCTATGTTCTTCCCTGGCAATAAATTTATCACATTCTGAGGTGACATAGTCAATTAAGACTTGACCCTCCATGTTCATCTCCCTGGCAGTCTGCACAGCAGCAGATCTGAACTTAGCCAAGTCAGCCATATTATATCAAGCAACGTTAACAATATACTAAGGTAACTTATTAACTCTAATTAGACAACAACTCTAAGCACTAACAGTTCATCCACTATTTAAATTCCACAAAAATATTTTTAATTTTATTTTATGAGATTCCCATACATGTATTAGGGGAAGTTTCAAAATCCCGTAAGCAAGCCACCCAAATATAGCTGGTGCTATGAGAAATTCAAATCCCGGGAGCGAGACCCCAATATATGTGGTGGATTTGGTGTTACAGATGTTATTATCAATGTTATTTCTATTGTACTGAATGAGGTCAGCTGTGAAGGTCCCTGATTATAACAAATTTTGGGTTGAGTTATCAGAGCACCTTTCTGCTACCACCTTATGACCTCAATCAGACTTATTGTTGACTAGTATGTATGTTAGCTACGTCTAAATGTCTAGGGTTATGAATGTATGATGTAGTGTGAGTAAAATTAATACAAACACATTTAAATTCTAACACACACACACACATATATATATATATATATATATATATATATATATATATATATATATATATATATATATATATATATATAGGACTGAGTCAATACAACAATCACAAACAGACTAACACTTTAATATATATATCTTATAGAAGTCTGTGGCTGAATTTTTGGTAAAAAGGCTATTTTACAATTTATTTGGCCTGATTCAGAATTTTCTGAGTCAGGACCAACAACCAAAAAATGATATTTATGAATTTATTTACATCAATTTAAATACCACAATGGATCTTCTGTCCATTCAAATAATAATACAATCTAATTATATGTAGTTATTTTCTCTAAACTAAATGACACTGGTAATTAATGATATGGGTGGGGTATTATCATCATCCCCTCTTTCTCTTTTATTATACTGTGGAATTTTTATTGCAAAATCAATTATTTTATGTTTCTTTTATACAGTTATTAACGTGGATGGACTGTTTCGTGCCGACAGATAGGCACTTATCTATAGTAGTGATGATGCTGACATTCTCAGATCGTTCACTCGCATGACCAAGCTGACAAAGTCCCTGGTGTAGTATAGTAGACCGCTTGGTCCAACAACAGTTCACTTTCTTTCTCAGTAGTAAAGTCACCAGGGTTCTGGTACTAACACAGTACCAGAAAAAACTACCCACAATTCAAAGAAATATCACAAACATACGTTGACTGGCTTTAGCATTAATTTGTAAGTTCAGCTTTGCCCCCAGTCCAGACTGCCAAGGTTTAAAATCACTCTTGGTACTGCTGATCTCAACGCAGCTTGCTTTATTAATATTTCTGTATCAACTGGCGCCGAGCCTTGAAAGCTTTTTGCCAATATCCCTAGACCTGCCCAATCACAGCGAGGGTCTAGCTTTTCAATTCAAATTAAAAAAAACAAAACTCCAAACTTCTAGGAGTGAGTCTTCTAAATATAGATTTTAGCTTTCTTGCCTAACCATTACTCTCTTTCCATCCTCTTATACCCACCAATCGGATTTGCATTACTCCAATGCCTCTTTTTAAACTTGCGTCCCCAATAACGTTATGTATAACGAGCAAGAACAACTGTCTGTCTGTCCTAGCGTTCGTAGACATATAGTATTATCTCAATAACTTGGCTAATAATTGGACTACCATGTATATTAAAACATATTTTTGCTCAGGATACACTAAGCTATCCTAATATATGATTTTTATGGATATATTCATTTGTGTTTAGATTTTCAGTTTTGTCACTGTCAATCGTCAATTATAACTTTTTACATAAGTCGGCCATCTTCCCCCTCCTTCTGTATCATTTTTTCATTATTCAAATAAACCAACTAGTTTGGGTGACGTCAGAAATTTACCACTAGGAGGAAATTGAAAACTGTCTGTGTGTTTATATCGGCTGGCTTTGCCCACAGCATGGATATAGTATTAGTCTCACGTGCAGAGTGAAGAGGGGTGTTCGCAAGGTGGCGTTAGCATTGGCGTTAATTATTACTGCCGTCTCGTTCTTACTACTGGAAAATGTCCGAGTTACTACTAATTTTTGCGTTAAAGTTAAAATATTACGTTAATTCAGACAGCAGTTTGGGTCGCAGTTCTGGCAGATCGTTAATTATAAGTCTTGCCTCAGTTTGTATGCAGCAGATCGGGCAAGATGTTAAATGTTAATTGTACATCTCGAAACCGAAACTAAAAAGCGTGTTAGATTTTACGGCGGGTCATTTTATAAGCTTTCCCACTGCACCAAAGGCAGTGCTCTACTGGCGTAGAAGACGCCAATAGTCAGACACATGCGGGCTGGGTTATTTATTATCATAGGACTAAAATCTTACTGAATTTAACGATTATTTCACAGATTTCGCTACACTAGGATTCTAGAGTAGATTTTACCAGGGACACTGAGAAGGGATATGCCTCTGTGGTTTCCACATTGTCGATTGTCACCCTTTTTGAAAATCGGTGTTATGATGGCAATCTCCCAATCTTGTGGTATGGCAATGAGGATATCATCCATGAAATTCGAGATACATGGATTTTTCAGGGGATCCAACAATTTTCGCATCATCCTGGAAAACACACTTGGGGCATTTTTCAACCCAAACGGTAGCATGTTGAACTCATAATGGCCTTCCGAGGTGCTAAAGGCTAAATAAGGTCGAACCTCAGGCTTTACTGGGATTTGATAATAGCCTTTGCTAAGATCCACCTTAGAAAAATATTTTGCCTTGTTCAGCCTGGCAAATAGCTGAGTTGTATCAGGTAATGGATCCACCTGACCTTCTGTGACAGCATTCAGTTTCCTGTAATCTATGCACAGTCTATGTTCTCCAGATGGTTATCGCAACAAAACCACACAAGAGCTTTAAGGAGATTCACTGTGAGAAATAATCCCTTCTTGTAACAAATAATCTATCTCCTCTTTCAAAGCTTTTTCCTTAGCGAAAGGAATAGAATAAGGCCTCATACAGATGGGTGTTGGGTCTAGTAGTTTCATATCATATTCCAACAAATTGGTGTGCCCCGGCTTATCCGTTAACACGTCTGTATGTTTCTCCAGGACCTTTTGAACCGTCTCCCTCTGTCCTTTTGTCAGGTGATTACTGATCTTCATCTGTGCAAACGTTTCACTGGGCTTCAGTGGATATTCAATTGAGGTGAGAGGGTCATTTTTCATTTCGGTTGCGATAGACAAGGCCATTAAGTGTGTTCCCTCCTGGATTTGCCTGTCCAGATATTTCTTCAAAAGGTTCACATGATAGACTTTTTCCTTTCCCTTCTTGTCTATCTTATAATTTGTTCTGGATACCTTTTCCAAAACTGTATATGGACCTTGCCATCCGATTTGAAGTTTATTGCTGCTGCCGGGCAACAGAAGAAGTACCTTCTCCCCTACAGCAAGCTCCCTATCCTTCACTTTTTTGTTATAATAAGCAGCATGCTTTTTCCTGGCTTGTCTCAAATTATCATTTGCCAGTTTCCAACTAGTTTTTAAACGAGTGGTCAGTTCGTTCACGTATTGATATGATGAGGTAACAATCTCTTCTGCCTTCTCATCGGTCCAAGTCCTCAACAAGGCTTCTAATGGACCTTTTATTGGCCTCCCAAATAACAGGGTTGCGGGTTCCATCCCGGTTGAATTATGTGGAACTTCCCGTTACGCAAACAACGCAGCAGGCAAGTATTGGTCCCACGTATCAGGTTTCTCATGTGCCAGCTTTCTCAGGATAGAAATGTATTGTCCCATTGAACCTCTCTACCTGGCCATTCCCCTGGGGGTGATACGGACTACAATGAAAGTGCTTGGCTTGGAATAACCTAAAAACTTCTTCCGTTAGTTTCCCCTTGAACTGTGAGCCATTATCAGTCAAGATTTGATGTGGGAATCCTAACCTTGTGAATATAGTAAGTAATGCCTCTGCCACATGCTTCAAATCAATTGACGACAGGGCTACCGCCTCTCCCCACATAGAACAAGTGTCCACCAGAGTAAGGATGTAACTGTTCCTCCTCTTGGTCCGAGTGAGAGGTCCCACAATATCCACTGCAACTCTCTCAAAAGGTGTTCCCACTATGGGCATTTCCCCTAGAGTTGATGGGGCAGTCCAATGCTTTGGAGCTACTCTCTGGCATTCTGGACAGGAATTTACATATCTCTTTATATCTTCCGTTATCCCTGGCCAGAAATAATGACAATCTATATGCTGTCCTGTTGCGCTAATCCCCATGTGACCACTGAAGGGAATTGCATGTCCTAATTCCAACACTCTCTCCCGATATGAAGTTGGAAGTACCAGCTGTCCCTGGCCAGTTGTTCCAATCCCAGTCTTCCTATACAACAATTTATTCTTCATATAATAGTCCCCTTTGCTTGGAGGTGTGTGGCATTTAGGTAATTTTTTAAAGCAAGGCTTGAGTGACCCATCTTCAGCCTGTGCCTTCCTCATCTCCTCTGGATGAGTATTTATTGGCTCATCTTCTTCCTTTCTGGATTGTGAACGGGTCTGGACTGCTGCCAAGACCACAGGTCTCTTGGGATCCCCCAAGAAGACATAACGACACCCCAATATCAGAGGGTAGATGGGTGCATCTATCACTGCTGCTCTGATTACACCTTCCACATAGCGAGTTTTTACCATTATCTTGGCAATGGGAAGTTTCATAAGTGGTAGGTCCTTGGTCACCCCTTGTATCTCCACTGTTTCTGTGGTATACTGATCTGGGTTCACCAATTGCGAACTTACAACAGAATCAAAATCTAAACCGGTATCATAAAGGCACCTAATGGTGACCCCATTACATACAACATCCTCACACACTGGGGGGTGATAAGGTTCCTGCTGTCCAGTAGGTTTGTCCTTTTCTTCCTTTTTCCCCAACTTCATAGCAGCAAATCCAGCAGGTTTACTTTTACAAAATTTGATGTCATGTCCTTCCCTCTTACACCATCTACAATATAATCTACCTTGATGAAAAGGTTTTCTTTCATCATACTTTCTGTCATTAAATTGTGAGTTTTTATTTTTATAATCATTGCGTGGCCTATCAAAATGTTGCTTACCCTTGTTACCCTGATCTTTGTTGTCAAATCTATTAGAGTTTTGTGGAGCCTTATAATTGTCTACATGTTTCTTTTTGGTGCCAGCTACCTCTGCCTGGGCTGCCTGATACCTCTCAGCGACATTAAGTAACTCACCCAGCCTCTCTGCACCTTGTTCCATGAGAAACTTTCTCAAGTCTGGAGCCATGGACTCTCAATTGCTCAATAAGCATCATTTCTTTAAGATCTTGGGTTTTCCCCAGAGCAGTCCATTTCTCCAAATGTCTCTAAACGTGCAGAGAGCTGGTGATAGGTCTCACCCGACAGTAGCTTGGCATTTCTAAACTTCTTCCTGTAAAATTCACCATTCTTTTCATATCTTAACAAAAGAGCCTGCTTTAACATGTCATAATTGTCTTGGTCATCCCTGCTCATTTTTGAGAAAACTTCATAACCTGTTCCCCTAAGACCTTGAGATAACTTCAGGCTCCATCTTTCCCTTTCTAGCCTATAAGTTGTAGCTAATACCTCGTACCTACTTAAATATGATTCAATATCATCATCTCTCTCCACAAAATAATCTAAGTGGAACCCCATAGCTGAGTTGGAGGCCCCCTGACTAGCAGTAGCATCAGAGGTAGAGGGGCTGTGACCATATTCAGGAGCATGGCCTTGCAATTCCAACTCCCTTAATCGCAGCTCATGCTCCCTCTGTAATCTTTTATCTTCTGCTTCCCTCTCGGCAGCCAATCTCTTTTCTTCTTTCTCTGCCTCCCTTTGCAGTCGTTTTTCTTCAGCCTCCAATTTTCTCTCCTCAAACTGGAGCCTCTTAATTTCAGCCTCTCTATTAGCCTCTAAGGCCCTAGCCTCCTTCTCAGCCTCAATTTGCAACCTTATGAGTTCTTTCGCAGCCTCTCTATCTAACTCTAATTTCTTCATCTCCCTAGCATCTTCTAACTGCATTCTCCTCTCTTCAGCTAACCTATGTTCTTCCTTGGCAATAAATTTATCACATTCTGAGGTGACATAGTCAATCAAGACTTGACCCTCCATGTTCATCTCCCTGGCAATCTGCACAGCAGCAGATCTGAACTTAGCCAAGTCAGCCATATTATATCAAGCAACGTTAACAATATACTAAGGTAACTTATTAACTCTAATTAGACAACAACTCTAAGCACTAACAGTTCATCCACTATTTAAATTCCGCAAAAATATTTTTAATTTTATGAGATTCCCATACATGTATTAGGGGAAGTTTCAAAATCCCGTAAGCAAGCCACCCAAATATAGCTGGTGCTATGAGAAATTCAAATCCCGGGAGCGAGACCCCAATATATGTGGTGGATTTGGTGTTACAGATGTTATTATCAATGTTATTTCTATTGTACTGAATGAGGTCAGCTGTGAAGGTCCCTGATTATAACAAATTTTGGGTTGAGTTATCAGAGCACCTTTCTGCTACCACCTTATGACCTCAATCAGACTTATTCTTGACTAGTATGTATGTTAGCTACGTCTAAATGTCTAGGGTTATGAATGTATGATGTAGTGTGAGTAAAATTAATACAAACACATTTAAATTCTAACACACACATATATATATATATATATATATATATATATATATATATATATATATATATATATATATATATATATATATATATATATATATATAGGACTGAGTCAATACAACAATTACAAACAGACTAACACTTTAATATATATATCTTATAGAAGTCTGTGGCTGAATTTTTGGTAAAAAGGCTATTTTACAATTTATTTGGCCTGATTCAGAATTTTCTGAGTCAGGACCAACAACCAAAAAATGATATTTATGAATTTATTTACATCAATTTAAATACCACAATGGATCTTCTGTCCATTCAAATAATAATACAATCTAATTATATGTAGTTATTTTCTCTAAACTAAATGACACTGGTAATTAATGATATGGGTGGGGTATTATCATCATCCCCTCTTTCTCTTTTATTATACTGTGGAATTTTTATTGCAAAATCAATTATTTTATGTTTCTTTTATACAGTTATTAACGTGGATGGACTGTTTCGTGCCGACAGATAGGCACTTATCTATAGTAGTGATGATGCTGACATTCTCAGATCGTTCACTCGCATGACCAAGCTGACAAAGTCCCTGGTGTAGTATAGTAGACCGCTTGGTCCAACAACAGTTCACTTTCTTTCTCAGTAGTAAAGTCACCAGGGTTCTGGTACTAACACAGTACCAGAACGAAAATCCCACAATTCAAAGAAATATCACAAACATACGTTGACTGGCTTAAGCATTAATTTGTAAGTTCAGCTTTGCCCCCAGTCCAGACTGCCAAGGTTTAAAATCACTCTTGGTACTGCTGATCTCAACGCAGCTTGCTTTATTAATATTTCTGTATCAACTGGCGCCGAGCCTTGAAAGCTTTTTGCCAATATCCCTAGACCTGCCCAATCACAGCGAGGGTCTAGCTTTTCAATTCAAATTAAAAAAAAACAAAACTCCAAACTTCTAGGAGTGAGTCTTCTAAATATAGATTTTAGCTTTCTTGCCTAACCAATACTCTCTTTCCATCCTCTTATACCCACCAATCAGATTTGCATTACTCCAATGCCTCTTTTTAAACTTGCGTCCCCAATAACGTTATGTATAACGAGCAAGAACAACTGTCTGTCTGTCCTAGCGTTCGTAGACATATAGTATTATCTCAATAACTTGGCTAATAATTGGACTACCATGTATATTAAAACATATTTTTGCTCAGGATACACTAAGCTATCCTAATATATGATTTTTATGGATATATTCATTTGCGTTTAGATTTTCAGTTTTGTCACTGTCAATCGTCAATTATAACTTTTTACATAAGTCGGCCATCTTCCCCCTCCTTCTGTATCATTTTTTCATTATTCAAATAAACCAACTAGTTTGGGTGACGTCAGAAATTTACCACTAGGAGGAAATTGAAAACTGTCTGTGTGTTTATATCGGCTGGCTTTGCCCACAGCATGGATATAGTATTAGTCTCGCGTGCAGAGTGAAGAGGGGTGTTCGCAAGGTGGCGTTAGCATTGGCGTTAATTATTACTGCCGTCTCGTTCTTACTACTGGAAAATGTCCGAGTTACTACTAATTTTTGCGTTATAGTTAAAATATTACGTTAATTCAGACAGCAGTTTGGGTCACAGTTCTGGCAGATCGTTAATTATAAGTCTTGCCTCAGTTTGTATGCAGCAGATCGGGCAAGATGTTAAATGTTAATTGTACATCTCGAAACCGAAACTAAAAAGCGTGTTAGATTTTACGGCGGGTCATTTTATAAGCTTTCCCACTGCACCAAAGGCAGTGCTCTACTGGCGTAGAAGATGCCAATAGTCAATCACATGCGGGCTGGGTTATTTATTATCATAGGACTAAAATCTTACTGAATTTAACGATTATTTCACAGATTTCGCTACACTAGGATTCTAGAGTAGATTTTACCAGGGACACTGAGAAGGGATATGCCTCTGTGGTTTCCACATTGTCGATTGTCACCCTTTTTGAAAATCGGTGTTATGATGGCAATCTCCCACTCTTGTGGTATGGCAATGTTGCACCACGCTGCCTGTAGGACCCTTAAGAGTAATAGGTCGCCTGATGCTCCCATGTTCTTAACCATTTCTGGTGTTATACCATCGTGCCCTGCTGCTTTGCCCATCTTGATTTTCTCCAGTGCTGCCTTCAGTTCTTCCATCTTTATGTCATCTTCACCACCATTGGTTTTCTCTTCTGTGCTAGTGGTTATCATTTCTGATGCTTGACCTTGCTCACCATCAAGGAGTTCTGAGAAATATTCTTTCCATCTTTCCATTACTTCCTTCGGGGCAGTAAGCAATTTGCCTTGCTTGTCCTTTATAAATTTGAAAGGACATTGTTTTTCCTTCCTCATGTTCTTTGGAGTCTTATAGAACAATTTCTGGTTTTCTTGTGCATCTTTTTCTACCTTTTCTCCAAATTCTTCCCAGGACTTTTGTTTTGCTGCTAGCACCTTGTTCTTTGCTTCTGTTCTGAGTGTCACATATTCTCTATATTTCTCTATTTGTCCTGTTGTGTTTTTAGCTCGTAAGTATTGTTTCCATGTCATTTTCTTCTCTCTTATTTTCTCTTTGACTTCCTCTGTCCACCAAGGTGTCCTCTTTCTCTTGTTCCCAAGTCGAACTTCACCACATGCTTCTGCAGCAGCTGTCTTTATGATGTCCTTGAATTTAAGCCAGAGGGTTTCCAAGTCATCAGGTTGTTCTTCTGTGTTTCTCACTGCTGTAGCAATAATTTTAATAATGAATTAGTCTTAAACAGTTAAAATAAATATGGAAAGATTGGTGACATTTTATATTGGAACCAAATTTTCTCCTCACAGAGATTAAATAGAGGGGTTTATCAATGTCTGTTGCTTTTGCCTGTTAATAAGCACTTAGCTTGTCTACATGAGTCCTGTCGCCACTGTATTATCACTTTTCTGGTGATGCGGGCACTTCTTTGCCTAACTCGTCTTATGTAGGTGGTCAGTGTTGATTCCCTGCTCTCACAACTAAGGGCGTAGAAACGTCAGTCTTGCCGCTTCGTCCTCGCACGGTCTTATAGCTTCGTTCCACAAACTATTGGACAAAATAATATGCCAAGCTAGCGATAAACGATAGATCCAGGTGGCTATTCCCCTTCTATGCTTAATCCAGGGTGCCTTACTGTCTAGTCAAAAGTGTGTTACACAACTGTACACAGACACTTCACTCTACACAACCAGGAGTCAATATGGTTTCATAGTCAGTGATCAAAACTATTTGCATGGAATGATCAATTAGGGCCAGACATGACAAGAAACCTTGAACTATGCAGCGAAAACAACAAATACTGAAAGAGGAGAAAAAGGAAAGGGAAGAGCACATAATAAATTAAAGGATGGCACAGGAAAATGTAACGAACAAGGTTGTTTTGTCACAATCATCTACATCTTTGTGAGACAGTATACTTTGCTTGATATATAATCAATTGTAAGAGAGTATTGTATAATAATGATTTATAATAAGTTACTGTTGTAAGACAGTATTGTTTGATTTATAATCAGTTATCCTTGCAACACAGTATTGTTTGATTATTACAGAAATGCACTGCTCAAGACTGGTGGTTGGCTTCACTGCAGGGACATTAGATGTGCAAAATTTTGGCATGGGATCTTTGATAACAAACTATACTCAAGTGCTTTGCAATATAGGTAGTCACTTTGACCCATTGACTGGAATTTTTACTGCCCCAGTAGATGGAACATATGTTGTGAGCATCACAATGATTTGTGCTAATAAAAATGATACTCTACAAGTTTTGGTCATGTGTAAAAATTATGATGACAGCACATGTAGAATTGTGTGCTGGGCATTTGCACAGGCACATTTAACCCGCCCATGTGACCTTGGCCTGGTTGCAATGAAGGCTGGTGATACACTCTTTGCTCAAGTCGCTAACGAAAATTCTTCTCAACTTATCCTGCTGCCTAAAATCAGTAGCAAAGATGATACTAATGCTAATGAACAAGCAGTAAGGGTTTCTTGTTTTATAATCAGGTGATGACATACAGTTAAACCTGTGGGCTGACATGAAATAAAGAAATGAAAATGAGAGACATGATTGAAAATGTAGCTGAAAACAAGACATCATCTGAAGAGTATTCAAATATTTGCTGTTTTATTTTAAAAATTACTAGTTCTATAATTTGTAGCTAGTATCCATATAGGTCTTAGTAGTTTTGTTTTCCTTGAAATTTTCTTGTATTTGCAACTTTATAAAGTAGAATTATGTACACATTACAGTTTATCTTGTGAAGTCACGAAGATTTTAGTGTCTGTTTTTGTTCATTTTCCTATTCTAGAAGTCTTATTTTTATAACAGGGCCAAATTATATGTAAAGAGGAACTCAGAATAGATTAGGTCAGGTATAGAGAAGAACATGATAGCATGCCATGCTACAGATATACACTGTATCAGAAACCAGTATTCACTTCCATTTCAAGAAGGTTTGACGTGTATTTGTTGAAAGTCTGTATAGGGACTTGAAAGATGATGATGATTATTTGTTTGACTTCACATATGACAAGGCAAAATCCCAACAACAACAGAATTTGTTTGGTTATCTACTGAGGATGATCTCTAATAAACCAGCAGTACAGCCAACACATAAACTCAGAATAGAAGAAGTCAAGTATAGAGAAGAACATGAAAGCATGCCTTGCTACATATAAATAAAGTTAGTTGCTTATCCTTTACAGGACGTGGCAATTAACCCCAGCTTTTATTGGCTGTTTGTGATTTTTCTAGGCAATTTTTTTCATTCAGTAGTTTGCCATTGCTTTCTGAATGGTACGGCGCTTATACCATTGTTAAAAATCCACACAAAGCGATCTGCTACCAAACCTCCTGCAGCAGGTTTCGAACCTGGTATATCTGGATTATAAACTGCGTTCATATCCATTAGGCCACAGACGCCGACACATATAAATACTGTATCAAAAACCAGTATTCACTTCAATTTCAAGAAGGTTTGACGTGTATTTGTTGAAGACCTGTAAAGGGGCTTGAAAGATAACAATGATTATGAATGTCTCATCATTTTTATTTGTTTGACTTCACCTATGACATGCGTTGCTCCCTAGTAGAAAAAATGTAGGTTCACTTGAACCTTAAGTAACGCCATGAACATCGCTTTCTTTCTTCTAGTTTGTCAAACCATCTTCATACAAGGAATGTAACTAACTGTGTTCCACATGTCTTACAGCAGGTGCATGTGGTTTGCTAAAGTAGCCTTTGACTAAAAGTCTCCACTGCAGGGGGGAAAGAGAGGCTAAGTGTCACTTTATCATCAACGATTCTATAACTTGGAATTAGAGGCAGTTATAAATGTAAATTAAAGTTGCTGCAGTTTATAACTGTACTACTTACTTACGTAGTCATTCCTCTTTACTTGGGGTGTAGAGGTTTGCCAGAGAGAACACCATACTACGAGTTATAATATGAGGGTGGTTTACCCTTGCCTTCTGTTAGTTTTAACATTCTCGAAAGTTATCGTCTATGGACAACTGGCACATGGCAAAAGAACAGTTGGGCGGCCACAGCTGAGGTTCAGTGATGTGTGCAAGAGATATATGAGGGCACTGGACATAAATCCAGCAACCTGGGAGGATAAAGCTGCCAATCACACCAAGTGGCGATGCTCTCTTTGGCACCACCTCAGACTGAGCGAAAAGAAGCTCTAACAACAAGCAGAAGAGAAAAGAAAACGTCAAAAAGAACACCAGGGAATAAAAAAGCAGCTGAGGGCTGTCACCTCGGGGGTGCATTCCCATAGTCATCAATGACTGAAGTAGCTATTATATTATACTCTTAAAACAAATACCCGAGAATAATAAGGAATATGTTCTGACAGCAAACAGCAGTTATAATAATTGGCAGCCAGATACGAATATTTCAGCAGATAAAACAAGGTTCTTGAAAGGGACGTATGCTGTCACCTGATCTGTTCAAGCTTTGCAATGAAACATAAGATCCACAGCATTGGCAGATCCAAGGCGGTGGCAATGGGGTGATTGCCTCTCCCTTGGGACTTTGAAAACCTTTAATTCATAGCAACCGCTCCAGTTTTTTCCCCTCGATTTGGGACTTAAATGTAAGTAATAATTAGGATGGACGAATTAAAACATGTCTGGTACTGGACAGTGGTAAGTACCCTAAAAATTACTAATGTAGTTTGCAAGTAATTCTATGTGGTGGGACAATGAAAGACAATAAAGGGAACCACCATACAACAATCAGACAAAAGACAGCACCAGGCAGGCAACACAAGGGGACTTCACTCGAGCCGCAAAAACAAAGGACTTTGTGACAAGGGGCGGATAATTTCTGTATGTGTGGCCAATCCCAAATCAAGAAGTTGTATGCTATAATATAAAATACGTATGAATTTCTATCAACTTTTGTTTCTTTGTAGTTGTACCTTACTTTCATGTAATTATGTTATAAATAGTTGAATCTTCTTTAAAGCAAAATAAATATTTTTGAGTTACTGTTTAATAAAACTATCAATTTGTCACATTTTTTCAAAATTCATTATTTTGTATTTTTAATTGTCTAAAAATATGTGTAAATAAGAAGCGCTGGGGAGGGGAGAGCCTTATCATCTTGACGTATCGCCTTTCCCTTGGACAATTCCTAGATCCGCCAGTGATCCACAGAGGACGTGTCAGAATTATCAGTCGGTGAAAATAATACAAACAATCTGTGATACACTGGTAATGCAGTCTTAATAGCAAGAAGTGAAAAGAGTTCAATAAATGATTGACAGTAGTGGCCGAAAGTAAAAATGAAATCCTTGGCTTAAATAGCAAACAGACAGAAGTATAAGGTGCTCAAATAAGATGACTTTTGCAGGACGCACTATTAAAGTAAACGGAACAGTTTTAAAAGAAGTCAATATTCAAGTACATTGTGCAGGAGATGCAGAGGTAAAGAATACCATGCCTGGTGGTGCAATCGATCATGTATCTCCTCAACATCCTATCGCTGTTGCTATTTATCTATTCTATTGTTGACTCTTTCACGCCATAATGTCAGATTGTTCAGTATCTGCTCTCTTTGTCTTCCTCTGTCTCTTTTTCCTTCAATCTGACCTCCTGTTACGATATATTTCAGCTTTCCTCTTCTCATAACATGGCCAAAGAAAGTGGATTGCTTCTTTCTAACATGAGGAATAAGTGTCCTTTGCGCACTGTACATCTTTCAGGATATCCTCATTACTTATGTTGGCTGTCCGTGGTATTTTTAACATTCTTTCTGTGAATCCACATCTCTGTGGCTTCTAGGGCTTTTCCTGTTTATTTACTAATTGTCCATGACTCATTCCTGTATCAGGCAAAATTAGTGTTCAATAAAATTAAAAACATTGTATGCAACAATTCTTTGTTAATGGAAGTAAGATATAAAGTTCTTCATTATTATATAGAGCCAATGCTGGCTTATGTCACGAGTTTGGCAAACATTTTGATGGACAATAAGAGCACAAATAGGATAATCCCTAGAGGTCACAGACATTTGGTTTTACACAGGAATGTTCAGAATATCATTGACTGCTTAAAAAAGTAATGAGGATGTCCTGCCACTTTCTGATGTGTTATAATGAACCTCCTTTGCACTTTGACCTTTTTTCAGGCTAGTGTTTATTAATCATTTTTTAGCATTCATTCTGTAAATTACCGCAGAACAGATGAGCATGTTTGTTGTTCACCAGTAAATTATTTCGCCTTGCTGGCAGTTTCTGTGTGATCCACGTGAATTAGATACAAACAGTCATTTCAAGGAGTGACACAACCAGGAAAGACCTTAGCTGTGACATTTATGCATCTAAACGTGTAAAAATTTCAATTCGGGTCAAAGGGCATTGACTTGTAACCCACTGTTTTAATGGTCATAATATTAGATGCAACAGATATTGATGTTTATTATTAGTGATGATGCTGGATGTTGCTGGCCCTTGGAATTATTAAAGGTAATGTATGATTTCACCCCTTCCTACGATGCTGGCTGTATTGTATTCTTACTACAGTATGTTCAATTTTATGCTATTGTGTAATATCCACCAAGTGGTGCTTACTGCAGCATTTTACAAGAACATAATTCACTTATATTTTCACAATTTTATGGTAGGTATTGTTCTTTATTCATGTTGAATTACAGATGGACGCTCAATGCACTAGTTTTTTTTAATAGAGAGAGTAATCGAAAAAGAAATGAAAACAATAAAAAACAAAAAAATATCGTACTGTAAACTTCAAAACAATTCAGTTTCAATCCAGTAATCTACTCGTAGATTCAAGGATTGTTATGTGATGGCCGATATCCACCGCAGGGTTGTTGGTCACTGTGGCCTGGGTATCATTTCTGATTAAGGTCGTGATGCCTTGGCACTTCGGGCATTCACATTTGTACTGTGCATAACCCATGATGTTAATTTGTCTCCGTTGAAGTATTGTTTCCTGGAGAAGGGGTACATGTACTTGATGTTCGTGTAGTAATTTTGTAAGCTCGATTGTCTTGTTCTGTAGTCTTACTATATTTAGCTGTAAAATGTTAAGGTTCCCCTTCGCTGACTTTTCGCAAGGAACGGGGGACTTATCTCTCTTGCGCGGGCCTTGGTAATCGAGGCGACTCCCGAGCTAGTATGGAATATGTTGTTTGACTGACATTGGAGGTATTGGGTGTTTGCTGCAGGCATCTCCCTCCTAAAGAGTGCAATGGGTATGTCTCCCTCCATGAGTAGGGGTAAAGGTAAAGAATCCCGTTACAGGCATATTGGGAATGTGGTGTTAGGCCCATATTTTCTTGACCGTCGGCACACTAGGGGTGATGTGGTCAGCATCACGCCGGCCGCCTTAACCTTCCCAGAGTTGCTCTGGTACCCATTTGGGGCTGGGTCAACCCAGGAGCCGTTTGTGGCCTAAAAAATATCCCACCTCATCTGGGGATCGAACCATAGACCACTGCGCTAGGAAGCCAGTGCATTAACCACTATGCTACCGCGGATCCTTCCTCCATGAGTATTGGGTTGATGTGTTTGGCCACTCACCTTTTTGGCTCTAAAGATCACTTCGCTTTGGGGGTTCAGGTGGGGTTCACAGAGATCATTCCTCGCTAGTCACAAGCGCTCATGATGCAGGCCTTATTTCTTCGTTCTGTGGCTGAGCTTTTGCTGTGGATGTGTCACGTCCTGCATCCTATGCCTTCACGATTTTCCCGAGCACAGTGGTTCTAAATTTCCATTGAGTTTTAGTGGCTTTGCTTCCCGTGTCTCAAGAGTTGGACAAAAGCTGACGATGGGTGCAATGTCAGATCGCATGGCACTCTCGCTGCAGCTGGGACGTTCGGATCCCTTCTAGGTAAAGACCTATATTTTACCATCACCACTTCAGGATCCTTGGTAAGGTTTATCGTGGATTCGACAGAGAAAACTTGGTAGGCAAGTAGAGAAAAGAGAAAGTAGCATTTAACCCATGCGTGGGGTTTGGGTTGGTGTTGGCCAGAGCATGGTCCACTCGCCGGTGGGTATTGCGCCTGCACCTTAGGAGGGGTCCCAAACAACTCCCGACCCAGTTATACCGCCAATCACTCGGTCGCCCCTATAGCAAACTCTGTGAGAACGGGTCACCACGTGAAGGTGCTGCTATGGACACGTTTGTGCAGGAGACGCCATATGCTAGAAGCGTACTGCAGAACAGTAGCTTCCGCGGCGATCACTGCACCTGGATATGAGAGGTTGTGTGTTCGCTCCAACATCCATTGATGTAGGTGGGACATTGGGGCCCGTACCCTACATAGACCCCGTAGTTTGGTGTAAAAGTCTTCTTTCTCCGATTCTTCTTTATCATTTGTTGGAGCATGACACTGGACGATCTTTATATTTACTTTCTTTTTGGCTGATTTAAACCTTGCTGTTATAATTCAGGGTCCCATTCCTTCCCATTTTATAAGTGCCTTCTTTGCTTACCTAGACAGCATTATAGCAACCCCTTCACGTATGATGTTTGGCAATGCTAACAGTATTTCTCAATCAATTTAGATGTCGACTTCCCTATGCAGAGATATTTTTCACAGCAAATCACAATTGATGCATGTGATAATTTTTAACCAGGTTTTAAGGTCCTTGCTTTCAGAATTGCCATTTGTACACATTGCATGACACATTAACACGACAGAAGAGTAATGCAGAAAAATAACCTTTGTCGACTGGAGAGAAGCCCTATTTAATAAAGATGGACTCCTCAAAGATAGTGAACTGTTTTGGACTGGTGTATTTCAACAACAAAAAATAATATAGAGCATTTCATATTTAACTGTAGGAAGTATGAACAACAGAGAAAACCAATATTAGATTATTTAGAGGCATGCAATTCATCCATAACTGTGGAACAGGTGTTGAGAATAGATCGACCTAGAGGGTTACACAATAAAGTAAAACAGTATATAACAAGAACTAAAATCCCAACTAACATAATTACCGATGTATGTTAGTCGGTCGGTCTCACTCAAAATAGCAACTCGCGCGAGAAAAAAAGTGCGCAACGCACGGTGTGCTACTTGCGCGGCGTTGGTGTTATATAAAACAAACACTTTTTTTTTCTTTTTTTTAATTCTTTCACGAAATTAGTAGCGATCGACAAAGAAAAGTGCGTAAAAATTGGTGTGCATGAGCCAATAACACCAAAGTGAATTGTATTTTCGGACACTGCCAGCTCTATGTCGCCCTCACCCAATGTACAAATCATGAAAACTTGAAAGTTTTTGTTAAAACCACTTATTATCAGGGAACACTCTTTGAAAACAATCCACGCACTTTCACTCGAAATGTTGTCATCAAAGTACTTTTAAATTGAATCTAAAATAACATAATTCTCGCGTGTGTATTGGTCACAGCTGAGGAATGCAATTGTGTTGAAAAATTGCATTGTTTCCATTATATATACTCTCCCGAAAATAGTTACAATCAACAAAGAAAAGCGTTCAAATGACGGTGTTCATGAACAGTTTGATTACGCTGTATAATGGAAAGAAACCAAAAACACTCTAAGAATGTTCTTCTATCTGCTCATCTAAGAACGGAAACAGCTCACTATAATTAAAAACCCATCAAGTTTGACTGGTTATTGCTAGTTAATATATAAGGATCAATGATGGTGTGAGGAAAAGGGGTAGTCTATTCGGGTGCTTGTATGGCTGATGGCAGATAATTGGTGGATTTGATGTAATCTCGTACACCTCCGCCCCCTTCCGGGCTTTCTCACCTCTGTTCACCTTGTTAACAACATGGCAGTTATGAGAGACTTCATGTTATTTTTTTTTATTGTATGTTTGTTTTTTGGAAAGGGAAGGTCACACACAAAAAATATTCACAGAAATTTGGTTTTGATTTACTCTATTTGGACTGAGTGGGGGTGTATTATATTTAGGTATTGGAAATCTGACTTTATTTTCTTGAATTAGTACACCATATGTCCTAATTATAACCCATCAAGGGTTAAACGGATTACTTTACACATAACGTCTTCTTCGGTTATGAGGTCGAAATATATGTCGCCTCTTCTGTCGTTTCCCAGAATACGGTATTTGATTTCTTGACGGGCAGCTTTATCACCTTTATCTGTCTGATTAATATAACGCTCGAGTAATGCATGTCCCTTTTCAGCATCGGTCTTCAGGCTTATTCCTGTCGAGCTGAGAATATTAGGAATTGGTTGGCCTGTACTTTTCTTGCTCATTCTCCAATGTAAGGCCCAGAATTTATGTAGTGTTTTATCGGTGCCCACCTGTGTCACAAAGGCCTCCCACACTGTGTCTTTGGTTTAGAATCCAGTAGGAACACTGCCCTGGGTCCTGATGGTGTACAGTATCACCACATAAAACAGCTCGATAACACAGGCATTAAGAGTGTAGTGAGTGATTTCAACAACAGCTTACAGAATGCTCTGGTGCCAGAAGACTGGCTGCATAGTTACCTACGACCTCTTCCTAAACCCGGTAAAGACCCCACACTTCTCAGCAGCTACAGAATTATTACAATGCAGAATATCTACGGTAAACTACTAGAAAAGATAGTAGCACGAAAAATAATGAATCACCTCGAAACTGCACAGATCCTACCTGATACTCTCGGCAGCTATAGGCCCATGAAAGTAACATGGGGTAACGCCGGAACTTTTGCTTATGATACGAGGGATTCCAGGATAAGCGAGAAACGGTGGCTGTAGCAATTGACCTAGAGGATGCTTATAACAGTGTGAACTTTTAGAAAAAACTAGACACAGTCCAAAACCATGCACTGTCAGTAAAAGCAGGTGCCTCAAAGGGAACATCAGCAGAGGCATTAGAAGTAGCGCTAGGCATTATACCCCTGGAGCTAAGGAGAAAAGGACTGAGATTCAGCTACTGGGCAAGAGTGGCAAAAGATCCAACTCACCCAGCACACGAAACCTTTGATAGGGGTAACCAGTACATAGGCCACATTCCACTAAACCATAATAGATACCCGTTAGGGTGGAAAAACGATGGATGAAGTGGATCAACACCCAAACCTATTTAATATGATAAACAGTAGTGCTCAGTATAAAGTAAAGATCCCACCATGGGAATTACAGTAAAAGTGCCAGAAACTGACTCCCACTTATCAAAGATCATAAGCAAATCTAACGACATAATCTCAGCAAAAAGTAAAGCACCAGAGTACATAGAACGGTATATAAATAATAGCCTAACTATGTATACAGACGGGTCAAAAGATGAAGAAGGACAATTAGGAGCAGGAATAGCAATATCAAAATTAAAAATTTATAAAAGATACAAAGTTACAGGTAATACATCCATCTTTACAGCAGAATTAGTGGCAATCCTAAAAGATTTAGAAATAGCTGCAGAAAACCCACCAAATAAAGTAACCATTCTCACAGATTCCCTTTCATCAGTATTAGCTATCAGAAACAGAAATGAATGTAGCAGGCCAGATATTATAGAGAAAATACTACAGATCAATACATATCTGCACACTATATGATGCAGTGTAACACTAACATGGATACCATCACATGTGGGAATAGCAGGAAATGAGCTTGCAGACAAAGAAGCCAAAGGGGGAAGAACTAGCTATAACAAAATTGAAGTAGGCTTAGGGAAGTTTGAAATTAAGACCTTAATTGCTCAAGCAATAACTGAAGAGTGGATAACAGCATGGGACCAAAGTAAAAAAGCAAGACACTCATACAAAATCCTATAAAAAAAACCAAGCATAAAATGTCAAATACAAGATGAACTAAAAATACCAATTAATAAAAAATTGCTGAGGCTCAAGCTTGGAACTGGATATTTCATGATTGAGGAACCCACATGTGAAGAGTGTCAAGAACCAAACACAATTAGACACTTTCTGGTGGACTGCAAAAATTATGTGTAGAAAATCTCATAGGCACAAAGATCCCACCAGAAGTGCAAAAGTTAATAAAACACTACATTACAAAAACTAAAGCAAACATATAAAAAATAAATACGGATACGAGCCAGTAGTCCACACTGGTGAAAGACTCCCCCCAGATACATACGGATTAACCAAATAAACCGTCCAGTGAAAATTAAAAACATACCAGCTTAGAAAATATCATATTTTGGATAAAAAAGCCATTTTGAACTACAAAAGGAAAAATACCTACTAGAGATAATATAGTATAAAATAAATACAAACAAAAACATAATACAATGAATGAAACGCGTCCTGATATCACCAACAGCTCCATGTACATGGTAGATGGTTGAAAGGGGCGTGCTACAAAGAAAAGTAGCAAACACATTAATAAAAAAAACATGAATAAACTGTGTAATGGCTTGCGGTGTTAACCCTTGGCTTACAAGATGGATAGCAGCTGCCTTAACTGAGAGGTCAGTGGCATTTCGCTTGGGAACATGGACATCAGATCCAATGCTCATTTGCCCGGGACTACCCCAGGGTTCTCCACTATCACCGGTGCTGTTTAATATCTATACAGCAAAAGTAGCCACCATTCAACCAACTGAGTTGGGACGAACACTGAAATTTGCTGATGATATACTCATTTACAGAACTGGCTCTGACCGACAAGACATGGTTAATAGCATATATGGGACACTACAGGAGGTGTCTAAATGGTGCGAGGAAACTGGCTCAATCCCAACAAGGCCTGCGTGATGTGGTGCTCCTTGAGCAACTCCATTGTGAAAGCAGACCTCCCAGATATTACTCTCAATGGACAGAGGATTGAAAGGTAAAAAAAGCTGAAATACCTCGGAGTTACATTTGATCGCGGGCTCTCGAATAAGTACCATGTTGTGCAAATCACATATAAATGCAGGAGAGGTCTAGCGGCCCTGAAAATAATGGCCGCAGTGCGTCTGGAGCAGTCATCGAAGCATGATTGCTATGTCTTCTTTATCAACAGCTAGTCATATCGGTCATTGAGTATGGGCTGGGAATACTCACGCTGTCAGTAACACAATGTAAACGATTAGAACGCATTCAGAATGAAGGGATGCGCATAGTCTTGGGCTGTACGCGAGATATCCATAGTGTGACAATGAGGTATATGTTTGGAGTGCTGTCGATTAAATTCAGATATGCGATGGTCCAGGCAAAAGCCTATATGCGAGTATCCACAGACAAACGGCACCCTCTGCATGGTAACATAGCTGAACGAACGAACGAACGAAATCTTTATTTCATCAGGGTAAAGAAATAGGCATAATTGCCTTTTTACATTTCTGCCCTGCAATACAATTTTCAGCTGACATTAAGGGAGCAAGAATAAAGAGAGGAATGTCATGGATGGCACAGGCAGAGACAACGATCAAACAGATGGCCACAGTCGACAATATATTCAAGGGGGAAGAGTGGAGTATGTCAGATGAGAACTGGATTAACTACCAGCAGGTCATCATCAGCCTTGGCAGAGAGTGTAAAAATTGGAGGAATGGAAAAGCAGAATTGGAAATTAATCAACTGATACATGATCATTCCGGGGATGATGATGCAATTGTGTATACAGATACTGTGATCCGGGGTGAGAAATCCGGTTGGGGTTTCTCTGCTCAGGTGCAAGGCAGAATCGTCGACGAATATAGCGGGGCTTACAAGATAACAACTTCCAGCATGAGAATGGAGGTCGAGGCTGTTACTGCAGCCTTAAGGTGGATAACTGAAACTTCATTAACAAAGGCTATCATTGTGTCAGACTCTCAGTCCTTGCTTCGGAAGGTTCAAAGTGGTTGGTTGCGGCATAAATAGAAAACATTGATAGAAGCTTCCAGACTACAAGAGCTGGTGTGGATATACTGTCCTGGTCATGAAGGGGTATGTGGTAATGAAAGGGCTGACAGACTAGCATCAAGAGCATCCATAGTGGGAACACTAGATATGGATAAGGGATATATACTGAGAGCAATAAATGATCGCCTGTTAAAGAATGACACTGCAGTAGATGAATCATCAAGGTTAAAACTGTTAGAATTTGGCATCAAACGTAAGGCTAGTAGAAACATTTATAACACATAAGGAAGGGAAACCCGAGACCTGTTACAGTGCAGACCTGATAAGGAGAACTCACCAGGGACCCAAGAAATAGTTCTTCTTATCAGAAATTCCTCTCATCCAGATAAGAGTTCAAGCATATGGCGTTTACAACGTACAATACAATAATGAATTAGCGTTGAATATGACAGATGTATGACACAGAAAATATGTAAATCACCAAAAGTGTTAATGTACACAAAGTTGGCATGAATATCTAGAGAATAACAGCACTTTTTACACTTTGAAATAAAAAAGCTGCAATTTTCCTCTGTATCTTACTTAGTACCTGCACTTGAGTTAATAAAAATGTCTTTCCATGACATCCTTAAATTCAAAGAAATGATAAATTAAATCATCTTGGCATCCAGCCTGCATTATATACATGTTAGTTTTATCCATGCAATTTGAAACTTCCAACTGTGAAATAGTTTGTACCGTTAACCCACAGTCATCATTATCTCTAGAATTTGCACACTCTTAAATGATAAAGCCCTCTTAAATGAAAAAGTCTGTAATTTTCCTCTGTACTGCATCAATGTGACCTACAAGTTTGGACAACATTGCTGACCTATAATGAACCTTCAGATTTTGAATAATACCTTGGTCACAAGGCTGAAGTTTGGATGTCGCATTTGGTGGTACAAATAAAAGTTCTGTTGCTTTTAGATTTTGAACATTTATGTGGGCTGAACAGTTGTAAAGCACCAAAAGAATTTTGTGATGTTGACGTTCCATAGAATGATCAAATGCATATAGCCACTTGGTGAAAATGTATGATGTCATCCAGGCTATTGAATTAGCTGCATAATCAACACACAATTTTTTCAAACCTTTAAAACAGCGTGGATTTTTTAATTTACCGATTTCAAGTAATGGCAATTTATCTGAACCATCCATATTTGTACACACAACAATTGTGATTCTTTCTTTCCATTGCCCCCCCCCCACTTTTAATTTCTGAAGGAAAAAGTCTTGTCAGGCAGCAATCTCCAAAACAATCCAGTTTCATCAGCATTAAACACATCAACGGAATTATACCTACTCATGGCTGGTTTTAGCACCTCCTCCGTCCATGACTCGGTAGTCGTTTCATTAACAGAATGCCTTTCCCCACACAAAAAAAAGGTAAAGGAACCCGTTACACGCCCATTGAGGCATATTGGGAATATGGTGTTAGGCCCATATTATCTTGACCGTCGGCACACTAGGGGTGATGTGGTTGGCATCACGCCGGCCGCCTTAACCTTCACAGGGTTGCTCTGGTACCCATTTGGGGCTGGGTCGACCCAGGAGCCGTTTGTAACCTAACAAATTCCCACCTCATCTGGGGATCGAACCATAGACTACTGCGCTAGGAAGCCAGTGCACTAACCACTATGCTACCGCGGCTTTGTAAGTAATGTGCCGTTTTTTAAAACAACCCAACCAGCCAGGACTACATTTCCAGCCAGTCCGACCTTCCAGAAGTGCTAACTCTTCTGCCTTTGCAGTTAATATAGGTTCATTTACAGGAACAGTTGCTGATCTCGCCATGGTGAACCATTTTAGGAGTGCCGTGTCAACCACATCACACGTCGCTTTTCGGTTCTTCATTCTGTGACAATCAACTTGTCCACCATAAAACATTTTTCTGTACCGATCCTTATTTTTTATGATTCCTGAAAGCGTTGATTTTGGAATGTCGAATTCCTTTGCTATTTCCATTTTCTTTTTGCCACTATTTTCCACTTCTTGTACTAGCTCAATCTTTCTTTTCAAAGATATGGATTTTAACTTTCCAGCCATTTTTAGAGGGGAAATAACTCAAATTCTAACACTGACGAAGCGCGCAATTTCCGAAAATAGTCGAAAAAGTTGTACAAAGGTCCAGGTACTATATTTGAAAAAAAGTTCGCCTTAAGCATATCAAATTATATAGTCGGGACACGTTTAATCGTTCGGCATATCCGAAAATTCGTGATAAACGGATTCCGCTTAACCGGACATTTTTTACAAAGACAAAGAAGAAAAATTGCCGGGGATAAACATATTGTTCTTCACAACAGAAATTCGCCACATCCGAGATCGCCTTAAGCGGTTTGCACTGTATCAGTAAAAAAAAATTTAGACAAATATGAAGGTACGTTTTCAGGCACTCGTAAGAAATAAAGAAGTAGAACACTAGACAACAGAAAAACAACAGACGTGAGTGGCTTACCCAGTACTCGAACCCCGGACCTTCCGTGCGACAACCCCGCCTAGCTATGCAAGCGAATCACACTATCCTCCCTGCCATCTAGGCATCACCAAAAAATGATGCTTCGATGACTGGTCATTAGTGCGAACCGCAAGACACAACACAGGAAGTTTACAATGAGCAGCCCAGCCTATTAAACGCAATCACTTATGTTGTTCCCCTATTATACAGTATAGGTCAGTCCACACAAGACAAAGACCTTAACTCTATGACTCCTGAACAACTCTCAGAGCGTTGGTCAGATTTGACACTCGTGCCAAAACAACTCTCTGAGCGTTGTTTTAAGTCTATCATCAGTTAAAATTACGGCACAGGGTGGAAAATAATTGTGGAGTCAAAGAGTTAATACTGTGTCTAGCAAATGATAGTAGACTTAAGAACAGTAAGCATAGAACAGAAAGTCGGTTTTTGGTATTGTATAAACATTTATAACACAGAAGGAAGGGAAACCTCGAGGCATGTAAACAGTAAATAAATATTAGACAAACATGAAGGTATGTTTTCAGGCACTCGTAAGAAATAAAGAAGTAGAACACTAGACAACAGAAAAACAACAGACGTGAGTGGCTTACCCAGGACTCGAACCCCAGACCTTCCATGCGACAACCCCGCCTAGCTATGCAAGCGAATCACACTATCCTCCCTGCCATCTAGGCATTACCAAAAAATGATGCTTCGATGACTGGTCATTAGTGCGAACCACAAGACACAACGCCGGAAGTTTACAATGGGCAGCCCAGCCTATTAATGATGCAGTCACTTGTCTGTTGTTTTTCTGTTGTCTAGTGTTCTACTTCTTTATTTCTTACGAGTGTCTGAAAACATACCTTTATGTTTGTCTAATATTTATTTACTGTAAGGCTAGTAGAGATCGACGTATGAGAGGATGCATTCGTCATGTTTATAACCAGCAAGCTACAGGAACAGTTAGCATTCACACTCTTCAACATATACTGATGGAGACTGAGCACCTATGGGTTTGCCTAGTGCCCTAGATTTCTATAGAGAGTTACGCCAACTATGTCAGAATCGAAAACGAGCCTGAACGACGTAGACGCCATTTTCAGCTGGACAATACCAGGGTTAGTAGCGAGAATAAGCATTGAGTAAGATTTTTTTTTTTTTTTTAATTAATGAAGAAAAATATCCCGTTCAACCTCTGATGGGTTATAATTAGGATATATATTGTTTTCAATTCCAAATAATATGAACAACTGCCGATATGAGAAAGTAGCATCACATTTGTCAAATCATTGTAAATAGGGACAATCACAATTATGCTAATACGTTAAATAAATAAACAAAACAAAAAACAAACAAACAAAATCAAGAAGAAACTCTGAACAAGAATTATATTAAAATGGAGGGGTGTAAAGGCCTGGTGTTTCCAGTTATATAACTGACTTTAACAGATATTTAATTGACTTTCATCTGTTAAAAGTCATATGCATTGTAAGAACAGCATCAGACCTTCACATTCCAATCCACTAATATTAACATTTGTTCGTGTTAAATATTGTTTGACTATATTTTGCAGTTCCCTAGGTCTGTCTATTCTTAACACCTCTTCTATATTTATAAGATTATATATATATATATATATATATATATATATATATATATATATATATATATATATATATATATATATATATATATTTTTTTTTTTGTCCTTAACCAGCGGCACTTGGGCTTTCAGCCCTTCGGCCCAATGACATGTCATTGCGAGGCTGGGGAACCTGAGGACTTTCCTTCCAACCCGGTCAGGAGCTTCGCTTCTTCCCATCCACAGAGGGTTTATCACAGGAGCCGTTCAGGCTATTCAGTCAAATTTCCGGCCATAAACATTTCTTCAAACGCTGACGCCCAGGTTTGAACCATGAACACCTGGTCGCCAGTACAACGCCGAAGCAATTACACCAGCGCGGCTCCCATATATATATATATATATATATATATATATATATATATATATATATATATATATATATATATATATATATATATATATATATATATATATAATTCTTCTTCTTCTTCGATCCTTAACCACCGACCGTCAAAGCAGTCAGTGGCCATCACGCCTAGTGGCGTCCTGTAGGGCAACAACAAATTGATTCCACTTTGCACGGTCGGTGGCCATCCTTCGTACAGTGCCCCAACTCTGGTTCATTCTTTGCATCTCAGCCTCCACAGTCCTCCGCTAAGTTGTTTTTGGTCGGCCTCTCTTTCGCTTTCCTTCAGGGGTCCAATGCATAGCTGTTCTTGTGATGGCATCGGGGTCTCTTATAATATATAATTATAAATTTATATATATTTTATTTTTCATATAATTTAAAATTATATAATATAAATTTTATAATTTTATAATTATAACAAAAATAATATATAAAATATAAAATTATATAATATACAAAAATTTTATATTTTTATATTTTTATTAATTATAATAAAAAATTATATAATATAGTTATATAATAAAATTATAATAAAATCTCCGGTCCAAAATATGTAATTAGATTTTGTTAAAACTATCTATACATTGTCAGTGTAATATTACTTGATGAGAAAGACATATCAAACAGATGGGCAGAATACGTAAAAGAACTATTCGAGGACAACGGAGGTAAAAAACCATTACCAGATTCTAATGAAGGCCCAAACATTCTCAGATCAGAAGTAGAGAATGCCATTCATATGATACAAAAAGGAAAATCAGCAGGCATGGATAACATAAAAATTGAAATGATAGAAGCTCTGGAGAGCTTTTGTATAGATACAATCACAGAAATATGCAACGATATCTACAATACAGGATATATACCACACGACATGAAGACATCAGTTTTTATAACATTGCCCAAAAAAAAAAAAAAAAAAAAACCAAATGCAACAGAATGTTCAGACTTCAGAACAATCAGCCTGATGAGTCATGCAATTAAGATACTGCTCAAAATCATACAGGAAAGAATAAAAAGTAAAGTAGACAGCGAAATCCAAGATGAACAGTTTGGTTTTAGACGGAACAGTGGAACAAGAGAGGCAATATTTTGCCTAAGAATATTAGCAGAAAAATATACAGAGGTCCAAAAAAGTATGTATATGTGCTTCATTGATCAAAAGAAGGCTTTTGACAGAGTCCATCATGAGAAAATAATTGAATGCCTCAAAGACATAGGTATTGATGGAAAAGATATAAGAATACTCAGTAACCTTTATTAGGAGCAAACTGCCACAGTAAGATCTGGAAGGAATTATTCACCATACATAGACATAAAAAGAGGTGTCAGACAAGGTTGTGTGCTGTCCCCCTGCCTATTTAATTAATTTATACACCGAAAAAATTTTCAAACAGATACAGGAAATACCAGGACTGAACATCAGTGGAATGTCAATAAACAACCTTAGAAATGCAGATGATACCGTGTTGTTAGCTGAAAGTGAACAGGAGTTACAAGAACTAGTGAAGCAAGTGAACAGCAAAAGTCATGAATATGAACTCGACATTAATAATGAGAAAACAAAAACTATGATAATTAGCAAAACAGACGATAAACCCACATTAAAGATAAGCGTAAATGGGAAAATCCTGGAACAAGTCAAGAGCTACGTATATCTTGGTCATATTATAACAGAAGATGGCAGATGTGAAACAGAAATCAAGAAGAGAATAGGAATGGCCAAAGCTACATTCAACAACATGAAACATATACTGACATCCAAACAGTTATCTCACAAATTAAAACTGAGAATCATAAAGTGTTATATATATTCTGCATTTCTGTATGGTGCAGAAACATGGACGATGAATAAGCATTTGGAAGAAAGAATTGAGGCTCTTGAATAGAAAATCTAGGTATGAAAAGAGAACTAATGAGGGAGGTCAAAGTTCGACAGCTAAAATACTTTGGCCACATAAAAAGGCATAACACCTTGCAGAAGACCATAACAGAAGGGAGAGTTGAAGGCAAACGTGCAAGGGGAAGACAGCGCTATAAAAGTGGGAAGATAACATCAAGAGATGGACAGGAAAGAGTCTATCAGAGTGCACCACCAAGACAAGAGACAGAAGACGTTGGAGATCCATTACAGCCAACCTTCGTTGTGGAGATGGCAACTGATGATGATGATGATACATTGTCGCATTTTTAATGAAAACAAAAACTGATGTTATCATCTGGATCCAGTAAAACTGTCAGTGTCTACAACAGTCATTCACCAGTTTCCACATTTCAAAATAGGTAAATAGTTCAATTCGAAGGGAGTATGTTTTGCTAAGTGTTGCAATTCTAACGAAATATTTGTTGCCAAATAGTGGAATTCTGACGGAATATAAAATTTAACGGAGTATGTGTTAAAAATTCACGCTACTTATTCTATTCAACAAACCGGTAAGTAAACTTCTTCTTCTTCTTCTTTGATCCATAACCACCAACCGTCAAAGCAGTCAGCGGCCATCACGCCTGGTGGCGTCTTGTAGGGCAGCAACAAATTGATTCCACTTTCCTCGGTCGGCGGCCATCCTTCGTACAGTGCCCCAACTCTGGTTCATTCTTTGCATCTCAGCTTCCACAGTTCTCCGCCAAGTTGTTTTTGGTCGGCCTCTCTTTCGCTTTCCCTCGGGGGTCCATAGCATAGCTGTTCTTGTGATGGTATCAGGGTCCCTTCTGAGGACGTGGCCAACCCAACTCCAGCGTCTGCCAGCTATGATGGTGTGCATGTCCTCCTGGTTACTCCGAATAAGTAGTTCTTGGTTGCTGATGGTGTTTGGCCAAAAGATTCGGAGAATTTTCCTTAGGCAGATTGTGTGGAAGGAGGACAGTTTCGACATTTCCTTCTCTGTTACTCTCCAACATTCCGCACCATAGAGAAGCACAGAAAGTACACAGCTCTCATACAATCTTAATTTGGTGTTTGTGCTGTACTGGGAAGACTTCCAAATGTTGTTGAGAACAGCAAAGGCTGTTCTCGCTTTATTCATTCTGTTGTTAATGTCCTTGCTTGTTCCGCCGTCAGGTGTTACTATGCTTCCTAGGTAAGTAAATGTGTCTGTCTGTTCTAACTTCCGGTTCCTTACTGTTATTGGCTCAGGATTGCCCACATTTAGTGTCATGACCTCTGTCTTCTTCAAATTGATGTTCAGGCCAACCTGCTGGCCGTACTTATTCAGTCTATCGGTTTTATCTTGAATGTGTTGATGTGAATGCGCGAGTAGTGCAATGTCATCTGCATATTCCAAATCTTCCAGCGTAGAAAACGTTGTCCATCTAATTCCTCTTGGACTGCCCTCTGTTGTCTGGCGCATCACCCAATCTATGACTGTCAAAAATAATGTTGTTGATAAGGGGCATCCCTGTCGTACTCCTGTTTTCACTTCGAAAGTTACATTACTCGATCCAACACTGCACGTAAAGTTAGAATAGAGGCTTTTTATAATGGAAACAATGCAGCTGGGAATTCCATAAGCCCTCAGAATTTTCCATAGGCTGTCCCTGTGTATGCTGTCGAAAGCCTTTTCAAAATCAACAAAGTTAATGTACAGCTGTCTCTGCCATTCTGAGCACTGCTCTATAATGTTCCTGAGTGCAAATATATGATCTGCACATCTTCTGTTCTTTCTGAAGCCCGCCTGTTCTTTCCTCAGTTTATGGTCAACTGCTTTTGAAATTCTCTGGATGATTATCCTGCCTAGTATTTTGCTGGGAACTGAGAGGAGGGTAATTCCTCTCCAGTTGTTGCAGTCTGCAAGGTCGCCCTTCTTGGGCAATTTGACAATTATTCCTTTACTCCACTCTGTTGGTGTTGTTTCAGTTTCCCAGACTTGTGCAAATAGTGGTTCTAATAGTTCTGCTGCTAGTTCAGGGTCTGTCTTGAATAGCTCAGCATTTAGATTGTCGTGACCAGGCGCTTTTCCATTTTTTAGCCCTTTGATAGCTGTGATAATTTCTTCAGGAACATTCAGCTGAGTCTCTGGTGGTTCCTTATTCAGTGTTTCTCTGAAGTGTTCTGCCCATCTTGTTTCCTGCCCCTGTTCTGTGGTGATGAGATTTTCTTGCTTGTCTCTTACTAACGTTATGTTGTTTGCACCTCGTTTTCCACTGATAGCTTTAGTTATTTTATAAACTGTGCTTTGTTCATTTCTCAGTGCGGCCTCTTCTGCCTGTCTTGCAAGGTCATCCAGAAATGTCCTTTTGTTAGCACGGGTTTGACGTTTTACTTCCTTGTCCAGTTGACTGTACTGTTCACTATATATTGCCTTTAACCTGAGAGACTCAGCTTCTGTTTTCTTTCTTTTCATTTCCTTTCTCTTCGCTATGGTGTTTAGCGTTTCTGTTGTTATCCAGTCTTGGCTCTTTCTTTCCTGGAATCCCAAGCATGACTTGCTGCTTTCTTTGTATATTGTTGAGATGGTGTTGAATTTCTGGTCGACATCATCGGTCTCTGTTCTTTCCTGGCTTTTGGTAATCAGATATCGTCTCTTTACGTCGACCACGAACGCTTTTCTGGTGAGGGGGTCCTTAAGTTTCGTGATGTTATATCTTTTCTGTTTGACTGCAACTGGTCCAGCAGCTCTGAGTTTCACCTTCAGTCTTGCTACTACTAGGTGATGATCACTTCCCACATCTGCGCCTCTTCTTACTTTCACGTCTTGTAGTGCATGTCTCCATCTGCCATTGATCATTATGTGATCTATCTGGTTTTTGTCTCGTCCGTTTGGTGATTCCCATGTTAACTTGTGCACTTCTTTGTGTTGAAAAAGTGTTCCTCCAATGACCAGGTTGTTAATACTGCAGAAGCTTATTAATTTGTCCCCATTCTCATTTACTGTTCCACTGCCGCATTTACCCATTACTCTTTCGTTATAATTATTGTGTGTTCCAACTTTCGCATTTAGGTCTCCCATTACTATAATAAGATCATACCTGGGTACAGTTTCCATTTCCTTTTGTACCTGTTGATAGAACTCGTCCTTGATCTCTTCATCGCTGTCGTTTGTTGGTGCATAGCATTGTATAATTGTGGTGTTGGTGAATCTCCCTCTCAGTCTTGCTCTTATTAGTCTGTTGTTAATGGGTTTCCATTCCAGTAGAGACCTTTCCATTCCTTTCTTAAGGATAATGGCTACACCTTCGTTGTGCTGACCATCCTCTCTACCAGAATAAAGTACTGTTTCCCTGTAGCTGTTTTTATACTCCCCATCCCTGTCCATCTGCTCTCGCTTATTCCCAGGATATGTAGTTTGTAATTCCTCATCTCTGCTGTGATCTGTCTCAGCTTTCCTGCCTCATTCATAGTTCTGACATTCCAAAAACCAATTCTGGTTTCGTGTTTTGCGGTCTGGGCATCCGTTTTCATGCCAGTGGCTTCCTTTTGGCTTTCACCACTGTCAGTCATACGAGCCTGAGACTCCAGATGTCCATCCCGCATCAAAGTATTTTCATTTATTGCTGTTTCCGTAACATGTGCGATTTTTTTACACAGACAGGGGTGTCGGCCCTGTGCTAAAACCCCCAACCTGGAGGACCAGGGTACCAGCTTTTGTCTGACCCCTACCCACGCAGACCAGTCCAGCTTGGTTGAACCTACCAGGAGTAAAACTCCCACTGGCATAGCTCTGGGGATTGTCAGGGTACACACGCTGCCATACCGCTACAAGGTATAGGTACCATTGATAGCAGGCAAGTAAACTAGTTTTCTTCTTTTTGTTTTGTTAGTTGACATACAAAGAATAGTACAGATATGTGCTACTGTATTTTGCATCTAATTTTATTTCAAATTATTAGTTAACCTAAACGAAAATGCAAATTGGGTCTGAAACTCGCGATTGGGTCCATTTTCCTGCAATACGGGTACAACCGAAAATGGCGGCCAAATTTTAGTTGGCGTAACTCTCTATAGAAATCTAGGGCACTAGGTTTGCCCGGAGTGCAGTGATGTCAATTCTGTATAACAATAACTTTATTTATTTTTTAAAAATTCAACATGAACTATTTAACGATCTCTTTATGGTACCATTCTTGTTTAATAATCCTTGTTAGTACTGCTGTAGTTGAGAGGATATTCTCAGTTAAAACAAAAACAATAAACAGAATGAAGCTGACCCTTCTTGATTGGAGCCTGTTGTGAGAATTTGAGCAGATCCGTATCTTTCGAATATATATTGTAATTGTCATTTTTAAGGACTTCACTCCTGACAAAGTTATGACGTAGGTTCCAGTGGGGATGACAATGGATGTAAAGCTTTTTTTTAAAATCAATATGAGTAAGAAACATGCACTTAAATTTTGTTTTGTGTGTAAGTTTTAGCTTTTTTTTGTGTGGCGTTGTTTGACTTGTTTTTTTATTTTTTTAACCAGCGGCACTTGGGCTTTCAGCCCTTCGGCCCAATGACATGTCATTGCGAGGCTGGGGAACATGAGGACTTTCCTTCCAACCCGGTCAGGAGGTTCGCTCCTTCCCATCCACAGAGGGTTTATCACAGGAATTGAAACCTTGTTCAGCATTCAGTCTAGAGTAATTTCCCCTCGTTTACAGGGAAGCTGGAAAAACCCGATTTAATTCCAAGAATTATTCATTTGCATTTTCAGTATACATCGACGAGCAAATCTTACTCATTACAGTATAGTGATTCAAAGTGAGTAGACTGTATTATTGGCATCAATCGTGAATGGAACTGAAACAAATAATTTGATTTGTCTACTCGAGGTATATATTTATCTATAGGCTACATAATTCATAACATACTGTAGGCCTACGTAATAAAATAACTATCTTGTAGCATGCTTAGCAGCCTGTCTCGTGTTGTGCGAAAGGGGGTATTTCTGAGGAGACAATGAAATAAGATGTCTACTGTTTCATTTGGTATGTCGTAAGATGTGGATACATTTTTTTTTTTTTAATTAATGAAAAAAAAAATCCCATTCAACCTCTGATGGGTTATAATTAGGATATATATTGTTTTCAGTTCCAAATAATATGAACAACTGCCGACATGAGAAAGTGGCATCACATGTGGATACATGGAGTTCTGCTTGGGGTTGATCGCCTCATCATGTAAAAGAAATTACTACCGAAATAACGGCTACAAGAACCGCAGGCTTCCTACTAAGGTACCAAGTGCCAGTGGTAGCTCTATAAGGTGCAAAATGGGAAATGATGATGTTGATAATCAGCTTGTTAGAAATTTAAATAATACTAATATAAAAACAAGATTTGTGTAATGTGTACAGTTCTTTATTTAGTGTCACCTGATAAATGAAAGCTAATTATCAACAGCTTGCAAACATATTTTATGCCAGCATCATCACAGGAGATGCCAAATTTACCACCAAGGAAACCTACAGTAACAGATAAAAGTAATTGTAAAGATGATTTTATCATCATCATCACTTTCAGCTCCCCAAGGATCATAGGCCTACAACAAACTTAACAACAAGTCTTCATGTCTCGTGCCATCAGTTCAAGGTCTTTCTTATTCACCCCATGTCTTCTCCAGTTCTCTTCCTTATAAGTGGACATAATGCGTTATTATTAGCAGTGTCTTAGAACTTAATTAAATTAATTTTATATGCTGAAATCAGTACCTGTCCCTCATTCTGTGGGTACATAATTTTTTTTCCCCAACTAAATTTAATGTTGACATAAACTAAGTAATTCTGGTCGTATTATTAAAAAATGAAACAAAACCCACATATCTTACTTATTTATTTCTTTCTGATGAGTGTTTACCATTTACCTACTTTTGTTAGTTGCTTATGACTCACAAGTCTCAGTTTTCACTCATTATTTATTTCTGTGGTTGCACATTTATTACAAAAGCCAACAAATGTTATTCTTTATTTTTCATATTCTGCTATAATTTATTAGTCATTTGGCTTTACATATTAATAAATTGTTTGTGACAGCAATAGTGCATATAATACTTTGTGGATCATTCAGGTCTAAAATTCCATAGATGTGAGATGTATGATGAAAGCAGCCATCCCTAGTGATGTATTATTTTTTTTGGGTGCTTAGTTCGCTATCTGTTGGAGGATGGTCACACTTGCAGTGAGGCCTTGGTTTTATTTTAAAAGAACCTGAATCTTCTTCTTCTTCTTCGTTTGCCCTGAAAAGGATGTTGGTTGCGTTGTGTCTGAATCAGTTCTCCAGAGTGTTTATTTAGTTTTCTCTTATCTAGTGTTGTCCTTTTTATTTTTTCTTGTGTTCCTACTGTGGCGAGAGGTTTTGTTTGGCTCTTGGATCAGTATAGTACTGACAATTACAGAAATAGAATTCCTGCAGAAAATGGTGAAGTCCCAGTGTCTGAGAGGACTACTGGTATCACAAATTAGTTACGGCTGTGAATGTTCTGATCTCGAAACAATAGTAGAGAGGAGACCGACATAAAGCGCCACCTCCGCTGTGTAACTAACTGTGATATTAATAAACAAGGAAACAGATTTTACTTAACTAAGATAAAATTGACAAGTAGTTCAAATACAATTTCCTTCTTATTTATTTAGTATATACACTATCTACTCTTGTGCTGAAGGGTGAATGTTGAAAAATGAGATGTAATGAATTTGTAAGTTTACATATGATTTACAAATATTTATATATATATATATATATGTAAATAAATATTACAACAAGTTTTCCAATTATAGGAACAAAAAAACTTATATCAGCTGTGCTGTTATTTTCGTATAATTTATCCACTATGATCTTATTATTGTCTCTTGCTACGCTAATTCACGTTTTCTTCATTGACAGTTCTATGCTCACAATGCTGACAGAAATGGTACTAATGTGTACTCATCTCTCTTAAGTCTGTTCTGCTTTGTTTGGTTCACACACTCCTGCTGAGGCTCGTTACTTTAGCCCACCCAAGACTGAGGGGGACCAAAGATGTAGAGTCTGGTCAACCTCTATGCTCCTGCGGAGTTCCAGGCAGCGGGATTGACTCGAACATACGACCTCAGGTTTTTAGGACACAAATAAACCTGTAACAAAGCAAAAATAGGGGCTAATTTCTGTCCTCAAGCCCACCTATTTCTAGTGTGAGTGAAATGAGCGTGTCTCAGATGTATGCATGTAGGATGAATGACAACATGGCTCAGTATGAATTAGCAATAGCGAGACAAGACAGGTGTCTACTTGCAAAGCATACTTTCTGATAAACTAATACATGGATACATTCAATAATATAGATTCAATACATGAATACATTTAATACATGAATACATCCCATAATATAAATCAATACATGAATAAATTTAATACATGAATACATCCCATAATATAAATCAATACATGAATAAATCCAATAATATGTACACCTAGGTATGATACAACAATGTCCTTCCCCCTATACTATATCACGCCCTCTCTGACAATAGCTGGTAACATATATCCTAACAATATTGTTATGTTCTTATGATAGGAGTATATGAGACGAGGACTTTTTGGTGATATATCAGGTTGGAGTTATAGGAGACAATAGATTGGAGTTAGATGCGACAATAGAATGAGTCCTGACAAGGACTGTTTTGGTTATATTGCAGTTGGAGTTAGATGAGACAATAGATTGAGTCCTAACAAGGACTGTTTTGGTTATATTGCAGTTGGTCTTATCTGAGACAATAGATTGAGTTATAGGAGACAATAGATTGAGTTAGATGCGACAATAGATTGAGTCCTGACAAGGACTGTTTTGGTTATATTGCAGTTTGGAGTTATCAGAGACAATAGACTGAAGTTATAGACTGACAATAGATTGAGTCCTAACAAGGACTGTTATGGTTATATTTGCAGTTTGGAATTATCAGAGACAATAGACTGAATATAGGAGACAATAGATTGAAGTATGAGTCCTATTAGTCTTCGTCTATTCACTTAATTCCCCCAAGATACAATCAGTAACCTGATAGGTAGTATAATGACACACAACAAATACCAACGGTTATCGTAAATATATTTACCCTCCTAAGATTTTAAACTGGCCAGGTTTTGACGCGACTTAGTGAAGTAGGTTGCAGGTCGATGCCCTCAGGTAAGTTATAAATCAAAGTGACAGCTTCTTCCCCTTCAGTCAGTCGGTATCTCTGGCGTCAAGTTCGGGATTGCGTGGTTAGCATAAAATCCGCCCGATTATATAGTCAGGTAAATACTTGAGGAAAGCTTTCGGTTGGTTCCTGGCGGAGCAAAATGATTGGTTTCCTCCGGTTTTGTACCTGGTCTCATACAGCCTAATTTTATTCAGTTTTTTGCCGCCATCTTGCGTGAACTGCGTGAACAGTATAATTTATTCTGTCTCAGAGACTGGTGAACGGTGCAAGTTGATTGGTTGAAGCAAATCTGTATCTCGACATAGTGATTAACAAAGTAGTGGGTTACACTTCGTTTCACGACATAGCCCCCTCCTTTCCTAGCTGTGACTTGTCATAGCTGACGTGTAAACCCCTGCTGTGGTTAATCCTTTTGCGTCTGTCCTTCCAGAGTACTAGGGTGTCGACTTAAAAAATCAGCTCCTACATTGTCTCTTCCCGGAATGTAATTCATGGTAAAGGAATAAGGCGCAAGAAGCAGACTCCACCTTAACAATCTCGAATTTAGCTTTTTAGATGCAGCCAAGAATGTTAAAGGTTGGTGATCGCTTTGGACAATGAAGTGTGTCCCATACAGATAAGGTGAAAATTTGTTGATGGACCAAATTAGAGCTAAACATTCCTTCTCTATGGTCGAGTAGTTCAACTCAGCTGCATTCAGCTTCCTACTGGCGTAGGCGACTGGTAAAAGTTCCTCCGGCTGGGCTTTTGATTTCTGCAAGAGAGTTGCACCAATACCTATACTGCTAGCGTCCGTTCTTAATACAAATTCCTGTGTGATATCGGGTAGTGTAAGGATGGGTTTGCTGGTGAGTTTTGCTTTTAGCTCTGTGTAAGCTTTTTCACAATCAGCATTCCATTGGATTTTGTTAGGCTGTCCTTTCTTCGTTAAGTTAGTTAATGGTGCACACAGAGAGTTAAAATGGGGTATGTACTTCTGATAGAACCCACATAATGACACGAATGATCTCACATCTTTCTTCGTTTGAGGTCTGGGTGCCTTCTTTAGCTTCTCTATATTCTTTGGGTCAGGAGACATATGACCTGTAGAAATAGTGTGACCTAAGAATTCCAACTCCTTACAACCGATATAGCACTTGGTTGGACGTGCAGTCAATCCAGTTTCTCTCAGTCTGTCAAACAACATGGAGAGCGCTACTATATGCTCTTCAAATGTGTTTGTAGCAACAAGAATGTCATCCATAAAGTTAGTGATATGGGGATTTTGTAGAGGTTCCAACAATTTCCTCATCATTCTTGAAAAGATACTTGGAGCATTTTTCAGCCCAAAGGGTAGTACATTAAACTCGTAGTGTCCGTCTGATGTACTGAATGCCAGCATTTTCCTAACTTCTGGTTTCACTGGTATTTGGTAGTATCCCTTGCTTAGATCTACCTTCGATAAATACCTAGCCTTACTCAGTGTAGAGAACAGCTGGTTGGTGTCAGGTAATGGGTCCACCTGAGATTCTGTGATCGCATTAAGCTTCCGGTAGTCAATACATAACCTGTGTTCACCACTCGGTTTTCTCAATAGCACCACACTTGAGCTATAGGGAGAGTCTGACTTCGAGATAATTTTCTCCTTCAACAGATAATCAACTTCCTCCCTTAGTGCTTGGGCTTTCGCATAGGGTATAGGGTATGTTCTCATGCATACTGGGGTAGGGTCGGTAACCTTCATGTCGTACTCTAACAGATTCGTCCGACCTGGCTTATCTGTGAGCACATCAGCATGGGTTTCCAACACTTTCTGAACCCTCTTCTTCTGCTCTGGAGTTAAATGTTCACTAATATTTACTTGAACATAATCCTCTGTAGTTGTGAGTGGATACTCCATAGAGTGAAGTGGTTCACCGTGCATTTCTGTTGCAATGGCTAGGGTCATAATATGTGCAACTTCTGATGATTCCTTGTCATAGTATTTTTTAAGAAGATTGACATGATATACCTTCTCCTTCCCTTTCTTGTCAATCTTATAATTGGTCCTGGAAAGTTTCTCCAGTATGACATAGGGTCCCTGCCATCCAATCTGCAATTTATTATTGCTGCTTGGCAACAGTAATAACACCTTTTCACCCACCTCCAGTTCCCTATCCTTTGCTTTTTTGTTGTAGTACGCAGCATGCTTCCTCCTGGCCTGTCTTAAGTTATCATTGGCCAGTTTCCAACCTGCTTTCAATCGAGATGTCAACTCGTTGACGTACTGGTATGCGGAAGTCACTGTTTCCTCTGCCTTTTCATCAGTCCATGTCCGCAGCAAGTGCTTCTTCAGTGGACCTTTTATTGGTCTTCCAAACAACAATGTAGCTGGAGCCAATCCAGTTGAATTGTGGGGTACTTCCCTATATGCAAATAGTGCAGCGGGTAAGTATGTATCCCAAGTATCAGGTTTTTCACTCGCCAGCTTTCTAAGGATTGAAATTAGCGTACCATTGAACCGCTCTACTTGACCGTTCCCTTGGGCATGGTAGGGACTACAATGATAGTGCCTGGCTTGAAATATCCTGAATACTTCTTGTGTTAGCTTTCCCTTAAACTGAGACCCATTGTCAGTCAATATCTGATGCGGGAAACCTAATCGGGTAAATATTGTCAACAGGGCCTCTGCCACGTGCTTTGAATCTATAGCTGACATGGCCACTGCTTCTCCCCACATAGAGCAAGTATCAACCAAGGTTAAGATGTAAGCATTTCTCTTCTTGGTCCTAGTGAGGGGTCCAACAATATCTACTGCAACACGTTCAAAAGGGGTTCCCATAATAGGCATTTCTCCCAGTGTTGCTGGTGCAGTCCTATGCTTAGGAGCTACTCTTTGGCATTCTGGACAGGATCTTACATATCTTTTTATGTCCTCTGTAATTCCTGGCCAGAAGTAGTGACAGGCTATCCTTTGTCCAGTGGCCCCTATTCCCATATGTCCACTGAAGGGTATAGCATGTCCTAGCGTCATAACCTTCTCCCTGTAAGATTTTGGCACTACAAGCTGTCCATGCCCTTTAGGTCCTGTTCCAGCTTTTCTGTATAGTAGGCCATTCTTCATATACAAGTCTCCTTTCTCTGGAGGGTTATGTGCTTTAGGCAATTTGCCAAAACAAGGCTTCAACGTGCTGTCTGCTGCTTGAGCCTTTTTCATCTCTTCTGGATGAGTATTGATAGGATTCTCCTCCATTTTCCTGGAGCTTTCCCTGGTCTGGACTGTTGCCATAACTACAGGTTTTATAGGTTCTCCAAGGAAAACATACCTACACCCCAAAATCAAAGGGTAAATAGGGTCGTCCATCACTGCTGCTTTGATTTCTCCTTCCACATAGCGAGATCTTATGTTGATTCGAGCTATGGGTAGTGTCATGGTTCTTGCTCCCTTGATCGGTCCTCTGATTTCCACTGTTTCTGTGGTTATCTGGTCAGGACTCACTAGAGAAGAGCACACAACTGAATCAAAGTCCAATCCTGTGTCATATAAACACAGTACTTGAGTGCCATTCACGGTCACTTCCTCACAGACAGGGGGATGATGGAAGTCTTTCTGACTTACTGCCATTTCCTTCCTTCCCTGATTCCCTGTTGTAAGACATGCAGCATGATGAGGAGGATTCTTCCTTCTGCAGTCCGCAGTATTGTGGTTACTCATTAGACAAGTTTTACACCACTTTCCTTCCTTCCGGTAAGGTGTCTTATCCGATCTTAGAGGGTTTTTGTCCTTTTGGTCAAATCTTTGTTCCTTGTGGTATGGTCCTTTTGTTCATATTTGGTATAGTTTTGTGATGATTTGAAGTTTTCACCCTGCTTCTTCTTATTTCCTAATAATTCTGCCTGAGCTGCTTGATATCTCTCAGCAACAGTTACAATATCTTCCAATCTCTCTGCTCCTTGTTCCATGATAAACTTCCTCATTTCTTGAGGCATGGACTCTTTCACTTGCTCCATCATTATCATTTCTTTCAGATCCTGACACTTTCCTAAACTACTCCATTTTTCCAAATAGGTTTCCAGTCTAGCAGAGAATTGGTGATAGTTTTCTCCTGGAAGAAGTTTAGCTGTTCGGAATTTCTTTCTATATGATTCTGAGTTCTTTTCATATCTCACAAGCAGTGCCTGCTTCAGGATTTCATAATCTTCCTGGTCATCTCTTGAGAGCTTCAAATACACATCGTAGGCCACACCTCTCAATCCCTGAGATAGTTTAAGACTCCATTTTTCTTTCACTAAGCCATAGGTAGTGGCTAGTCTTTCGTATCTATCCAGGTACGACTCAATGGCGTCTTCTTTCTCAACAAATGGGTCCAGATGAAAATTCATGGCCCCACTTGAGGTGCTCTGGCTGGAGCTACTCTCAGAGTGAGGTGAGCTACCACCATTATTGCCAGTATTTGCCTGAATTTCAAGCTCTTTTAATCTCAACTGATGGTCTCTCTCTGCTTGTAATTTCCTTTCCTCAGCTTCAGCCTCCCATTTCTTGGCTTCCATTTCTAATCTTTTGGTTTCTCTCTCAGCTTCCAGTCTTTTGTCTTCTCTCTCAGCTTCCAGTCTTTTGTCTTCTCTCTCAGCTTCCAGTCTTTTGGCTTCTTTTTCAGCTTCCAGTCTTTTGGCTTCTCTTTCAGCTTCTGCTTGCAACCGCCTTTCTTCAGCCTCCAATTTCTTTGCTTCTCTATCAGCCTCTAATTTCCTTGCTTCAGTCTCTAATTGCAACTTTCTTTCTTCCCTATCCATGTGTTTGTCCACTTCTGTTGTGACATACTGAGTAAGAGCATCACCTGTCATATTTAATTCCTTTCCCATCTGCATGATCGCAGTCCTGAACTTCACCAGATCAGCCATGGCGTTACTTAGATAGGGTATGTAAATTTACTATAACCCAATTATTGTAATTAAACTTAATTAATTTAAATGAACAAATAATTTCCGTGCAACTTTGTGAGCATCAACTATTTACTGAGTACTAAATGGTACTCCTCCTAAGAAAACAATAAAAAAAAATCCTATTATAGAATTTTTTTTTCAAAAATTTGTTTCTTATGTTATCTATGGGTGGCACAAGATAGAGTGTAGATAGATGAATAGACTAAGTATGGCTCAAGATATACAGAAATATCCCGGACGAGCCCCCAGTGTGGCGAGAGGTTTTGTTTGGCTCTTGGATCAGTATAGTACTGACAATTACAGAAATAGAATTCCTGCAGAAAATGGTGAAGTCCCAGTGTCTGAGAGGACTACTGGTATCACAAATTAGTTACGGCTGTGAATGTTCTGATCTCGAAACAATAGTAGAGAGGAGACCGACATAAAGCGCCACCTCCGCTGTGTAACTATTTGTGATATTAATAAACAAGGAAACAGATTTTACTTAACTAAGATAAAATTGACAAGTCGTTCAAATACAATTTCCTTCTTATTTATTTAGTATATACACTATCTACTCTTGTGCTGAAGGATGAATGTTGAAAAATGAGATGTAATGAATTTGTAAGTTTACATATGATTTACAAATATTTACATTTATATATATATATATGTAAATAAATATTACAACAAGTTTTCCAATTATAGGAACAAAAAAACTTATATCAGCTGTGCTGTTATTTTCGTATAATTTATCCACTATGATCTTATTATTGTCTCTTGCTACGCTAATTCACGTTTTCTTCATTGACAGTTCTATGCTCACAATGCTGACAGAAATGGTACTAATGTGTACTCATCTCTCTTAAGTCTGTTCTGCTTTGTTTGGTTCACACACTCCTGCTGAGGCTCGTTACTTTAGCCCACCCAAGACTGAGGGGGACCAAAGATGTAGAGTCTGGTCAACCTTTATGCTCCTGCGGAGTTCCAGGCAGCGGGATTGACTCGAACATACGACCTCAGGTTTTTAGGACACAAATAAACCTGTAACAAAGCAAAAATAGGGGCTAATTTCTGTCCTCAAGCCCACCTATTTCTAGTGTGAGTGAAATGAGCGTGTCTCAGATGTATGCATGTAGGATGAATGACAACATGGCTCAGTATGAATTAGCAATAGCGAGACAAGACAGGTGTCTACTTGCAAAGCATACTTTCTGATAAACTAATACATGGATACATTCAATAATATAGATTCAATACATGAATACATTTAATACATGAATACATCCCATAATATAAATCAATACATGAATAAATTTAATACATGAATACATCCCATAATATAAATCAATACATGAATAAATCCAATAATATGTACACCTAGGTGTGATACAACAATGTCCTTCCCCCTATACTATATCACGCCCTCTCTGACAATAGCTGGTAACATATATCCTAACAATATTGTTATGTTCTTATGATAGGAGTATATGAGACGAGGACTTTTTGGTGATATATCAGGTTGGAGTTATAGGAGACAATAGATTGGAGTTAGATGCGACAATAGAATGAGTCCTGACAAGGACTGTTTTGGTTATATTGCAGTTGGAGTTAGATGAGACAATAGATTGAGTCCTAACAAGGACTGTTTTGGTTATATTGCAGTTGGTCTTATCTGAGACAATAGATTGAGTTATAGGAGACAATAGATTGAGTTAGATGCGACAATAGATTGAGTCCTGACAAGGACTGTTTTGGTTATATTGCAGTTTGGAGTTATCAGAGACAATAGACTGAAGTTATAGACTGACAATAGATTGAGTCCTAACAAGGACTGTTATGGTTATATTTGCAGTTTGGAATTATCAGAGACAATAGACTGAATATAGGAGACAATAGATTGAAGTATGAGTCCTATTAGTCTTCGTCTATTCACTTAATTCCCCCAAGATACAATCAGTAACCTGATAGGTAGTATAATGACACACAACAAATACCAACGGTTATCGTAAATATATTTACCCTCCTAAGATTTTAAACTGGCCAGGTTTTGACGCGACTTAGTGAAGTAGGTTGCAGGTCAATGCCCTCAGGTAAGTTATAAATCAAAGTGACAGCTTCTTCCCCTTCAGTCAGTCGGTATCTCTGGCGTCAAGTTCGGGATTGCGTGGTTAGCATAAAATCCGCCCGATTATATAGTCAGGTAAATACTTGAGGAAAGCTTTCGGTTGGTTCCTGGCGGAGCAAAATGATTGGTTTCCTCCGGTTTTGTACCTGGTCTCATACAGCCTAATTTTATTCAGTTTTTAGCCGCCATCTTGCGTGAACTGCGTGAACAGTATAATTTATTCTGTCTCAGAGACTGGTGAACGGTGCAAGTTGATTGGTTGAAGCAAATCTGTATCTCGACATAGTGATTAACAAAGTAGTGGGTTACACTTCGTTTCACGACACCTACAGTGTCTACCTTTTACTTATTTTTGTTATGTGTTGACAATTTTGAAAGTTAGAATGATATCGTGCAGCTCTGAACTAGAGAAATTTTTGCCATTAAAAATTTATTTATGGGAAATATGATCAAGCTGATGAATGGATATTGAAAAAAATAATAATCATCCAAACTTACTTATTCGTTCCCCTTCTGCCATGATGTGTAGAGGTTTGTAAGAGAGAGTTCCATGCTATTATATTGGCTGTCTTCCTCCTGGCTTGGTTCCATTCTAGTCCTCGGTCCTTCAAAGATTGTCTAATGTTGTCCTCCCAGCGGACTTTGGGTCATCCTGAAGGTCTGGATCCCTGGCTCTTAGTTTCCCAAGCTTTTCATGGTAGCCGATCTTCTCCCATTCTGCAGACATGGCCAGACCATCTCATTTGGGACTGTTCTACTTGGGTCTGCAGGGTTGGGTTTTTAGGCCTTGACGTATCGTCTGGTTGTGGACCATGTCTCTTCTTGTTACTTCAACCACCTTCCTCAGATACCTCATTTCTGAGGTTTGGATCTTGCTTTTATGGGTTGTAGTCATTGCTGATGACTCACATCCATACGTCAAGACTGGGACATAGGTGGAGTGGTATACAGCCATCTTCGTCTTCTTATCAACTTCTCTTTTGCTGAGGAATCCTCGATTATGGCTTGAAAAAGTCTCCCAGCTGCTGCTCTTCAGGTAGCCAACTCTTCTTTGATGCCTCTCTTCTGGTCTGTGACAGCTCCAAGGTATTTAAAGTGGTCGGCCTGCTCCAGGACCTGTTCTCCAAGCTTAATCTGATGTCTTGTTTCCTCTCATGATATCACAATGGTTTTTCTTTTCAAGCTGCTTATGATCATCCCTCTCTTCTCCAGCTCTTCTTTCCGGACTTGCAGGTTGGATTGAAGATGAGACTCTGATTTAGCCATCAGGGCAACATCATCGGGAAATGCCAGCTCTGAAATACGAATGGGTCTCATCTTCCAGTACCCCATTGAATATTTTCTTGACCTTTCCCTACATGTTTTGATCACATCCTCCACGAGGAGTATGAACAAATGTAATGACAGGATATCATCTTGTCTTACCCCAGTTGGGGTCTTGAGCTCTTCTTATGGTTTGCCGTCTCACATAATTTCTTCAAGACTTGTAGAAGCTTTGTATAGCACGAATCAGAGGTGCTGGAATGTTTTTCCTCGTCAAGCAGTCCTAAAGTTTGCTCTAGGGGATTTTGTCAAATATCTTTTTCAGATCCAAGAAACAGAGGTGCATCTTACCTTTATATTCAAGGGCCTTTTCACTCAACTGTCTGAGTGTGAAGATCATGTCTTGAGTACTTCGGTTTGGTCGGAAGCCACATTGAACCTCATCTATTTGCGACTCAGCCAGGAGTCTGAGTCTCTGCTCCAGGATTCTAGAGTAGATTTTACCGGGGACACTGAGAAGGGATATGCCTCTATGATTTCCACATAGTCGGTTGTCACCCTTTTTGAAAATCGGTTTTATTATGGCAATCTCCCAATCCTTTGGTATGGTCTTGTTGCACCAAGCTGCCTGTAGGACCCTTAGGATTAATAGCTCGCCTGCTGCTCCCATGTACTTAACTATTTCTGGTCATGCAAACTTACAATAAAGAACATTCTGTACATGGAAAAGTCAAGAAGTAGAAAAGGACAGAAAGGAAAGGGATATGCCTTAAAAAGTCAGAAAAGGCCATTACAAAAATCAGTCACTCAGTCAATCTTACAAGTAATTATGTAATATTCCATATTAACAAATGCAGAGATAAGTTATTTTTATTGTGCAAGTGTAAAACTGTCAAACTTAAAAGTTCTAATCTTAAAAATGGCAGCTTGCACTGTTGCAACACTGAGTATTAGAACTTGGAATGTTAAAACCATAGGTATTATTGTGACATACAGAAAAGTTGAGTGTCTTACTGGCTAAGCTGTTAGAGCACCATGGTCTAGTCTACCCAGCTGTAAATGGGTACCTGGCTGCTCTTGAGTTAGGGTAGGCAAAAGGTGATAAAGAAGGGAACTGGTCACCTCACCTCATAAAAACAATGGGACTACCTGTGCTATTGTTTACACACAGAAAATTAGGTCTTTTCAGTTGCTTCATTTATGTTTCTCATTCACCAGATGATGTCTGTAAGTGAAGTGAACTGGAGATGCATATCTTCGAAGTTAGAATTTCTGGAGGAGCAGAGAGGACATATGCACAAAGTTGTTGATGGCTACGTTAGCATGGTATGTTAACATATTTGTGCTTTCTCCACTGCATGTCTGATGTCTGCCAGTGCTTTCTGTGTATGTCTCTTTCTGAAAAACAAGGCAAATATAACAGCAATCACATATGTTATTAGCCCTCAGAAGGTATACCTAACATTTGTAACACTTAAAAACAGAAAGAGAGAAAGAACAATAAAATAGCAGTAATATTACAGAGAGCGTGATGCCCAAGCAATCCTAGCCAACACTTCATTGTATTCACAGTTATAATCTAAACCAGCCTTTCTCAACCTTTTTATCATGGAGAAACCCTTGAAATAATTTTCAGGTCTCAGGGATCCCCTGCATAAAATTATTATATCTATGGCTCATGGTGTCTTAGCATGATCAGTAAGCTGTAAATATAATAATCATATAATAATCGTCAATGCTCTTTTGAGTAGAGAATTATTTTTTTCTGTGAATCTGTTTATTTTGGCCAACTTATTAGCCTACTTCTTTTGTGTGGTTCACCCTCCCCACACAGAATATCAACTAATGCAAGTTTAATTACAATCCACACAGAATATCAACTAATGCAAGTTTAATTACAATCTCTCGTGGAACCCATAGTGTAAGTAAATAAATTAAGGGGCTGATGTAAAACTGGTAAGGAATATAAGTATATAAACCAATAAAATGATATTGAATCAGTTCTACAAATAATGGTTCACATGAAACAAGGGACTTTTCGGGTTTTACCATTCGTCAGCCACAAACAGGTGACAAGGACAAGAATTACATATAGGTACTACAAAAACATACGATGATGAGAAACATACACCAAATGAGCGATACAAGCAGATGGAAAAAGTAAACACCCACAGTGATGAACGAAAAAAGAACAATAATAATACAAGAAAATCGTAAAACCTGAAAGAAATACCGAAACAAGAAAGTAAATAATCAGCTAAATGAAAAAAGAATGAACAAAACTTCGGAACAAGTAAAAGATCACTTAGCTAGATCCGTAGATGCTTGGAAAAGAACACAATTGTGCTTAGTCCAAGAAAACGTCTAAGGAAGTGACGTATAAGATAGCGACAATTTAAAAAGATACAAAAGGATACGAAACAAACTAAAACAAAAACATAAGAAGATAGATTTAAAAAAAACAACGAATAAAGAAGAATTAAATAGAGAGAAAAGCTACCAGAATTTATGCAAAATGATGTTGGACTAAGGCCATCAGGAGATAAAATGCCCATTTGAAAAATAAGACGATTCTCCAACGAAAAGCGAATCCGGTCATCATCGACACATGAAAGGAGGGCGGTGACATGAATATCGGAATTACCTGAATGGTCAGGCCTATTGAAATGAAGGGCCACCGGTAAATGTTTGTCATGATAGATGTCATTTAAGTGCTCACGAAACCTGTCTGCCAAACGCCTGCCAGTTTCACCAAAATAGGAAATGTCACACCTCTTGCAGATGATAGCATAAATCAGGTTTCTGGACTCGCACGTGAAAGACTCTCTAATGACAAATTTTCCTTTTGGAAAAGTGACTGTCTGAGTTTGGAGTACAAACGGACAGCTCTTACATATATGGCGTTGGCACGATTTAGTACCAAAGTATGAAGGGCTAGTATGTTTCAAGCGACTGTGTACAAGAATATCCTTAAAATGTGGAACCCTAGGGTTCTATAGAACACCAGCTGAGAACCCCTGATCTAAATGGCTTATTCTTTTTTTGAGGACCATTAAGTAACCTACCAAAAAGTATGGATTCTGTAGATAAAGCATTCATCTCTATCCTGTTCAGACCACAAGAAATGGCAACCAAAACTTTAATACATGGTTAGAACACAGGTGCAGAACAGAAGGGTTCAGTTGGCAAGCTTGTCAGCATGGAAGCAAAAAGAACCACAAAAAATACTGGTGGAAGAGGAGGGGAGGAAATGATGTTTGAAATGAATAGGATATACACACTGAAGATACCAGCTGTTAGCATCACAAGGCAGTCATTATGCAAAAATTTTAAAAATAGACATGAAAACACACGAGGAAGAGAACTAAAGACTTGACATAAGAAGGACAAAGAAGATATAGAAAGGACTTGAACAGATGGCAAAGGTGTGGCATAAACTCATTGAAAACCTTATTTCCACAGGGAGCTATACAAATAAAAACACAGCCTATAGGCCTTATTACACCTGTGTGTAGAAAACTGACTGATGTTTTTGTATTATTATATGCCCTGTTATCTCCAGTATGTGTTGCATGTAGCATAAATATGGTAATCTCCATCTGTCTGTGTGATGGATATAAGTGAACTTATCTTCACCTATGTTTTTGTCACAAGGTGATAAATGACAAAGATGAATGTGGGGTGAAATTCCCTAGGCCCCCTATGGTAATGGCTCGTAAGTATGAAGGCCTACTAAGGACACCAAGACAGAAGGTCAATCCTCACTGAAAAGAAGGTTTTATTAGGTATTCTAATCTCCAGCGACAGCTTCACTCTGGTATCCTGAAAGATACAAGAGTCCCCACTCCCAGTTTAGCTGGAAGAATACAGTGATACCAACAGCACAAAAGATATTAACTAGTGATAAACTAAGATGTATTTTTTTTTTTACACACACACACACACACACACACACACACACACACACACACACACACACACACACACACACACACACACACACACACACACACACACACACACACACACACACACACACACACACACACACACACACACACACACACACACACACACACACACACACACACACACACACACACACACACACACACACACACACACACACACACACACACACACACACACACCCACACACACACACACACACACACACACACACACACACACACACACACACACACACACACACACACACACACACACACACACACACACACACACACACACACACACACACACACACACACACACACACACACACAGAGAGACAGAGAGAGAGAGAGAGAGAGAGAGAGAGAGAGAGAGAGAGAGTAATGCCTCGTAATTTTTAATTTCATTCAATAAGCAAGAAAACATAAAATTCACATTGAAATGTAGCCCCAAGTCTGAACTTCAAAAACTTATTTCTCAATGCAGTCTCCGTTATTTGTTACAGTTTTTTTCCATCTTCTCACAAGGCCATGTATCCCCGCACGGTAAAAATGTGTGTCCTTTTTCCTAAACCACTGGCGTACGGCACGTTTAAGGGTCTCGGTGTCCTCAAAGTGATGTCCGCGAAGATCTTCTTTTAGTGGTCCAAACAGATGGAAGTCAGAAGGTGCAAGATCGGGACTGTAAGGGGGATGTGGTAATAATGTCCAGCCAAATTCTGCAATCGCATCAATGGTGCGTTTAGCGGTGTGTGGCGTGGCATTATCGTGCAACAGTAGTATAGTTCTCTGATCTTTTAATGAGTAAAGTCGCAGAAGACGACCTCTAAGCTTCTTCAAAGTTTCAATGTAACAGTCTGCATTCACCGTGTTTCCCTGTTCCAAGAAGTCGAGAAGAATCACACCCTTCTCATCCCAAAACACGGAGGCCATAACTTTCCCTACAGATGGTGAACTTTTGAACTTCTTTCTTGTCGGCGATGTTGTGTGATGCCATTCCATTGACTGCCTCTTGGATTCTGGTTAAAAAAAATGAACCCAAGTCTCATCACCTGTCACAATATTCGATAAAAACTCTTCTCCTTCAGCTTCGTAACGGTGCAGGAGGTTGATGACTATGGTTTTCCTTGTTTCTTTATGTCTGTCTGTCAACATTCTATGACATAACGTTGTTTTAACCGAACGTCTTTGGCAGCCATTTTTAAACTGTAACAGTGGTGCCACCTGTTACTGAAACAGGTTGGTAATGCTATACAATGCAGAAGAGTGTTTGAGGAATCCTGCTAAATTTACAAATTGCACACCGATGCAGTATTTACATACATAAAAAATAGGAGGCATTACTTTTTCACCTTCCCTCGTATATATATATATATATATAAATATATATATGTGTGTGTGTGTGTGTGTGTGTGTGTGTGTGTGTGTGTGCGCGTGTGTGTGTGTGTGTGTGTGTGCGTGTGTGTGTGTGTGTATGTAAGCGAATCAGGCTACCCTGACGTCTTTGTCAACATCACCAAAGATATATACAGTGGCTCCTCCTATCAAGTTAAAAAACGCTAGTACTATCACAGACCGGATTGAGCGTAAGAAAGGTATTATTCAGGGGTGCCCATGGAGTGTTATTGTATTTGAGCAAGGCATCGATAAATGGCTCCGGTGGATTGAGCAAGGTTATCAAATACATCACGTGCCGAATCCCATTCAAGGGTATGTGGATGACGTAAGTCTCTTTGCCACCAACATACACGACCTACAATCAATGGCACAGAAGACAACAGCATTTATGGAGACCAGCGGGATGGAGGTTAAGCCACAAAAGTGTGCAGTGTTCAGCGGTCAGCGAAGCGGAAACAATTGGGTCAAAACTTGTAAGGCGGACATTAATATCCAAGGTCATGAAATCCCCTCTTCTGATCGAGGGCGTTCCTACAGATACCTAGGACATGACATTACAATTGATAATACATCGGACCAGTTTCAAGCAAGCAGCCTTATATTAGAATTTAGGTCAAATTTAACAAAATTAAGCTGTGCCCCACTACCAACATCAGCAAAGATCTCATTAATTAACCCGATGTGTTTCGGTCCTCTCATGTTTTATTTTTTCTAACATACACTTTACAGAAAAACAACTTAAAGAAATTGAAGATGAAATTGTACAACACGTTAGAACATGGTTAGTGCTAAATGAATCATCCACAAGGAGCTATTTCTTCTGTCCCAGGTCGAAGGGTGGCCTTGGCATACCAAACCCCTTCATATTATACCACTCTCGACATATTTCATTCCTTATCAGTATGCTCAATTGTGATGATAATCTTGTAAAAACTGCAGCAATAAACTCGTTAGATAGACATATGAAAAAACGTAAAATAGACCAAGTAGGTGAAGATAGGAATAACTTTGCAAGCTACGAGATAAACGAAACAAACCATCTAGCTAAAAGATCGAAGGTGAATTGGCCAAGATCATTTTGGGTAGAACTGAATGAAGAATGCCTTTGCTTTAATGGGACCATAATTACCTCAGTCCTATCTTCTAAAAATTACATACATACATACATACATACATACATACATACATACATACATACATACATACATACATGCATGCATGCATGCATGCATGCATGCATGCATGCATGCATGCATGCATGTATGTATGTATGTATGTATGTAATTTTTAGAAGATAGGACTGAGGTAATTATGGTCCCATTAAAGCAAAGGCAATAGTGACAGCTATGTGAAAGGAAGGTGTAAGAAATAGTTTCTGTTTCACGAGATGGTGATAGTGTAAGAGAAAACACAGACTTGGATTTAGCAATTGCGCTAATCCAGCCTATCTTTTACAACTCTATTTACTACAGACGCACTTTCGCTCCTTGTACAAAATACAAGTTACACAACACTCACGTACACACAGTATGGTTACAGAAATACGTACAGACATGAAAACCAACTATGGATAACATATAAAAGGACAGGGGTTTGACCAACACTATAGATTAAGGTTTATTATGTTTATTATTGCTAGAAATATCACATCAAGGAAAGCATTGTCATTACATCAATGAATTATAGTTTACAGACAAGAAATGAAATATATATATATACTCTACCAGGCCCTCCCTCGTGTAAAGGAAAACTAGAAAAAAATCCCAACAGAGGTGATTAACCCAAGAAAAGATCAAAATAATTAACAATGGGAGTAGGGAATAGTCAGGATGGGTAAATACTAAGTCCTTAATTTAACCTATCCCGAGAACACTCAGATTAGTGAGAGATAAATAAAAGAAAGTTTGTAGGTTAGTAGTAACATAAGAAATAAGTTTCTTTCTTTCAGTTCACTCACCACACGCACAGACACAGTGGCCACTGACAGATATGCTTACCAAATGTTGAAGTTGCATACATTCCGTGGAATTTAAACACTAGCAGTTATTTAAAAAAAAACTAATCAGTCATATTCAGGGTTCAATGGCAGCCCCAGACTTTCCCGATGAGCTGACTGCTATTTTTTTTTTTGTTGGAAAATGTCGCTGCAATTGATATGTTAGTATTTTTGCCTGTTTATTATTCCTTTTCACTGCAGGTATTTGCTTTGGATAAGTGTTTCTAGTTTGGTGGCACTGTCCTGGAAATCAATAGGGTAAAATATGGTTCCAGTGCGGTTTAGCCTCAGGTGGCTATGACCTTCGGTGACGTGATGGGAAAAAATGTTAAATGATAATAATCTGCTGTTCGTTGAAGTGGGAGCCGAGTATGAACAGTGAGTTCTCTTGAATAAATCCGATGAAAAATAGTCCTGTCATGGGTCAGATGAAAAGTACTGACTTTCTGCCTCAGCAGACTGATAATATTATGATATTGAAAAAAACTGAATTCTGGGAATGTTCCATACCAGTTAATAATTTATCTATTATTGTTTGTTTTTCTTGATTTGGCTTCTCGTCATAATTTGAGAAGGTGGACCGCGCAGGGGTCACACCATGAAGATGGTCATAACAATAATTATTTGTATGCTGATAGGAACATCAAATCGTAACAACACTGGATCGCAAGGTTTGATCAGCCTGGAATATATAGGAAGAAAAATATACGCTTTAACAATATTATCAATATCCTAATCTAACACATATTTAGGTATGACTTGTTAAGCACTCCGTTATTAAATTTAATTTAAACTCCCTTAGTGTCTAGCGAGTCTCATCGCTCCTAACATGAGATATGAACACTAGTCGTTATAAGATTTTCACAGGATGAAATAGAAAATAAATCGCGTTCTCTAAATTATGCACCGCCTAGCGTCTATTAATTAATTTAAAGCATCTCTTACTGAGGAAATAGGAGGTAATTGATTTTATGTTTATAGCTGGTAAACTTAGCTATACGTTATTTAATTAACACAAAAATCCCAGTGAAATATAATGGAAACACTTTAACAATTAAACCACTTAAAAAACTCTAATATATGATTACCGCAGCACAGAGAAAAGAATTAATCTCCATGGATATGTTAAGGATAGATTTGGGGATGCAGATAAAATAGTGTGGCATGTTACTACACGCTAGCACATTTCCATTTTTATGTGAGGAATTGTGTTCGCCTGTAGTCAAACTACGGTTTGCACGAGACGTTCACCCATGGTTGAGCGACGGTCAACTAGTGACGTTTTTGGTCACATGTCGTTGGGTTCAGTGGGTTAATTAATTAGTCTTCCGTCTTTGTGTTTGCATCCGAGAGAGATGTAATTTTTCAAGCTCCGGGATAATGGAGAGTGATATAAATATACATTGTGGCATTATTGATTTTTCGGAGGCCGCCACGCTATGTGTAAGATGGTTCATAAACTCATCTAGAAGTTCATACCATAATTTACTACAAGTGACTTTGAGATAATGAGGCAACTAATATTTTGTTTGGCCTGATTTCTTCTGCCGCATTACTTTGGTTTTCGTGGATTGTCCGAACCTTTAGTACAACGGTCAGGATTGAGTGGAGATGAGAGGAGTGTATTATTATCATATTATTGCCACTTAAAGATGCCTAACGTTTGAACCTTATTGACAGACCAGGGATAATCTACTACGCTTATCCATTGCCATGTACTTTTGATGTTTGATGGACGTTAATGTGAAGTGACTTTATTTATTAAATGTCAACCATGTTTTCCCGTGGACCTGTTCACCTACCGGCTTTGTTATGTCTACTGACCATAATGTCCTGAATGAACACCTGCAATCATTCGCGTATACATGCATGATCCTCTAATTTATCCCACTGTAACACCATATAATTTGGTGAGCCAGTATGGTTTTGGATCGATACTTTCATCAGGACATGGTTTTCAAATTCACATAAGCAAGTATACCTTCATACTTTGCAAATCTACAGCTGCCATTTAATCTGTATATTCGATCGTTACTCCTGTTCAGCGTGTTATTGTGAACACACCGCTTCGTGAACTCAGTCATTATCAACGGGTCCAGTTGGATAACGAACACTGCCACTGCGCATGTCCAATGTTCCAGTTTCAATGTCCTATTGTTCGCTGTAACGTTCAAGATTACAATTTCAAGCCAACCAGTTTGCAAGTTTATTACGTGTTCCAGTCTACATCACAACGTTTGTAAGATTCTTTCAAGTTTCAAGTCTATGCCATGGCGATGTCAAGTTATTTGTGCCAAGTCAACACAACGTTTCGAGGTCTACACAGTTTATGATGCCCATCTGATTGCGACCATGTATTTGTTTACATTTCTGTTGCTGAGTTATTTGCCGATTGAAGATCATGTGCTGAGTATAGTTATTTTAATGATTTCTTGTTGATCGTGCTTGTTTTATCATTACGCGAATTAGGGTGAAGCGTTCATACAACTCAGTAGCATGATATGAAGAAGTAACATGTAATGCTTGAACTCAGCAACATTAATGAAGTAATTAATGCCTTCCGGTTGAGTCCGTAATATTTAATCACATGTACACACAGGATGATCATTTCAAATATGAGCAGAACATAAGTCCGTATAAGTCATGCATAAATTAATCAATAACGTAGACTGCTGGTTTACGTGTCAATGTCCGTTTAAGGATACAATGCAGTATTGTCGTCAGAACATCACAGCTATATGCACGCGCAGATAGACATGGCTACCTGCCGACAGTGAGACTGCGAGTCTGAATATTTCATACGAATTGGACGATTATTCTCCTCCTTCTGAGGATTCTAGTTAAACACTAACCTCCATAAGTTTCCTCTCATATAGAGTTCTAGGACTGACCCTGGTCCATCATAAATGCACATATAAATGGCTATATCATGCCATTGAATTGGAAGGTTAGAAAACGCAGCTATTCAGCTTGGCGGTCAAGTAACAAAGGGTAGCGTCTCCTAGTTACCGACTGTGACCCAAACAACGCTAGACACGTCATAATCGATCGTGTATGGAGCGTTCAATAATTGAAACATCTATCGCAATATATTAAATGTCTTAACCTTTACAATTGCACGTCTGCTAACCTTTAGCAGACGGCGTTAATAACATATACCGTAACAATTCCCTGTACACCGGGGAAAAAAAATCGATAGATTTTTTTTCAAGATCTATCCGACTTAACAATTTTTAAAAAAAATTTAACACAATTGTGACATATGGCCGACGATGTTCTGAGTAGAACCGTGTCGCGGTCATGTCAACTAACTATTTGTCATAGTCATCTAACATTAATCATATTATATATCAATATTATTATATCAACTAAATAAAATGTCCAATGTTAATAGTGAATGATAGAATTAAATTAAAGTAAGGTCTGTCGTATTAGTATGTCATATAGGAATTAATTTGACTAATTAAAATTAAATTAATTAATTAAACTAAGAGTTAAATTATTAAGATTCTAATGTAACGCGATGTTATGAGAGAAGAAAAGACAAATAAGTGAGAAGAAATAGAAAGAAATTCGAATATAAGTTTAACTTAATTGTGTGTGTTAAGTGTTAGTGAATAATAACTATCTAATTTAACTAACTAAATAACGTATAGGTACATTAAAAAAAAATATTAATCTAATACTTGTGTGAGATTTATTTTCTCTTTTCATAATTTCTTCTTTTTATATTTCGTTCTCTTTTTTTGTTTTTTTCATTTCATTTTTTTCTCACATTTCATTTTATTGATAATAATTCAATTAAGAAGTTAAGTTAACTAATTAATTAGTATAGGATATGATGATCCATCCGTAGTCCTGATCCTGATGAATTCTTTTAGACAAAGTGTTGAAACGTTTACGTTGGAAAGAAATGTCATTTATCCCAGGATCCAAGAATTAAGTGCACATAGGATAATAAGTTCGACTTGTCGTCAGATATTGTTCCATGATTGTTCAACGAATATTCATATATTGTGTATGGACGTTAGACGAAGTTTCAATGTCAATATGTATACCTTGATTGTCTTTAGTTCAATTCTGTGATGCATATAGTGTTTATAATATTAAATTGAAGGCAAGGTTAGTTCCCTTATAGTTGATACTTCGTTCTATCCAATGTAGTGATGATTGACGTAGTTTAGGAATGTCAATGTTGATTATTCGTCGTCAATAGGATTACGTGACAACGCATCCGCCACAATGTTTTCAGTGCCAGGAATATGTTCAATGGAGAATTCAAATGGCTGTAGGATGATAGCGTATCTGGCGCGTTTCGGACTTTTGTGGTTTGATCGACGCAAAGATGCTACAGCACGTTGGTCCGTCTGTATGGTGAATGGAGCACCAAGCAAGAACTTTTCCAGTTTAGTTATTGCCCATATAACTGATAAAAGTTCCTTGTCCACTGTGGAATACTTTGTTTCTGCCGGCTTTAGCTTTCTTGAAATATATAAGGTAGGATGTAGAACGCCATCATGGTTCTGGAGCAGGCATGCACCAATGCCGTAGTTACTAGCATCTGTTCGTAAGAAAAATCTTTTGGAAGCATCGGGAAGTCTTAAAATTGGTTCATGCGAGAACAAATTTATAATTTTGTTGAAAGTTTCATTGCATATACCAGTCCATGTCACCTTCACCGGCATGTCTTTTTTTAACAATGAAGACAATACAGCCGTGATGGATGACAAGTTTGGTATGAATCTACTGTAATATTGAACAAGTCCTAACAAACTCCTGACCTGTTTCTTCGTCTGAGGAACTGCTATGTTTAGAATTTTGGAGACTGTACTAGGTAACGTTCGGATATATCCCGATCCAATGATATGTCCCAAAAAGGTTATCTCATTACACGCGATTTGCACCTTTGTAGGTTTAGCAGTTAGATGATAATTCCTTAGAGTGTCGAAAACATATCTAAGTCCCGAAACATGTTCCTCAAACGACGAACTAAACAAGCATATGTCGTCAATATATGTAATAACGTCTGGTCTACCTGATAAAATTTGTCGCATCAGGCGAATGAAGGTAGCTGGCGCATTAACAAGCCCAAAAGGCATCACATTCCACTGGTATAGACCTTGTGGAGTGGAAAATGCGGTGTAGTACTTAGCCTTTTCGGTCAGTGGTATCTGCCAATAACCTTTAGTTAAGTCTATCTTACTAAATATAGTTGCGTTGGATAGACGTGGCAGTAAGTCGTCGATAAGTGGATGTGGTTCGCTGTCAACTATAGTCTTAGCATTTAATTTTCTATAATCAACACATAGTCTGATGTTATTGTCCTTCTTCCGGACAATCACTAATGGAGAAGAGAATGGCGAATTACTAGTCTCAATGATTCCCAGAGACAACATCTGTTCAAGTTCCTTAGTAGTTTTAGCAAGGAAATGTAAAGGAACCGAATAGGGATGTACACGAATAGGTGTATCATCATTGAGAGTAATGTCATGACTGATAGCCGATGTGCGACCCGGGACGTCGGTCAACACATCTGGATAAGATTGTAATAGATTAGCAATCTGTAGACGCTGTTGCGGTGTAACCGTTGAAGAGATGGTTACATCCCGCCAAGATTCAGTAGGTTGAACTACTGGTACCGGTAACGGTAACTGTACCTCAGGAAAAGAAGATTCTTCTTCCTGGATGACGGATAAGTTAGAATAATAACAAGTAGATACTGTGTTGTCATCTAGTTCATGAAAAATTGACTGTAAGTGTTCAGGACGTGTATGAAATTGCTTGAGCATGTTAATATGAAATATCTTTTTGTGTCCCTTGATATCTAAGACGTAATCAACGTCGGAAATTTTATCAATGACTTTGTAAGGACCATTCCAAGATATCAATAATTTATTGTTATTGTGAGGAAGTAACACATAAGCCTCATCGCCTGGGAATAATTGGCGTAATCGTCGAGACCTATTTTGTAGAGATCGAGCCTTAGCTTTTGCAGCCTCAGAAGAAGCTGTTGCCAACTGGCAAGACTCAATAATGTTCTTCCGAAGATTAATCACATACTCGTAAGATGACTGAGTGTCCTGAGTCATCTCCGCGTCAATTAATAAGTCTTTTATTAGTCCCATAGGACCTCTTGGGGGAGCACCAAAAACTAATTCAAAGGGAGAGAAGCCAGTTTGTTCATGCGGTACCTCCCGATAAGCAAATAGAACAGCTGGGAGTGCTCTGTCCCAGTCATGAGGGTGCTTAACAGTAACCTTATGTAGTAGTTGTTTAAGTGTACGGTTAAGTCTTTCAACCGCACCATTACTCATAGGATGATAAATACTACTTAAATTCCTATCAATGTTCCAAGTTTTCATGACTTCCTTCATGGTGTCAGATATGAACTGTGACCCATGGTCTGATAAAAGTTTTCTAGGAAACCCTATTCTAGAAAAGATGAGATGTAGTGCATCAGCTACATCTGTGGTAGTGGTGGTCTTTAATGGGATAGCTTCTGGCCATCGTGTGCACAAATCAATGCACGTAAGGACGAATCTATGTCCTCTGGCCGATGGTAGCAATGGACCAATAATATCTATGGCCATCTTGTCAAACGGTCTTACTGAGATATCGCAAGCCTGAATAGGCGCCGTGTGAAAAGCTCCACGTGCTTTCACTTCTTGGCATGTAGTACAGGAACGTACATACTGCGAAATATCTCTTGACACTCCTGGCCAAAAGAATGAAGACAGTACTCGAGATCGTGTTCGAGTATATCCCATATGTCCAGCACAATGTGAGTCATGTGCATGTTGAAGAATGTACCGTCTAAAAGTATACGGGACCATAACTTGTTGTTTCATTTGTGATTTGTCATTAAAACATCTAATCAATATGTCATTTTTAATAACAAACCAATGTTTGTTATTATTACCTGAGGATAGATTGTCAACTTTATCAACCAGCTTAAAAATTTTTTTTAAAGATTTATCCTCTTTTTGTTTGGTTGCAAATGTTTCCCTGTCAATAGGTGAATTGACTACAAATTCCTCTTGGTTGTCTGCATCCATTTTATTATCACCAACTTTCTCCATGAGTTGAGTCTGCGCTCTAGTCGTCACGGCGTTTCCAGTGCATAGGTTATGTTTCTCCCATTCTATGATCTCATCTGGAGTACAATCTTTACTGCCGTGTATACGACCAACCATCAGATCAGCTATAGGCTTTTTTAGCATACATACTTTTACATTCCCTGTGAAAAAGGGTGTTCTAATATGAACAATAGCTGTGGGGTAAAACTCAATAGTTCCACCAAATGTCATGCAGCGTACATATTCTCCTGTCGCACAGCTAGGATGTACCAGCGACTGACGTACACCAATCGTCGTGGATCCTGAATCCCTCAGCACTGAGACGACGGATCCATTAACTATTCCCCTGTTAAAAATTAGTAAGCCTGTTCCATCGTTGACTGCAAGACCTACCTCTGGTGTAATATGTCCGCAGTTAAGCACTGTTTCTTTCGCCTTCTGAAAAATAAGATTGCATTGTTGGCAACTATTTGCCACATTATAATTAATAGCAAAACATGCAGCAGAAGACTGTGTTGTATTATTGTCAAGTGGGACCTGAGCTATAGGGGTAGTATTATTTGTAACTGCCGCCCCTGTATTATGGTTGTAATGAGATGATCCCCGAGAATGAGATCGATTCCGAGTATAATTGTTAGAATTATCTCGTCGTCCTCTATAGTAACTATTATCTCGATGTCTCGAGCCATGATTATTACCATTCCAGTTATTGTTATTATTGGGAGTATGTGATCGATTATAATTAGTGTTATGTTGACCATTGTGGTAGTTTGTTTGAGGTGAATAATTTCTATCTCGTGATCTACCTCTGTTGAACTCATTTTTATTGTTGAAATCATTATTATGTCCCTTCTGAAAGTTAACATTGTGATTTCTTTGGAACCTACTTCTGTCTACACTGTGATGTCATTGTTTGTTATTATGATTGTAGGCCATATTAGACGCCACAGGTAGAGGTTCTCTTAATGAGGAGTTAGAAATGGTTGCATTCGGATGTGCCGAACAGTAGTTTAAAGAAATTTTTTCCAACTCGTCAATAGTACCTGGTTTACGCTCCTGCAAATATGCAAAGAATGGCTGGCTAACCGAAGATAATACCTTATCCCGTAGTAGCAAATCAACTAATTTGTCGTACGATTTGTTGACTTCTGCCAGTTCAACCCATCTATTAAATGTATTGCGTATGTTCGCAATGAATCCTGCAAAATCTTTTGGAGATTCAGGTAAAATTCCCTTAAATTTCAACCTACAGTGTTCCTCGTCCAGGTGAAACCTTCGTAAAAGCAAGGACTTAATAGCACCGTAGTTATTTGCTATTGATGGGTCAGCATTTTGAGAAGCCGTCAATGGTTCTCCAACCAAGAATTCATTTAACTTGAGTACCCATGACTCTTCGGGCAAATGATTTGTTTTGCAAGTCTGTTCAAAACGTGACAGGAACGATGAAAGGTCGTCCACGTTTAAGTTGAAAGTGGGTAATTTAAAGTTGTAGAAATGTTTAGTTTGGCTGGATGACGATCCATTTTGTGCGTTATTATTCTAGTTTGCATCAGCACTTTGTGCTTGTAATCTTGCTGTCTCCAATTTAATACGTGCCAATTCCATTTCTTGTTGTAAAATAATTTCCTCTCGTTTCAATTTATTCTCTTCTTCCTGTTGAGCAATTTCTCTTAATCTATTTTCCTTGGCAATTTGCTTCATCTCACGTTCTGCTTCCTCTTTCTTTAATGCAGCCTTTTGTTCCTCCATTTCTGCTTTATGTTTTTCCAGTTCTGCCTCAGCAAACTGACGAAGTTCTTGAGATTTATAACCATATTCCTTACCAATTTTAACGAAATGGTCTATAGTAAGCATTTTGACTTTTATCTGGTAAGTAATTATTGATAATTACTGATTAAAATAGTCAATAGTAGCTTCAGAGTAATTATTATACTTACTCAACTTAGGAATATTCAATATAAATAATCACAATAGTACTGAACTCTTATGTCTAAGTTCAACTAATAGACAATATTTTGTAACAATATTGTATCTAAGTACTAACTATATCATAAATAGTTATGATATCTGTTAACTATAATGTCATTACATCACACAATTAATCTCAATATCCAATAATGTTGGGTATGATTCCTAGTAATTATATTGTTCAATGTACTAAGTCACTCTCTTAGTACCAGAAAAGTATATTAAATAATATACAATGGGTCTGTCACCTCAAAGGTAGACTATAAGATTATTTTATTTGGTCAATATATATATATTATATTATTATTATTATTATTATGCCCTAGGCATCTCTTATAAATTGTAGTGCTAATTTCTTGGACTATCACTGCATAATTATGCAATGTCCCATATTAACCTTAAATGTCAGAAAAAATTAATTAAATTAAATTACAAGTGTATTATTGAATATAATGTCATATTATTAATGTAGTATTTAATATATATCATGAGTACAAACAAAACAATGATGCAACTAAAGGGTACAAACAATGTCAAGACGCAAACAAGACATTTTCACAATTAAAAATGAATTTATGAACTAAATAAAACAAGCGGAAGTGTCACACGGAAAACGAAGGGTCAAAGATTGACCCGAGGTCAACTGAATATGCAAAGTACACAAAAAAAATGACTGCAAAAAATGATGACATCACAGGACTCATAACGGACGAACATTTAACAATCATCAAATAAATGATAGTAAGAGTAGACTGGACGAAATAGTTAACGAACATGATACAAAACTGAATAAAAATGTGAACTTAGTACAAATAAAATACACCAGTTATCTACGGAACGGTACAGCTAACACAAACGTCAAACGATAGCAGATCTGGACAGGCAGTCCACCGGCAAACCTCAATGGGGCTTCCAAAAGTGCAATCGTTTAACTTCCCTAAGACCGACTGAAATCTAGGTGGTCAGCTGTTCGCGACATTCCCCAGAGATTTCAGTTCCCTCCAACCGGCCCGCTAATTAACAACACATTAAAACAACCCAAAAAATACATGAAACATTCAGAAAAGACATGCCTATGCAGGCAAAAGGCATGGACTCAGTATTACTGTTTGCAATGACGACAGTATTAAAACAACTAGACTTATCTTTTCCGTTGCTTAGATCAGTGCTAGAGGTCGTCAACAGCTAGGCTAATGCCCCTGACTGTCTGCTCCTGTAGTCCATATCGTGTGTTTGCTTCAATGGCTCATGTTTCCCCTGGTTAGACTTAGAAAACGGCTTTGGTTTCTCCGACAGTTCACCTACACGACCTTCGGTGACGTCACGTTGTTAGGCATTAGAATGAGTACAACGTCATCTTCGACTGGATCATGTGATCGAAACTTGATCGTAAATATTATGGTTAACATGTGCGTAAGGAACAGAAGTTTGTTTCTTTTTTTCTGTCGTTCCCCGCATTCGGCCGCCACTTTGTTGCTGAGTTATTTGCCAGTTGAAGATCATGTGCTGAGTATAGTTATTTTAATGATTTCTTGTTGATCGTGCTTGTTTTATCATTACGCGAATTAGGGTGAAGCGTTCATACAACTCAGTAGCATGATATGAAGAAGTAACATGTAATGCTTGAACTCAGCAACATTAATGAAGTAATTAATGCCTTCCGGTTGAGTCCGTAATATTTAATCACATGTACACACAGGATGATCATTTCAAATATGAGCAGAACATAAGTCCGTATAAGTCATGCATAAATTAATCAATAACGTAGACTGCTGGTTTACGTGTCAATGTCCGTTTAAGGATACAATGCAGTATTGTCGTCAGAACATCACAGCTATATGCACGCGCAGATAGACATGGCTACCTGCCGACAGTGAGACTGCGAGTCTGAATATTTCATACGAATTGGACGATTATTCTCCTCCTTCTGAGGATTCTAGTTAAACACTAACCTCCGTAAGTTTCCTCTCATATAGAGTTCTAGGACTGACCCTGGTCCATCATAAATGCACATATAAATGGCTATATCATGCCATTGAATTGGAAGGTTAGAAAACGCAGCTATTCAGCTTGGCGGTCAAGTAACAAAGGGTAGCGTCTCCTAGTTACCGACTGTGACCCAAACAACGCTAGACACGTCATAATCGATCGTGTATGGAGCGTTCAATAATTGAAACATCTATCGCAATATATTAAATGTCTTAACCTTTACAATTGCACGTCTGCTAACCTTTAGCAGACGGCGTTAATAACATATACCGTAACAATTCCATCCGTGCTTCTCTGGTATTGAGGGACAGTGATATTCCAGTGTTGACGCCTTTTTCCGGACTTGCATCTGGTCGGATTGCGATAAGATAAGTGCCTGTTATTACACTCTTGTACCTTTGCCGTGGTGTAAGCCTTTTTGTTATATCTGTGTTATTCGTTTTCTTGGTTCTATGTCTTTGTACAAATCTGTTGTTAGCGACACATGTCATTGTAAAATGACCGCTCAGCAGATATTTCTATAGGTTTTGCTTACATTTCTCAAGCAGGGAAATTTCCGGCACGAGTTTTCTCACCGACGTTTAGTTCACTGCCTGTTTAGTGTGACCTAATTCTGTTAGGTGTGCTGCTCCGTCCTTCTAGTTGTCAGTTCTTGTTGTGTGTTGGTTTTGTTTTTCTTCTCCTTAGTTGGCAACCATTCTGTTCGTAATGCTATTCTAACCTTCTATCACTTGTTTACATTTATATATATATTGTTACAGGTCCTGTCCTGTTTTTTTTTTAAGCAGTAAGTCTGTTCTATTTGATATTTCTCCTTAGTTTCCCATTTGCATTCTTTTCGTTTACTTGCTGCTGTTATTACATTGTCTTGGTCACTTGTACTTGTCTTTTTGTTTAGTCCCATCAGTTCTGTTCTTGTACATTATCATAATTTTTTTTTTCTCTCCTCACTTTCTCGTTTCCCTCGTATCTTTACTACTGTTGATCTGTCATACTATACTATTTTGTTATTGATTAGTAATATTAAGAATCTATTTGCATTGATAATATTGCAAAGCACAAAGCTAGTGAATTGGTATTGACGGACTAATTGAGATACATTTATTACATAATTTATAATATTGATAGTAAGATACTGAAGAAGTAAATAATGGAGTATCAGGAATTTATTACTATGGGCCAAGAATATGGTTACAAGGCGAAGGAATTAATGGACTTTGCCAAAGCGGAATTCAATTCCAAAGAAAATCAAGAAGCCCTTGAGGATAAGAGACAAAGAGATGCACGGTATGAGGAGCGAGAGCTCAGAAAAGCAGAGCTACTTGCAGAAGAGAACAAAAGGAATGCAGAAGAGAACAAAAGGATTGCAGAACAGCAATTAGAAGAAAAGAAGCTTGCACATGAAGAGAAAATGGCGACTTTACGTATAGAAGAACAAAGAGTACAACATCAGAGTAGACAAAATGACGACTCTGAACGTAGAGGTTCCTCTAGCAACCACAATAGCGGTTTTATTAAATTTCGTTTGCCTGTGTTTAAGCCAGAAATAGACGATATTTCTTCCTTCTTACAACGCTATGAAAATGTTTGTGAAGAAAATAATCTGGATAGGTCTCATTGGTGTACAAGATTGATGGATTTCATGACTGGTGAATCCTTAACGGCTCTGTGCCAATTGGACGGGCCGAATAGACGCAATTATGATGCTGCTAAAACATTATTATTAAAACTTCATCAGTTAGACCAGTGTTTCCCAAACTTTTTTGGGTCACCGCCCTCTTGGCTCCCAGGGCATGTCCCCAGCGCCCCCCTGCATTTCCCCACATTACATAAAAAATGTAAAGAGTGAAAAATAAGAGCAACTGTTAATACAGTAACAACTAATTGCTCAGTTTATCGCATTCTAATATAAAGCTACAGATACGCTTATTTATTAACTTAATTTAAAAAGAAAAACTTAATTACTTAATGCTGTAAAACAAACAGCAGTATGCGAAAGTAAATTAGTAACAAACTTACTTCATTTTTAACTTCAGTGAGATGGATGTGCCTGGTGTAGTGATATCAGCTTCTCTACATCAGGCTGAAAGTTACATAGAAGGAGTCTCAGATCCCCACGTTCAGTAATCTGCAGTCTGTTTCTCTGCTTCGAAAGACGTTGTTCAACCACGCTGAAACCACGCTCTACTAAATACGACGTTGGAAAGGCAATACAGAACATCTTAACCTCTCCCCATACTGCAGGGTAGCGTTCAGAGATTTCTTTCTGCAACCAAAAGTCTTGATATGATTTCTTGAACATTGGCTTAAGCTCAACGTCATTTTGTAGCGATATCAGTTTCTCTTCCACCCTTCCTAGTTCCTCACTGCACGCGTCCAGGAATGGATTTATTATCCAGTCTGGAATTGTGATCAAAAGAAGATCCTGAAACCTTTGAGACATGTCTTTATGCAGCATATCTAGATGTGCACAATATACTTGAAGATTATCCTCTGGTATTTTGTCTTTCTCTTCCAACTCTAAGAGGCTGGGAAATTGGATTAACTCGTGACGGCCAATATTACGTTTGAATAGCGTTAATTTGGCCAGAAACGGGGAGACGACAGATTTGACTTTTATAAGATTAATATCATTTCCTTGCAGTTGTAGATTTATTTCGTTAAACTTTGTGAATAAATCTGACAAATGTGCAATGTCATGCCTGATATTCGTTAGTTCTGTACAGAGCGAAGCATGCGAATCTTTGAAGAATTCTACCACAGTTTCAAAAAGAGCATAAAAGCGTCTCAGACAATTTTATTTTGAGAGCCACCTAACTTCTGTGTGCATCATTCAAACTGTTCATCATTCTTAGTACTTCTTCTTCTTCTTCATTCGCCCTGAAAAGGACGGTGGTTGCGTTGTGTCTGTTTGCGCCTAAGCTGTGATATCTGCACCTTTCGGTCGACACATCCGACTTCTGCACGGCATTTTTTGGGACCGGGTTTGCCTTCCCTCTTCGATCCGTGCTCGCTCAGCCAGAATGCACTGCTGCAGACTGTTTCCAGGACCACCACGTGGAGGTGGAGCACGGTCTTGACCAGCTCTGGTTCGCTGGTCCTGATGCAAGCAGTCAAGCTATGAGTCGCTGACTGCGGTCTCTATTGCTGCGTCTTGAGGTCCCGTTCTTAGTACAAAGCTCTCGAAATAGTCGAGAATTGAGAGCATGGGACTTAATTTTGTTAATCATTGTGATACCAGTATTTAATGATTTGTGAAGCCGATCACTTAGATTTTTTTGCGACAAGATGTTGTCTGTGAATTACACAGTATATTGTAAATATACCAGGTACAGCTTCTTTTAAGAAAGCGATAAACCCGCGGTAACAACCTATCATTGATGGTGCCCTATCTGTTGCACAAGCAAGAATGTTAGTAAGCGGAATGTCCTTCTCTTTGAAAAATTTCTCTACTACACGAAATATTGACCCTCCTTTTGTATCACTTACTAGTTGCTTAGCAAATACCAACTCTTGAACCAAGCTTTCATCTTTTACGAAGCGAACATAGGCAAGAAGCAAAGATTCGTTGCTAGGCAAAGTTGACTGATCCAACTGCAATGCAAATTCTGTTGTCCTAAGTATGTTGCACAATGTATTTTCAACATTCTCAGCCATTTTATCTATTCTTCTTTGAACAGAGGTATTGCTGAGCGGAATTGCTATAATTATTTGTTCAGGTGACTTTTGCATAACTGTACTCACAAATTCCCTTATAGCTGGCAAAATCAAATTTTCTGCGATTGTATGAGACTTTCCAGATTTAGCTATCAGCAATGAAATTTTGTATGAAGCTCGCAAACCATCACAGCTTTGTTGTGAAGTGTTGATAAACATGTCACGGACTATTTTACGTTTCTGAAAGTTTTCACGAAGTGACTGAAAATATGTCAAACTTTTATCTGTTTTATCTGGGTGAATTTTTTTCAAATGTTCAAGTAGTCTGGAAGGTTTCATCGCCTTATTTGAAAAGGCCCTCTCACATAATCGACACATTGGCAGTTGTTGGTTATTTAGTGCTGGAATAAATTCATATTTCAGATATTCCACGCTGTATTGTCTGCACTTCTTTTTGGTTTGTTCTGCTTTTGCCATATTTGTTCTGAATTCTAGAACAAAGAATTGATTTTACAATTTTGCAGATAGAAAAATGTTCGTCGAGCAAACAAAAAAGATGATTTAAAAGTGGCTTTACAAAAATGTTGACACAGATGTTCTTACCAGTTTACTCTTCTATTTTATAAAGTTTCTTAACCACAGCCATAAATAAATTAGAAAAATACAACAATCAGAAGAAAAAAAACACACAATTTGCAACAGCCACACCAACACTGCAGTAATCCAATAATCATTTCATAAAGTATAATAATAGTTATTTAATATGAACAAAATATAAAATAACGCACTATATTGATAGGTGTTCAGTTTTAAAAATTGAGAGACGGTAGCCTAACTACATAGTGTGGAGATCCCGGTAACAAATTAAAAGGGTGTAATATAATGGATTGAACAGAAATATTCAATATACGGCAAATCTGTATCAAAATGTATTTGCTTAATTAATAATTAATGTTAGTAAAATTGATGCTAGCTCTGTGCAAACAAACAAAAAATATAAGTAAGAAAACTTACCTTATCGACAGGATGAAATTGTTTGAACCCGGTACACGCTTATTTGAAACCACTGTTCACAAAAGAAAAGCTGAGAAAGTTTCTTGGTTTTGCTCATAGCCAGCGTAAAGTTGAAATAGACGGGAAACGTACATCGCGCCAGTCGATTTATGAAAGTCTGAATGTAAGGTAGGAAAGCCGGTTCAGGGGATCAAAGACTGATCAAAGTACCATTAAAAACTTTCTCCCTTGAACCTTTTCTCTTATTTATTACCAATCTGCGAATATCTAGTTACCACTAGCCCCCGCAAATACTGCGACAATAAATTCCGCAGCAAAGCAAAGTTGGTACTTTCTGAATCACCGGCAGGTATCTAATTTCGTCCCTGCCATCGGCACGGATCATTTACCTTCCTTCAGGAGTGAAGTTAGTTGCTTATCCTTTACAGGACGTGGCAATCAACCCCAGCTTTTATTGGCTGTTTGTGATTTTTCTAGGCAATTTTTTTTTTCATTCAGTAGTTTGCTATTGCTTTCTGAACGGTACGGCGCTTATAAGAATAATAATAATAATAATAATAATAATAGCCCCTTCAGTCATAACTGACAATGGGAATGCGCCCCTGAGGTGGCAGCCCTCAGCTGCTTATTTTCCTGGTGCTCCTTTCGACGTTTTCTCCTCACCTCTGCTTCTTGTGTGAGCCTCTCTTCGCCCAATCTGAGGTGGTGCCGTAAATAGCATCGCCACTTAGTGCGATCGGCAGCTTCATCCTCCCATGTTGCTGGATCCATGTCCAGTGCCCTCATATCTCTCTTGCACACATCTTTGAACCTCAGCTGTGGTCGCCCAACTGTTCTCTTGCCATCTGCTAATTGTCCGTAGAAGATATCTTTTGGGATGCGACCATCTTCCATGCGGCGAACATGGCCAAGCCAGCGAAGTCTGCGCTGTCTAAGCAGCGTATACATACTTTGAAGGCCAGCACGTGACAACACCTCGACATTTGTCACTTTATCTTTCCACGAGATGCCAAGGATGCGGCGTAGACACCGCAAATGGAAGGTATTGAGCCTTCTTTCTTGCTTAGCAAGAAAGAAGGCGCTTATACCATTGTTAAAAATCCACACAAAGCGATCTGCTACCAAACCGCCTGCAGCAGGTTTCGAACCTGGTATATCTGGATTATGAAACTGCGTTCATATCCATCAGGCCACAGACCCCGACGAGTGAACGAATGAACAATAGGTGTTTGGTTAACCCCCTTTCCTAGCAGTTCAAGATTACCATTTATGGTCAGCGATGGTTACGTGATCTCAGAACGACACGCATAGACGAAACTATGCCCTGCTTAATGATCCTAGTAATACAACCATCCACATCGTCCCCGCTTCACTGATGTTGTCTCTCAAATCCACACTTCCTTTTACTGAATTTAGCTTGTAAAATCCTGAACCCGCCCCCCCCTTTTACTACTAAACGCCCACTGTTTACTACTGAACGCCCCCCTCTGGCCCATTTTTTTCTTATCGCCCCCTTGGACCCTTCCAAAGCCCCCAGGGGGGCGGTACCACCCACTTTGGGAACCACTGAGTTAGACGCTGAAGGTTATCGTATGAAGTTCAAACATATGATTCCTGAAACTGGTAAAGATTTTACACAGTTTGTAGCTGCAACTCGACTAACATTTAATAGATGGATACAACTTTCCGGAATTGAAGAGAATTATGAGGGCCTTAAGGACTTATTATTGCGAGACAAAATTTTGTCTTCTGTAAGCAGACCACTGCGAGAATATCTACAGGAAAGGAAGCCGTCGAGTTTGAGTTCAATGGAGGAATTATGTAGGCAATATTGTAATGCACATCCGGGAGTTTGTGTCAGTAACAACACTATTAAGGAGGCTTTACCTGTTGCCGCAGCTACAACTTGGAAACATAACAATCATAGACAAAGATCCTATAGTTTTGATGGGAATTTCAAACCAAACAAATTCAATAACTCACAACCATATAGAGATAGACAATCATATAGGAACTATTTACCCCAAAACAGAGGTAATTTTCAACAAAACTCAGGAGAGAGAAGGAATGATAATTTTGGTAACTATAATAAGAATTGGAATAACTGGGGACCCAATAATCAAAATTATTCACGTCGGAATAGGTCACAAGACTATAGAAATCAAGGAAACAACAATAGGAACCAAAGAAATAATTACATGAGTCAAAATAACCCTTTTTACAATCAGAAATATAGAGCACGCCCTAGAAATACTACATACTTGAACTACCATGCCAATTCAGCAAACGCTGCTGCTACAACTGAGAGCGCGCAAGACAACAATGTTGTTAATCACTCAGCTTCATGTTGTTCATTTGACTTCGATACTGCTTCATAGTGTGCAGACTGCCAAACTCTATTTCAGTCTAATGCTACTTCCTCGTTAAAATGTGGTCATCCGCTACCAGCAGTTACTGCTTCATCAGCACATGATGGCACAGGGGTACTACAGCTTCATAGAGGCTTATTGAATGGCATTCAAGTTACAGTACTCCGTGATTCTGGTTGCACGACTGTCGGAGTAAGACAGTCATTAGTACATCCGTCTCATGCAACGGGTGACTTTGTTAAATGTGTAACTTTTGGCGGGACAATTGAATTTTATCCCACAGCCTTGGTGGATATTCAATCACCATTTTTTACAGGCAAGGTTAAAGTGTGTTTGTTAAGAAGCCCAATAGCGGATGTCACACTTGGTCGGATACACGGCAGCAATGATTGCTCACCCAAGGAAATTAATCAGTGGGAACACCTTCAAGCCATCTTTCAAGCAGTTGATGAGCAGCCTAGGCCTACTACTCACTACTCTGCACTATCAGTAATTCAGGAGGAAAAATCTTCTTTTCCAGATGTCCCAATGAACTTACCTAATCATATTAAACCCATTACATCTGTTAAAGTAGGTTTAGCGGTACCTTATGAGCAATCATCTACGACATGCTCCAAACCGATGGGATTGATTGCCGATAAACATCATACTCAGCACATGCAGTATGATGCACCTTTTAAGCCAGCCACGACGCGCAGACGGAAAATTAATCACCATGTCTCTCATTCCACTGCGACGGCATACCTTCCCAGCGCACGATTTCGTGCTGGAAAAGCGAATGTAGTGGGTTCGACCCCCACATATGGTGGTATCAATACACGCTCACGCACCGTATTAGTGCGAAATCCTCCACCAAACAATACATGGGGCGCAGTGACTGAATTTTTTCAGTTTTTAATGTGGTTTCTTGGGTGCATCTTTCTCATTTTACGTATATTTTATGTTGATTATGTCTTAAATTTCGGTCGTGCCACAGAACATTTCCAAAATTCTAAAATTGTCCATGCCTACTACTCAAAAGCAAGTTCGTGGTCATCTCGGTTTAATTCAGTACTACAGTAGAATTATACCCACCTTGTTTTTCGTCACTGCTGACCTCTCTGCCTTGGAAAAAAAAAGGCTTACCGAACCACGTGCACTGGAAACCAGAGTGCCAGGACGCGGTAAATTATATTCAAAATTCAAATTTCTTTTTTCTATGCCACCTATTTGAGATAACCAGTTATAAATTTGAATTATTATCCCCGCACAGATGCTTGTTGCAGAGTGTCGCAGAGTGAAGATAATTTGCCTATTTGAAATTTTCTGTCCATCCTGTATATTGCTTTATTTTCTGTCTATCCTAAGTTTCTGGAAAAAAATGTTTCTCACGCACCTTAACCCAGGTGAAGATACGATCAACCAGCGTTCAGGTCTGTTAGGATTTTCCAGACTCGTCTGTCTAGAAATTTATGGCCTGTCTTCTTCCTCATTGTTAAAACTTCTGAGCTCGGAAACCACAGCACGTACAAGTGACATTCTATATGCAAACTATTTTGGCTATCGTGGGAACGTTTAAAATGTAGCGGGTAAATCGAAAATAATTCTTTCTTTAAGAAACTAGTTTTTAGACTTCACTGGTGAGAAGCATACTGGAAGAGTAAGACGCATTTCTAAGTCTTGTAAAGTAAAACTGTGCATAGGGAGACTTGAGTTAAACACACAAAGTGCCCTCTAGTTTAACTTAACAGACTAAAATTCCGGAGCGGATTTATGCAGTGCAAAGTCTTGTCTCGTATTGCTGAAAAGAGGTTACCTTTGGCCAGTGGCCATATAGTCCTCGTCCACCAGTCACAATATTCCCTTCAATTACTTCAATCATTTCAATTACTTCAATTACTGCAATTATTGCAACGATTCTCAACACCAGATATTACCCTTAACAACCATCACCCGTACCATACTCCACCCATTTTAATCCTCCATCCCACCTTTGGAAGCAAATTCGTTATCTGTGGATATCGCATCAACTGTGGATACGTTACACCAATCTTGGATTTATAAAATCGTGTTCAGATTCTGTGCCCATTGTGGATACCTTATTCGAACAGTGAAGTTAATTTCAAAGTATTGGATTACGTGATATTTTTCCAAGAGAACACCAGGATATAAGTTGTTTCCAACATTCACACCAAAGGAACAAAGGAACAAACATTCATTACACACAAACAGTATTTCACATATTTTCCAGCAAAAGCCTATCAGGCCTGCCGGGAACTTTACTAACACAATTCATTCATAATCCGTGTTTTCACTATTGGTGTAATAATTTTTTTCTTCTTTAAAATCATCAAATTGTTGTGAGTTTGTTTTCTCGTGATAATCTTTATTAATATTTGCTGTAAAAATCCTTATTGATTTATTTACATTTCTAAATTGAATAAAATTGAGTTAACCTCGATAGGATTGTTCGTTCAGTTCAGACTACCAAATCCTCAATCTAACTTTACTTCTTTACCCTACTATTTGTGAGTGACACAGTGTGTGCAAAAGAGTAATATTGTCGCCAGAGAAAACAAGAAGAGCTGTGTATATGGTTTTCTTAGTGAAGAACTCACTGACTCAGCCTGTGCCTTCTGCCTATCTCTCTTGCGCATCACTATCATACGTCCGTGTGCACTATTGTCCATCACGCCTATACAGCTGTCAAGCTTTACCTACTATTAATTATATTTTCATGCGACACAGAGTTTCATCGCTTCGCTGGTGCAAGAATTTGAGAGGACGGTGCTTGAAACCTTCCATATCTCAAGAACGTTGACTGATGCCGAGAACATATGATATTCAAGCCATCCCAAGTTCATCAAATATAGTCGCCTATAATTTATCGAGATGCTCACAGCTCGAACCTGAAAATTTATATTCACTTAGTTAATTGACTTTATATTACACATGTGTGAAGCCGTGGTGTTTATCCACTACTAGTCGCTATGACAAAGAACGATGAATACATGAACACTAAGTTCAAACCTTCCATATTAACATTTGGGATTTACATGACTTTGAGATAATCATTATTCACTTTAACTAGTGGTACTTTGAACAGTGTTATACTACTTGCAGACATGAACAATTTCCAAATACAACATCACGTTATTTTTCTGGAATGCACATTCACATTAAGATTGCTATATTAATGCTAGAAATCTAGTCCTAACACGGATAGTGAGGAGTATGATTATATTATTGCACAGCAACACTACTATCGACTCTAACCATGTGTGCCCCGTATGTGGCAGGGCCTGTAGGGCCAAAATAGGATTAATTAGTCACATGAGATCACGGCACAGATGTGTCACAACTCAAGTCTGAAGCTGTCGCCATCTTCGCTTGCGATGGGCAACTATTATTATTATTATATTATTGCAAGGTTGTTTGGACATTACTTGTCCTGCCACAACGTACAAAGGTACTTAGAGCAGAATAATTAAGTAATGGAATAATTGTGTTAATTGCTTATACTTGTGTTCTTGTACTCATTTTTTTTTCTTTGCTTCATTCTATGAGAAATTCATGTACTTTATCTGCATTAATATCATATCGCATTGCTTCATATCTTATTTGATTCATATCATGTGTGAATTGCGTTTAAGCTTAATTTAGGATTTTGACAGCATTATTAGTTGGAGATATAACCGTCAAAATTTAAAAAAAAAATGCATTTTTGAATTTTTGATTTGGATTTTTTATTTTATTTTATATATCTTATACCATTTCCATATATGCATGTTATGTCTTTGATATGTTTATTGTAAACTCACATTGATCATACATTTAAGTATTCTTTTGTCACATCGTTGGAATATCGACTGTATATGACTTGTTACTTATTGACATATGACTGTTTATGACTGATGACAAATTCGTATAGCATGATCTTTAATAATAAGTTACATTATGCAGACTGACTGCGACTAGATTATTTTCTATATGGCTCAATATTTGTGAGATGATCAATTTTGGCCGATATTTCCGCATAGGAAATATTTGAATTGAAAAAAAAAACCAAATAAATTTGTTTTTTTTTACACCGCGAAGGGGGTGATATGTTAAGGATAGATTTGGGGATGCAGATAAAATAGTGTGGCATGTTACTACACGCTAGCACATTTCCATTTTTATGTGAGGAATTGTGTTCGCCTGTAGTCAAACTTGAGCGACGGTCAACTAGTGACGTTTTTGGTCACATGTCGTGGGGTTCAGTGAGTTAATTAATTGGTCTTCCGTCTTTGTGTTTGCATCCGAGAGAGATGTAATTTTTCAAGCTCCGGGATAATGGAGAGTGATATAAATATACATTGTGGCATTATTGATTTTTCGGAGGCCGCCACGCTATGTGTAAGATGGTTCATAAACTCATCTAGAAGTTCATACCATAATTTACTACAAGTAACTATGAGATAATGAGGCAACTAATATTTTGTTTGGCCTGATTTCTTCTGCCGCATTACTTTGGTTTTCGTGGATTGCCCGAACCTTTAGTACAACGGTCAGGATTGAGTGGAGATGAGAGGAGTGTATTATTATCATATTAGTGCCACTTAAAGATGCCTAACGTTTGAACCTTATTGACAGACCAGGGATAATCTACTACGCTTATCCATTGCCATGTACTTTTGATGTTTGATGGACGTTATTGTGAAGTGACTTTATTTATTAAATGTCAACCATGTTTTCCCGTGGACCTGTTCACCTACCGGCTTTGTTATGTGTACTGACCATAATCTCCTGTACGAACACCTGCAATCATTCGCTTATACATGCATGATCCTCTAATTTATCCCACCGTAACAGTATATAAGATCCAAAAATTGTGTATGGCTCTCATATGCGAGCTAGGTACTTTCTTCAAAATCTATGATGCACTGATAACTTAATTTTAAAGAGATGCCTATATATATATAAAATGGATGAAAATCAATAGCTCCATGCTAGATTTTTCACCTCTGCCAGTTTCTGGGGAATTTCTGCTGTCGAATTGTGAATGAAAGGCTATTTTCACACTTCCGCCGACCGTATCTCCGTTTTGCTGGTGAGCGGGCGCCTCATAGATCCCGTCTACTCGGTGAGCATTTACGTCCCCTGGACACGAACAAAAAAGAAATAAAGTAGGTAGAATGGTTAATGCCCTTTCTGCATTCTGTGCTTGTGCTTATGACCCGTTCTATCTTAGAGACTATAAACTCCGTTGCCTCCTCCCCCTCCCCCCCCCCTCCATTTTCAGGGACAAGTCGCTGACGAAATTACGTACCTGACAGCCAACAAACCCCCTTTCCCTTCCCGTTCTGAAGGAAAGACAGTAGAGATATGCATAGCTGTATCAATAGCGCTTGAAACAAAGACCGGTAGGCGTGGCTAAACTAGAAAATAAGACAGATGGCGAAATGCATAGCTGTATACGCGATAACTCTTGCATGCTGATTAGGACGCGAGGGAAATCCACGTGTAGAGGGTTGTATAGAACAAGAGTGAGGGCTACCGGTGCGATTAAAGTGGCTCGATCAGGGTTGCTCAATTTTCACATCACAATATATATATATATATATATATATATATATATATATATATATATATATATATATATATATATATATATATATATATATATATATATATATATATTCTAACTGAAAATAAATATGTTGCATGATGATCCAATCAAAAAACATTTAAAAGTGATAGACTTAATTAATTAACAACGTAATTACTCTTAACTTGAGACTGAACTGGTGACAAAAAGTCTTCAGTAAAGTTGAACTATACTGGATAATGATGGAATGGCAAGTATACTGCTTGCTGATGAATAAAATAAAATAATATATGTTTGTATGACACAGTCTATTAACCTATCAAGTCTATTAACCTATCACTCTTCAATAACTACACTTGAAAAGGAAGTTGGACATGTGTCTTGCGTTTTTATACCTCAAATCTATCTGATGGTTGACTGGGCCAAGCACACTCTGGCTTTGACAAATGTTTATGTTGGACCTCAGTAGTGGTTACAACACCGCTCTGGCGACCGGGTGATTCAGGATCAAACCCGGGCGACGGCATTTGAGGATTTTTCGTCGACCGGGATTTAGACTGGATTAACTCGAGACCTGGCGATGACATTTGAAGGAGTGTCGTCGACCAGGTACTGGCGGCTCCTGAGCCGACCCAGCTCTAATGGGTACCTCCGAAAACGGCGAGTATATGCCTGAATGGCGAGGGACACTTGTCTCTGTACAAGAAAATAGTATACTCACGTAAAAATCAATGTCAGGTTAGACATTAAAAAATAATAATAACCTGAGATTTCGCCTCGAGTATTAGCGGGCGTACGAAAAAAAAAAAAAAAAAAAAAAGTACTATCTTTTGCACTGACTACTGTTGTATGTCGGCGTCTGTGGCCTAATGGATATGAACGTAGTTTCATAATCCAGATATACCAGGTTCGAAACCTGCTGCAGGCGGTTTGGTAGCAGATCGCTTTGTGTGGATTTTTAACAATGGTATAAGCGCCATACCGTTCAGAAAGCAATGGCAAACTACTGAATGAAAAAATTGCCTAGAAAAATCACAAACAGCCAATAAAAGCTGGGGTTGATTGCCACGTCCTGTAAAGGATAAGCAACTAACTAACTGTTGTATACCTTTGGCTGACTGGGCCAATAAGTATTAGCTGGCTGGATATGGTCAAAGAATTAGATGTCTTGAGAACCACCAAGATTTTTGGGACACCCTGTGACATACGTGGATGCACAGTGGTCGGAGTCACAAGCGATCTATGGAATGAAGTAGGGAAACCATTTCTCTCTGTCTGTTGATGGCAGTAGCTCTTGCTTATGCCGAAGCTGTCAGTCCAATGCCTGTCAGATATTACACAAAAGGCATTTGTAAGCCCTAGCCTAACAGATAGTTATTTTTAGTGATTGTATTGGTAGTGTTTTGACTGTTTACATCAGCACATATGTGCACATTTAGCTGTTATGGACATGACTGCAAGTAATGGCAGTATGCCTATGATACAGTCAGTGATAGTGTAGAATGTGTTGATACATCTTGGTATCATAGCATGTCATTATTAAAATTGGCACATTTTTCATTTGTAAGATCAATTACATTGTTATCAGATTGTCTTTCAACATAAATATACAAATGTCTATGACAGTTGACTAAAAAGTCAGCTGTGATGAAAAATAAAGTAGAAACAGTCTGACACTGTGAGCCTTCACAGTAATTCAAATTATGGGAAGAAAAATGTATGTCCCTGAGTATAATGAAAAAATGATTACTCAAAGTATAAGTGTCTTCAGACTTTGAATAATAAAGGAAGGATTTATCAAAAAATGATTTATCATTTATCTTATTGAAGTTTATTATTTAGCTAATTATTATTATTTATCTGGACCTGTCCCTATTGGTGACAAAAACCCTTTGAGATAAGATTGTTTCAGTGGTTTCTTCTACCTTCTCTCTGTGTAGAATTGAATCCTTCACTCGTTTGTTCAGGACATGTGAAAATGAGCAAAAACTTACTTGTTTATATACTCCGAAAACAAGCTATGAAAAAATTTCAAAAAATAAGTTTTGCTGGTAAATTAATATCACGCAATGTCCAATTTCAAATTATTAAATGTTTTAGAATGCTTTAGTACTAGTTTTATTTTTAATATTCGGCCAACATTTTGGGTCACCAAATGATGCAATAATTTTGCCCGCTTACAATGCATAAATCCTATCGTGCTTGAATATAAATCATCGCAGTCTGTATTTGACAATAAAGAGGGGATAATCCCCTACTGCACTCGCTTTTGTGCAACAAATTTTTTAATACGAACGATTCAAATATTATGAGTGAAAAAACCTTGATCGTTATATCACAGTTTTGAATCAGACACAAGTATACTTATCTCCATCCTGCTTGTGTTAAAATGTGGCATATTATAATGTGTTGTGAGAGACGTGCCGTCTTTTTTAAAAAATCCATCATTCGTCAGTAATTGCCATCTTTTGTTATTATTTTTTTTAAACTTCTTCGTAATACTTGTTTTCCATTTTCACATTTCTGCTGTATTTATTTCTAGAAGTTTTAATGCATTTTAAAGTTCCTGTTCTCATAAATTATTGGTCAAGGTAATTTGTTTTTTCTGTCCTCTTTAGCTAAAGCCTGGACATTTGTGACATTCAGGATTATATGTTCATATCCTTTGTGTTATCTGTTATCAGATTTTTTGTTAAAACTATTTGTAATATTAATTGGTCTTCTGTCTACCTTAATATATAATCTACTGAAGCAATTAGGCCTGGAATACCAGGACACCAACACCTCAGGCCAGGCAGTGGAAGATCTATGTAACACTTCCAACCTTATCGTCTTCCAAAATGAACGATCCCCACCAACCCTCTACCATGAAGCTAGCGGAACCAGTAGCTGACCACCCTTGACACTAGTGTCTGCAAACCTCACCAACCAATATAAATGGAGGGTATTGGAGGACATAGGAAGTAACCACCTACCCATCCTCACCACCATCTCACGGGGTAAAACTAAAACGAAAACCTAAAGATAGCCAAAGTTGAGCTACGTTTGAGCAACCTGGAAATATATATATATATATATATATAAACAAATAAAACGGTATTGAATCAGTTTTACAAATGAATAATGCACAGGAAACATGGGAGGTTTTGGGTTTCACCCTTTGTCAGCCACAGTTACAAACAGGCAACAAGGACAAGAAATATAGATGTGTACTGTAGATGCTGCAAACACGTAATATATTTTAACACAGATGAAGAGCAGTGTTGCAATACATTTCTTTGTGGCACAGGAAGACAAAGTTAATATATATGCTGATGAATACAGTCAGCCTTGGTTGGGCTTACAGATGGCCGACAAGTGTGTAAATATGTATATCCATATACGCGAATGTCACAAGAGTTCTGGTATACTTAAGTAGACTGGAATCACACACCACAGCAAACGTAGAAGTCAGGAAATGTTGTAACTAGTGGTAACGTTCTACAGTTTATTGACGAGACGGTCACGTAGACATCATGGCAAGACAATTCACAGCATAATCATGAAGCAACATGTAAGTAAATCCATAAAATCAGTTGCATAAACCACAGCAAATCATGGGGCATCAAGTACAAAATATCCATCAAATTGGTTGCCTAAACCACAGGCCTCAGCGCAGTACATTATTACAATAAAATATCCTTCAGGAACAAACTTCCAATATCTTAGATATCTAGTAAGTACATCCATGGGGGAAAAATAGGCTGCATAACAAAGCAGCTTGTAGTATCTCTTATTTCATAATAAATCATCGTACACATCCATTAGGAACAAAGGTTTGCATGAATATCTTCATCAATGATAATAATCGTGGCCGGTATACTCCACGGCCTCAAAATATATCCTCAATATCTATCAAAATTCTCCCCTTTACACAGAAACACCCTGGAATGCACTAGCGAGATCGGACAGCCATCTCGAAGCCCTGCCAGGAACACACTGAACCCGAGATCACATTCTCACCGTACGATTCAGTCAAAATTCCTCATGCGTGAACTAACCGCTTGAGAATACAGCTCAGCTTCCCCGTAACCTTCCCAAACTAACACTCAGAACATTCGAGCACTATCTTATTTTTATCCTTTTTCCTTAAAAAGACTGACACAGACTTAGCTTGAGCTATGTTCAAAAATTACAGAGCACACAGCCCCCAACTAACAAATCATCTCATCACTAAGAGCGTGCTTACATGCGTGTGTACAAAAATCCAACCCGTACATACGAATCTTTAACACTTAACTCCCATTAACAAAAAATATGACTTAACAAGCAGTAATAACGCAAGGAAACTGCGCAACCGAAAAGAATGAATAAATTACACAAAATTCAACAATCAACAAAAATCAAAAGCAGAAAATGGAATTAAAAAACAAGAAGTCCTGCTATAAAAATCTGCGCTGAAAGAATCGTGCAAGTAATGAACGCTAATCCCAATGGCGTCCAACAGCGAAGAATAAAAGTGACGTCATAAAAATACGCAAATAAAAACACAAAACTTAATAAAAGTAAGATCGTGAAAAAAGTGACGGATGAAATAAAGAACTCTGAAATAGAGGAAAGCCAATGAATAACAGAGTCAAGTTGGACATTTAAACTATTAGGAGAAAGGCAACCTATTTTGAAAATAAGATTATTCTCTAGAGAAAAATTGACTACGGTCATCGAGAAAGCGAAATAGGCATGAACCAAGGCATTACTACCAAGAATGAACAGATCTCTACAGCCATATGCAGACAGCCAAACAGGCAATCCCCAAAGGCAGTTGTATCAAATACAGCATCTTCTGGAATGAGGAATTAGAATACCCAGTACAACTAAGACGCAAGGCTCAGAAAAATCCAAGCCGTGAAAACAAAACCACATTCAGGCCTACTTTATTGAGGTCGAAGTTGTCACATGTTTCTTTCCATGTTTCCAATTTGGCTTTTTTGCTCGCTAGCTTAACCTGTGCAGTGAGTCTGCTGTATTTTGCTTAGGTTAAGCAGGCGAGCAAACAAGCCAAAATGGAAAGCTGGAAAGAAAAATGTGAAAACCTCGACCTCAATAAAGTAGGCCTGAATAGGCAGTCAAGAACAAAGACACTTCAAGGACTTTGAAAAAGTGCCAAAAAGTCCTTGTCCTGACTGTGGAACAATGGCAATGGGCAGTGAAATTAAGTTTATGTACAATAAAATCTTTGCTGTCGTAACTGCATCAGGTTGGCATGATGGAGAAATCCAAAAATGAAGATCCACTTTAGTTATTGCAAACAAGATGGAATGAGTTCAATTCTCAGTGCAGGCAGTGTAACATTAAAACAACAGGAGGATGACACTAAAAAAATAATCAGTTACTGCAGGACCACCACTGTAAGACACTTTAATACTTTGATGCAGTCTTCCGTCAAGTGGACCAACCGTAGAAGTGAGTCTGTGCTCTATAAGGAGACACACAAAAAATACATGAATGAATGATTTACCTGATTTATTTATCTTTAGTTTGTATATTGTTATTGACAGGTCATCAGTGCAGGAAAACTGTGGGCAGAAAGTGAGGAAAGACATAGGCCCAAATTCTTGGAGATGTCTCAAATGATTGAAAATGCCGTGCAATTTTTGTGTTTGAAATATGGAGAATTGTCAGGTATGTTTTCATAGTTAGGAAAAATTTGGATATTCTAAATAGTTGATTATGGATCAGTTCATTATTATAAAAGTGGGGTCAGATAAAATAACATGATGGTACTGACAATTTTCTGATGTTAAGATTCTTGTTCTTTGCCTTTCCATTCCATATGGAACATGGGCATTAATATTGTTGTTATGTTCTCATTGAAAATTTTTTTATTATGTTGGTTTTGAATTTTGTATTACCTTTAATGGTTCTAGAGGTCTCTGAGGTGAACGTATGAATGTAGCTCACAACCTCATTGTACAAAACAAAATACTACAAGAACCACCACTGCAAAAACATAATGAAGTACTTTGATGCAGTATTTTTGCATGGGGTTCAGTTGCCATGGTGACCTTATGCTTTTTGAACAGCCAAAAACAGGAAGTTGAGTTCGTTAATTTTGATGTATTTTCTGTATAAATAAAAAAGTGATTGTAATTTTCAAAGAAATTTCACATTTATAAACAGGTTACACAAAGTCATAAGACACATTTGCCCCATCTTGGCACTTGAGACTGAAAGAGATTAAAAAAAATTTGTTGACTTTGGCTTTAGAAAAATACCAGTGAATGTCTCATATTTACAAAATGGCATAGATAGACTGACATAGTTTTGACTGAGTATGAATTCTATGATAGATGGTACCACAGATGGAACATTGAAGTTGTCACAGTTATTTGCTGGAGGTTCAACTGCAGCATCAGAAAAACCAAGGCAGATGCTATCAGCACTGACTGCAATGGTAGCCAAGAAAGAGTCTGCGGTACCTACAGGCACCACAGGTTGGTCTTTGATGTTAGTTTGTATTTGTGTTCATTATTAAGAATATGCTGGAGCATGCAAGGCTTATCGTTCCTTCTTGGGGATAAATGAAGTCTTTTACTGCTTTTATTAATGTGTGTGAGGAACTTTTTTAATATTCCTATAACATCTAAAGAATATAAGGCACATCACAACTTTTAGAGAACATTCAGAGGTTCACTTTACAGGTAACATTTAAATTTGTCAACTGTGATATATATATATATATATGCAGAGGTTTACAACAGGAGACAATCTGACTATCAGAATCAGGTTCACCATCAGACAAGTGTTTGGCTACTTTACACTCTAAGGGGGAATCAAGCCCACTTGGGTCATGACTTACAATTGTCAGGCTTCTGTTGATTTTTTTCCCTGCGCTGAGGATAGAACTCATTCCACCTTGGTTGTACCTGATGTTATCCATTCTGCCAACTTGAAGCATGTGTGAAATTAACACATATAAGCAACTAACCTTAACTCCAAATCCAATTGTGGTAATTCCATATCCAACTTAATACCTTTCCTGCAGTATTGCCAAACTTTTAAAGTGCTTCCTTTCGGCCCACTTGTATCAGTAGGTCATACACAGAGGCAACCACTAGACTTCTTGCACCTACTTCTACAGTCACAACTCATTATATTTGGCCATTTTGTAATCATGCTGCTCATAGAACCTTTACTGACATAGCACTTGCAGTGTAATAATTATAATTTGAAGCAATAATGAGGAGGTCAGCATTACATTAGGTTGTCTTCATTACTTTCTAATGACTTCTGGGTAAAGTTCCTGGTTGGTTTACTGCCATCTTCCAATCAGTTGGACATCCCTGATGTCAAGAACCATACAAATACCAGCAGAACAAGAGGTTAGATGAAGACAATGATGATGGATAGAACACCCATTGAGAAAACCTATTGATAGCATTACAAGGCAGTCCTTATTTTAGAATTTCTTGGGCGTGATAGTTAGAGAAGGGAACTGGAAAAAGAAAAAAAGAGATAAAGAAGATATGAAATAACCTGAATGGATGGTACAGGACAGGAAGGGTTGGCATGAAAATATTGAAAGTCTATATTTCTTAGGAAGCTGTGGGGTAATGCATCAAAAATGAAATTGCACGTATATGTAGTCAAAGCAGAAGAAATAACAAATGGCAGACAAATTAATTCAGTAAATATCAGTGGTCATATGTTTGAAAAAGTGCACAGCTTTATTTACTTTGGGAACTAACATCTAGGAAAAAAGTTCTTTGGTGTTGTATGGAACCAATCCTAATATATGGAAGTGAGTCATAGACAATTTTTGTAGATGAGCAAGAAAATCCCAGGAGACCACAGAGATGAGGTTTTACGCAAGAGCGCTGAGAATATCATGGGCAGCTAGCAAGATTAATGAGCATATCCTAAATGAAGCCAGTGTGCAAAGGAAGTTTATTATTCATGTTAAAAAGAAGCAGTTGAATTTATTTTGATATGTAATGATTAGAGAATAACTGGAATATAATACAACAGTAGAAACGATTGAAGTAAAAAGTGACAGATGATGACAAAAAGAGAAGCTGTTGGACAGTTTGATATTGCGGCATGCACACAAAAAGAAAATCAATATGTGAATGGATAGTCAGCACTGGTGGTAGGAGGTTAAGGAGAGACATAAGATCTTTATTCAAGGAAAAATGAGAATGATTGATCATTATATCATTTGACAGACACAAATAAGTAGTAGTTTTATTAAATTAAAAAAACGAAAAAGGCAAATAGTCAGTTTTGAAATTGATGAAAAAGAGAACAATGATTATATGGTCAGGGAAAGATCCTAAAACAAAGAAAATAAAACAGTTCACATATAGAGGATCACAGAGAGAACCAAAGAAATATTGAGGATATGTTTGATACTGATACTGTCATAAATTAAAAATCTTCATTATCATGAAAGAATTAACCACAAAGGTACATGTATAAAAGAAAATAGACAAAAAAAAATTAATGAATGTACAAAATTGTTTGTGTTGTTAGCACGATATATTTTTACATTGTATTTTTAATTCATGATCTTAAAGATAAGATGCTTTGTTAGGTGCATTGGCAGGATGTTCACAAAAAACAATAGCTGAAGCAACCATGTCTCTATCAGAGAATGTGATACCTGGCCAAGCCATAGGTGAGTCTTGGTGTAAATATTGAAATATCAGGAATAATAATCGCTATTCTGTGAAGAAAACCAAAGGCTTTTAAAATGCACATGTTGCAGTGAACGCACAAAATTTTACATTTTCAACACAAGTAAGAAGTATAATTATGAGCCTACCTAGTACTTGTAGGTCCCTTCACATCTGGAAGTGTATGGTGCAACATAATAAAAACATAATAATAATGTAGTAAAGATTCAAAGTGAAGATGTAATAAAGTAAAATTAATATTAAAGTAATGTCATGTAATAAAGAAAAACAAGACAATAATAATACAGTAAATACAAAATTGAGTGAGAAAACTTATCATGTCTGGTGGCATAGGTAATCTTGTCTCTCCACAACTTCCTGTCTCCAGCATTGTTTATCAATTCTGTTGTTGACTTCTCTCCATGCGGTGATGTCAGACTGTCCAGTATCTTCAATCTTTGTCATACTCTGTCTCTTTTTCCTTCAAAATTTTCTGTTGTCACAAAATGTTCCATCTTTATTTTCATAACTAACCCAAGAAAATGGATTGCTTCCTTCTGTCATGAGCAAACAGCTTCCTTTTTACATTTGCTTCTTTTAGGATATCCTCATTACTCTTTTTAGCTAACCACAGTATTTTGGACATTATTCTGTAAAGCTGCATCTCTGTGGCCTCTAATGCTTGTCCTACTTGTTTATAAATAGTCCATAACTTACTTCTATATGTCATGATTATTTCTATATAAAACTTAAGAACTCTCTTTCTTACTTCCTTTGACAAAGAGTTGTTGCATAAAATACTTTTAATTTTATAGAATGCTGCTTTTAATTGGGTTATTCTACTTTTCATTTCTGAGATGCATATTCCATCCAATTTTATTAAGGTGCCTTCTTCTTCTTCTTTGATCCTTAGCCGCCGACCGTCAAAGCAGTCAGTGGCCATCACGCCTAGTGGCGTCTTGTAGGGCAACAACAAATTGATTCCACTTTGCTCGGTCAGTGGCCATCCTTCGTACAGTGCCCCAACTCTGGTTCATTCTTTGCATCTCAGCCTCCACAGTCCTCCGCCAGGTTATTTTTGGTCGGCCTCTCTTTTGTTTTCCTTCAGGGGTCCAAAGCATAGCTGTTCTTGTGATGGCATCGGGGTCTCTTCTGAGGACATGACCAACCCAGTTCCAGCGTCTGCCAGCTATGATGGTGTGCATGTCCTCTTGCTTGCTGCGAGTAAGCAGATCTTGGTTAGTGATGGTATTCGGCCAAAAGATTCGGTGAATTTTTCTTAGGCATGTTGTGTGAAAAGAGGACAATTTCGACATTTCCTTCTCTGTAACTCTCCAGCATTCCGCACCATAGAGAAGCACAGAAAGCACACAGCTCTGATATAATCTTAATTTTGTGCTTGTGCTGTATTGGGAGGACTTCCAGATGTTGTTTAGGCTAAAGAAGGCTGTTCTTGCCTTATTCATTCTGATGTTGATGTCTTTGCCTGCCCCGCTGTCTGGTGTTACTATGCTTCCTAGGTATGTGAAGGTATCTGTCTGTACCAATTGCTTATTCCTTACTGATATGGGCTCAGGGTTGCTCACATTGAGCGTCATGACCTCACACTTCTTTAAATTGATGTTCAAGCCCACCTGCTGGCTAAACTTATTAAGTCTATCCGTTTTTTCCTGGATGTGTTGATGTGAATAAGGTGCCTAGATGTTTGAATAATTTGACTTGCTTTTCAACTTTGTTCCATTTACTTTGATGTGCATTCTTACAAGCCATTTTCGTCGAGATATCTGTTACTTCTTTTTTTTTTCTTTAAGGCTAAGGTTTTATTTTCACTTCTATAACTATTGTATCAATCATTTCCTGCACCTCGTTTTCACTTTTTGGCATTAAGACCGTACCATCAGAAAATCTCTTATTTACTTACTTAGTCGTTCCTCGTTCACACTGAGTGTAGAGGTTTGCCAGGCAGAGGACCATACTATCCAATCAGCTGTCTTCCTCCAGGCCTAGTTCTAATCTAGTCCTCGAACTTTCAGAGATTGTCCTATGTCCTCCCAGTGAACTCTGGGTTGTCCTGGAGGTCTGTAACCCTGGCTCTTGGTTTCCCATATTTGTTGTGGTAGCTGAACATCTTCCATTCTGCAGACGTGGCCAAACCATTGTAATTGGGACTGTTCTAATTGGGTCTGCTGGCGCTGAATTTTAAGATCATGATGGATTGTCTGGTTGCGGACCATGGCTCATCTTATTACTTCAACTGCCTTTTCCAGATACCTCATTTCTGAGGTTTGGGACTGGCTTTTGTGGGTTGCAGTCATTGCCTTTGAGTTGCATCCATAAGTCAAGACTTGAACATAGGTGAAGCGGTAAATAGGCATTTTGTCTTCTTGCCAATTTTTCTTTTGCTGAGGAATCCTTGATTCTCATCAGTGCTATGGAGTTCGTGCACTGTGTTGAGATTCTCCTTGTGTGATCTAAGGGAGGAGATCAGAGCACTGATGAAGTTTGTCCGTGTGCAGTGAAGATAGTCTTTAATACATTAACTACCGCATGCCGGTGGGACCGGCTTATGAAATCCCATCATTTGGACCGCAAGCTGCTCAGAGCGTCGATCTATGTTTAGTAATAAAACAAATGAAAAATGTACTGAAACTCATTCTGATCTGGTTCGAGATTTTAAGTTGCCACCGGAAAACAAATTCCCAAAGCATGGTTGTTGTAGAACACTGGAAAATTTATATTATGTTCATATTATTCAACGTTTTGGGTTAGTTACCAAATCATGTAAAACTGTTTACCATAGCAACTAGTCGTAGGACCACCAAAAATGCTTGTACATCTCCAATAATGGCTGAACAAGCTAGAAATTTGTTTCAACAATTGACTGATAGATCTAGCGACGAGGACAAGAGTGAAAACGGTGTGCACATTGATTGAAACAGTGATTTTGATAGTAGTGGAGTGCAAGCAGTGATGATAGTGAAATTATTTCACGTCCTCGGCCATCGGAGGGCCGTAAAATAGCAAAGATTTCAATTAGAGTTACAAATGGTGCAGGAAATAATTAGTACATTCATTTATCTTTAAAATGACGTATAATTCATAAAAATCTGTAAGCAATTACAAAAACTACAGCTTAATTTGTGCATACTCCTACAGGGTGAAAATGGGAGCAAAATTTAATTACGCCACAGCGTGTTTTCCAGTTCGGTAGTTGTTAAAGGAGCAAGATGTTTTTATAGTTATTTTTGTAGAGCTGATCATGCTATGAACACGAATGCAAATATGCAGTTACTCAGGAACAAAGCTTGATAGACAAAACATGAGCCGGCAAGTTGGCAGGTCCACGGCGAACGTGGCGACATATTTATTTTCATCAAAATTGGCTTTATAATTCAACAACAAATGTGGCATAGACGTATGTTTCAATAGTGTAGTTCTTCAAAACAAATTGTCTTCAGTCCATGCATCATAATTATAGGCATCATAATACGTGGCAGTTTAATAAAGATACAATTCTCTCCTCTTCTTCAATTCTGGCCATTGCGTCTAGAGGTTTGTGTAGATCACGAGAACCCAAGCAATGCAGCAGAAATAACTTAGATGCATTATTCGTAATAAAAATACTCCCTGGACATGGTAGCAACTTCTGGGCAAGTTAAAGTACCATCCGGCATAATACAAATACGTGGCGGCCTCCGAGATATCAATGCCACAAATAAATCTGGATCAAAGTCTCCACTATCTTGGGAGCTTGAAAAAATGTACGTCTACTCCGGACGAATTCAAAAATTTGAAAGGCCAAGACGGCTGGCCGTTAGATTGCAAAACATGTGATATATTACGTCATTAGTGACCGGTGACATAGCAAAATACGCGGCATTCAATATAAGTGAAAAATCGTACATAAAAAATGACTTTCACTACAGACAGCTATACCTTCTCAAATCAATGGATAAATGCCTGCGTTTAGCAACATATTATAACATATTAATTCTATCCTTAACAGTAGTTAATGTGTTAAAACCAAAACCAAACCAAACCTTTAAAGAAAAAAAAAAAGTCCAAGATAACTCTTTATCACCATAGCTCATTTATCTAAGATTTGGTTGACCCAATATGCTAAAACGCTGATTATATAGTTTTTGTTTATTGCTCACATTTCTTAGATTGAGACTTGCACATTATTGTAATATTTAGTGTATTTATGGAGTAATTGACACAAATAGTAGTTGTGCTTTCATTTCATGTGCAATTTGCAGAAGTGGTCTTAAAAAAATTTGATATTTGATCAATTTTTCTTTGAATAAACTCTGATTAGCTGTTTTACAAATCTGACAAATGGGCAGCCACGTAAGAGAATCTCCGGAGAACAGCCAGTTTTTTTTTTTTGTTCTTTGATTCTGTGAATTATGTTCAACTAAACCCCTTGCAAAGAAATTGTATTTTGTCTATAAAACTACTGATAACATGGCAACACAAACTGAGAGTTGTAGATCTTTGCATTCAGGACTAAATTGTTGTTGTTACTAATAAGATATTTAGTGTTATAAAAATTTGCTATACATTTCGCATATTTAGTTGAAACCATAAAGATTTGACATCAAATGTTTAACAATGTAATATGTGTTCCTATATTCATAATATTTATGTTTATTATTTTAGTTATTATTTGTAGCATGCTTTTAGAGTATAATACATTTAATTTCGGCAAGTGCCTTCCTGATAAAAAATTATATTTCTAAGTACAGTATAACTGTTTAACCCACGATTTATTACTGAGTGTAAGGTATCTCATACATGATTTGTTAATGTCAGATAAACTTTTCTCTTATAGTTTATTATTGTTTGCTACTCCTGTTCACGTGTTATTTATTCCTGAAAATGAGTCCTTTCAAGCATGATTTATTCCTGAAAATTTGTCTTTTCTTTCATAATTCCCTCTTTGTAGTGTAACAACTTAGATGTAATTCATTATCTGTGTTACAATTTTTAATCTAAGGTTTATATTTTCTGTCTTCAGCAGATGAGGCTGTATTACGTGATGTTTTAGCAAGAGTTGCAGCTCTCGAAGATGCGATGCATTCCCTTCATGTTAGGACGGAAGATATTGATACTAAGCACACAGGTGTCCACAAGAAAGTTGAAGAAATGTCAAAGAAGCAGTCTGAAGTGGACAAGAAAATCAGCAATGTTGCATCAAAATTTAACAAGTCAAAAAATGAACAAGATAAGATGCTTAGTGAAATAAAAGGAGAAATTGGAAAATTTGCTCACAAGCAAAATAAAATTCAAAAGTTTACAACAATGCACCAACATTTGAAAGAACAGCTAGAATTGCTCTCTGTGAAACAGGATGAAATGGAAGATGATAATTGTTCTAAGATGAACATCCTCGAAGATCTGAAGATGCAGGTTGTTGCTGTCAATACTGAAACAGAATACATAAAGTCTCAGGTCCATTCACTGAGGTCTGCTCTTGATAAAGGTGAATCACTCGCAACAGATCTCTCAACTAAAACTAATTCATTGGAAACAGTTACAGAAGATCTGTCTGAACAAGTCAGAAAAAGTCTGGAAACACTGGAAATCATCTCAGCAAGTCAGGAGAAAAATGCATTGACACAGAAAGGAGAATTTGAGGTCCTTGTGAATGATAAATTAATACGGGCAGAAACTGCATTCCAGAAAGATCTAAGAGAAGTCCACAAACAATTGAAGGAAACTGAATCCAATGTAATCATAAATGTTTTTTCTTGTAACATTTTTCTTTATTAAGAGCTAAATTGTTGATGCATTTATTATTTATATGTAATCATTTTCTTCATTTCCTTAGCCTTGTTTTAATAATTGTTATTAAGGTACAGTTGAGAAGAGTTATTATTTATGCTACATGCATGTGTGTGAATGAATTCAAGATAGTATATTTAGTAGTCCAACCAGTATGTGTAATACATTTAAGAACTATCCATTCCAGATATAGAATCGAACAAATATCTTGGCAGCAACAAAGACAAAGTTGGAGGGACAGACTGTGTTGTCTAAATATGGATTAAAAAGTCAGCCGAAGCCTTTTTTGCTTTGGGAAATGTATGGACATCAAAACAAATCAATCCCAATACAAAAACAAACAAAATTCAACTCGTAGCTCAAGTCAGTCCTATTATGTGACTCTGAAGCATGGACAACTAAGAGGTTACAGACTTTCATAAATGGGTGCATGCACAGAAGGAATGAAATAGTACAACAAGATCATCAATGGGGTACTGGTGACAAAAACCAAACAAGTGACAGTGGAACAGAGGTGAGAAGAAAATGCTGGCTATAGAAGGGAAATCTGTTGGTAGCATTACAAGGCATATCTTATTCTGGAATCTTCAGGGTGAGTGAATTAGAGGTAGACCAAACAAAGGCATGGAGACTAGAACTGGAGACAAATAAAAATGATGAAGGTAACATGACAAGACCTTGAGATGATAGAATGTGATCGGAGTACTTGGCATGTATCTTGTCCTATACTCCTCAGGGAGCTGAAGTATAATGAAAGTATTGATGAACTTTTCTGAACATCATTCCCACTGTCTTATTTGCATTCAACCGGAATCTCCAATTTGTCATCCATTTGTATACTTTATTTATTTGTTTTTGTAGATTCTCATATAATTTTGGTTAATTACGTCAAGTTGACCATGTGACAACATATCTTGAAATTGCAGTAAAAATTGATGAAGATAGTACTGAGTCTTGAGAAAGTCCATTCTATTGTTCATATACTTCTGACTTGTTATTTATTACCTGTGCAATGTTTATATGTTGTAGGGAGTTCTCTAAGACATGGAGATGAAACACCTGTACAAAAAAAATAATAGAAAACGTACTCAGACAGAAAAAAACCATATAACACCTGTTTTGTTCTTTGAGAAAACAAAACTACTTTCTTTGCTCCCATGCTTTCACATACGTTATTGTTTAACGCTGTTTCCTTGTTTGCATTGAGCTCATTTGATATGATTATTTACATTGGATATAATGGGACAAAAGAAACAAAAACCTGTACAGAATATGGGTAAGCTGTAGTAGTTGACATGTATGCTAAGAATTGCTGCAGGCAGGGAGACCTGACAGATTAATTCTCTAAATTTAAAATTCTCAGTACAAAATTTTGTGTCAGATGTTGGACAACAGACTACAGCCTCTAGAACAACTTAGACATACCCTCAATGACAGATCAAAGGCACGAGATGAGAATGTGATGAAGGTGAAATATACTTTGTTATTCACAGTATATTTACTAAACAACAACAACAACAAATTTTTATCAGTATTCTCACATCAATGTCTAATATTTCTTTGATAAGCCCTTCACGTTTCTTCATGACTTCTTAGTTTAAGTTTGTTAATTTGCAAAAAAAAAAAAAAAATTTCGATCTTACTTTTTAATTTACTCATTTTGACCATAACCATTTGTCAGAAGTTTGTTTAATAATTATGTGACTGAATCAGCAAGTATCCCTTTTTGTAACTTCAGGAACATGGGACCAACACTGAACATGGCCTCCATGCAGGAAACTTTTTGCTAAAGCACTCTATGTGATCTTTCAGTTGTGGTTTCTTTTGCAATTTATTTTTTTCACAATGGGAAATGCCAGTCCCAAGCACAATCTAATCACCCCACTTGTCAAACACTTATTGGATCTATTAGGATTGTACCCAGATGATGGTTTTGTGATGTTCTTTTCTGTTTTTTTTTTTTTTAAACCATCATATTCTAGACAATCTGTGTTATAAACTTCAAACCTGTGGCAACTGGATGTGTGCTCACTTTTTCTTTTAAAATATAAAAATGGATGCTGGCTGAGCAAGAAAGAACACAGGACCTTAGACATCTGGTTGTCACATGCAGAAAAAACTATCATATACAGGCATACCTCACTTTTTCGATGGGTTAGGGACCAGAGCACTGACGAAAGTCGAAAATCGACAAAAGTCGAAGCATAGCCTTTATTTAGCTTGCAAATGCATTAGGGCCGCCAAAAAACATAAATAACTAACTATATAACACTTGCGAATGCGTGCAACACCTAAATAAACATAAGAATAAAGAAAATACAGTAATTTAAAAAACTGTCATCTTCTTCCAAAAGAGGCCCGTCTCATCCACGTTGAAGATCTGCTGCTTTATGTAGCCACCGTCTTCTATAATTTTTTTCAAGCTCTACTTGAAAAGCTTCTACATCTGCTGTATCTGCGCTAGCTGCTTCTCCCTGTACTGCTATATTATGTAAATTTGAACTTTTCTTAAATTTGTCAAACCAGCCCCTGCTAGCTCCAAATGTCTCTTCAGCTGATGTCTCTCCTTTGTCAGCCTTCATTGTATTAAATAAAGTTTGAGCTTTAGCCTGAATAAGACCTTGGCTTACAAGAATGTTGTGGCTGACTTGGTCTTCAATCCACACATTTAACACTTTCTCCATCTCACCAATTAAATTGTGCCTCTTTCTAATAAGTTTGGTATGCACTTGCATAGCGTTTTTGATTTCCTCTAACACTTTAGCTTTGTTCTTTACAATTGGGCTAACTGTAGTGTTAGGTACACATAGGCTGCGGCCTATTTCAGCATTTGAGATGCTTTGTTCATTAAACTTGATTAGCTCAAGCTTTTCTTGCAAATTGAGAACCTTATGGGTTCTTTTAACTTTGTCACTACACTTAGGACCCATTATGAATATGTTAAAGCACAAAAATAAGTAGTACTGTCTAGGGCCTAATCACAAAAAAAGTACAGTATGAAAACTGTACACGTGTCTTATAATCACGATATGAACACTATCATTATACTGTTATCACCAAAATAGATATGAACTGTTTACAGTATAATCACAAAAATAATATAGTATGAAAAGTTTGTTATTTTAATCACAAAAATAAGTAGTCCTTAATATGTTTAATCACAAATATAAGAGATTCAATGCTGACAAATTAAAAAAACAGTGCACACCGAACGGCTTCTATTCAAAGACTGAATGACGAAAGAAACAAGATGGCGCGCGGTGATGACAAAATGCGACGAAAGAGCGAAGCAAGCGATGAAATATGGAAACATGGTTATAATTTAAAACCGACGAAAGAGCGAAGAGACGAAACTCAAATCGACGAAAGTCGAGGTATGCCAGTACTAGACAATCTGTGTTATAATATTCTAATATGTGGGAACTGGATGTGTGCTCAATATTTTCTTTTAAAATATAAAAATCGATGCTGGCCAAGCAAGAAAGGACATTAGACATGTGGTTGTCACATGCAGAAAAAAAAAACTGTGTATGCAGATTCCTTACAATAACCTTTGATAATGAAGGCAATGTTCATTCATCTATGCATGATCATCTGCAGAGGGTTAAAAGCAATACATTATTGCAGCTCATATAGTCATCATAATTTGTAAACTGGCATTCATCTTATAACAGTTTGAAAGTTGTTTAGGCTGTAAAAGTTTGTCAAATCAAAGATAATTTTTCTTTATTCTTTTGTATTTTTAATCTCCTTTCTCTAGTTTATCACCGCTAATTCTTTTAAATCAAGCAGTGTGCATTGTTCTGTGTTTGAGCCATTTTTTGGTCTGTGCCTTTTACGTGTTCTTAGCCTCAATCGTGATCCATTAAAATTTGTCTATCTTTTATTGTGTCTCCCCACTTAAAAATTCCCAGTACATTTGGGGCTTTTTTAATGGTGTTGTGCCTTCATTTTATTTGGCATTACCCTTCTTGCTTTTCTGTTAGGCTGCATCCCTTCAGCTTGCCCCAGCCTACTTAAAGTATACTGTATGTTCATAAATTTGCTTATTTATAGAGATGATTATGGGGGGAATAAAGTTATAACAGCAAAACATTGCATGAGAAATGTAAATCTATGTTGTCTATTTGTGTGACCTTTCTCTTTTTTCAGCTTCAGGAAGTAGTGAAGGAAGTTGTAGCCATCTCTCCGAGAATTGCAGATCTAGGTAAGTCATGTGCCCTGAGTTATTTTCATTGTATAACAAGGAATAGAGAGGGAAAGGAAAAAAAAAATAATACCTTGTATGTCTCACAGCTAACTCATTAACTTAAAATACAGTGAAGTTATCAAGGTTTATTTATCCCCCTAGTTTAAAAGTTTACTCAGTACTTCTTTGCTGAATTCACTTTTGGCTATATAAGAAAAAAATTGAGTTAAAGAGTAAAGTCATGTATGAAACTGACATTTTTAGTTGTTTCTATCCTCTGTTTAACAACAGGATGTTGTTAAGACTAGACTGCCTTAAATGGAGAGTTGAATTTTGTTGTTTTTCTATTTTTAAGAATTCTCTTTCTTTTTATTTTAATATATTCCTCAGTGCAGTGAAAGCTCCTCTTGCCATCATGTTTATTTTGATAATGTTCTCTGTGCCTCCATCTTTGTCAATGTTGCGGCTAAGACATATGTTTGAATCACAGTCATGTAGGGGTGTATCTTCAAATACAGTCTAGCTAACATTTACCACATTCATTCACAATATTCTTATAATTTTTGTTCATTCATTGTAGATTTTAAAAACCAACTGCTGTGACCTGTTATCTAGTTTTCTCATTTTGTCTAGCATCTGGCAATCTTTGAAGGACCGAGGACTAGAATGGAACCAGGCCAGGAAGAAGACAGCTGATAGAATGGTCTGGCGCTCTCTCTTCCAAACCTCTACACCTCACGGTAGAAGGGGAACGACTAAGTAAGTAAGTAAGTAAGTCTAGCATCTGGTTTCAGTAATGGTAGAAGGGCAATGACTTCAGCAAAATCTAGATCATTTAGTTGTTTAGACATGATATATATTGGACAAAACAATCAATACAGCTAGAGATAAAGCGAGTACATGTAGGTGGATAACAAACACACTCAGTAAACAACCAACCAGTTTAACCTGACATATCCCTGCTGGAACCCACAAGGAAAAGAAAATTTAGGAGACTAAGGACAACCTGGAGAAAAATGGTGGAAGAGGAAGCCAATGTAACCAGCTGAAAAAAATAAATCAGTGTCATGCAAAATTTGCAGCCCTTTGTTCCACATATAATGAACAACAGTTGCAGACCTGTGTTAAACACATAATGAAAAGGATTAACTAACTGATTAATGGACAATGAAGACATTAATGGACACATCATACACTGAGAATTCAGTGATATGATATGCCATCTATACTAAAAAAAATAAGGATAGGCTATTATAAAGGCCAGAAACAAAATTAATCATTTGAGTGGATAAAGTAGATAAGATGTGCGGCCAAAGAAAAACATTTGAGCACCACTACTAAGAGTTTGGTTCCAGATATGTTTCTGCTAAATACATGAACTCTGTCTCACAAAAATAATCTCAGTCTTCTGGCTCTGATGTAATCCTGCTACATAAATATTTTATCAAAGTAGTAATGTAGATGACACCCATGGTTTACCGGGGCCCGAAAGGGGAGCAAAGAATAGTAACACTGTTCCCTTCCATGCATGTCGTAGAAAGCTTCTTCTTCTTCTTCGTTCACCCTCAGATGTCAACTTGAATAAATTCAAAGAAAGCAGTGGTCAGCCTGAGGCTGTTGATATCTCCGTAGATTTTCTCCAGGAATGGTACTGGTGATGGCCATATACGTTTTCTCTGTTCCTCATATGTTGGGCACCTTTGAAGCAGATGTTCGGCAGTCATTTTATCGGTGCCACAGTCACACTCATCAGTAGTTCCTATCTTTAGTTTGTTGAATAGATGGTATCTCAATCTGTTATGACCTGTGCGAAGTCTGAAGATTACCACTTGTTCTCTTCTGCTGAGCTGGTAATAAGGATCATTTTTGTGTGTGGCCTGGATGCTCTTCTTCCCACTTGTGCCTGTATCTGCGCTTGATAAAACTCTTGGACTCCTCATAGGTTATATTTGTGTCAAGTTTAGGAAGTTTTCCCCCTTCCTTTGCCAATCTGTCAGCCTCTTCATTTCCAGGGATGTTGCAGTGAGAAGGGATCCACTGTATCACAATTCTTTTGTACTGCTGACATAGTCTGTGAAGTGTTACTCTTACGTCATCCAGTTCAGCATTACTTTGACTTTTCAATGTTGTAATCACTGACAACGCATCTGAGAAGATAGCTACTGGTCTCTCTGAGCTTTCTTCTGTCATTAGAATTTCTGATGCAGTTTTTAAGGCCTCTGCCTCTGCTCTGAAGTTAGTTGAAAATTTCCCTGTTGCGACTGCTATCTTCTTTTGTGTGCCATTTGTTAAGCTCAGGAAGACTCCTCCACCCCCATCTTCTGTTGCATTAGTTGCTGATCCATCTGTGTACGCATGGATCCAGGTGTTGCTTGGGTAATGTTTCTCTATATATTTTGTGGTTAGGACTCTCCTTTCTGTTTCATTTTGGCTGTTCTTTTTCTCAATACCAGGAATGTTTTCTATCATTTCAGGGAAGCACTGTTGTTTCCAAATTGGTAACTTGTGTGCAGTACATATTGGTGTAGCTGTTGACATTGCGTTACTGGGGTCTGCTCTCATCTTTGTTTTGACTGTCTCTACAAAGTTGCTTCGCTTCAGTCTTCCCCTTCCAAGTCCATTTATTCTCTGGTGCATTGGGTGGTCTATCAGCCTCCTGAATTTCTCGGCTTGTTGCTGGGCTCTGCTATCTCTTCTATCCTCCATAGGTTGGAGGTGAGTAATATTTTCCAACTCTTTTATGGGCGTTGACTTCATGCCCCCTGTTATGATTCTCATTGCTTGGTTTTGGGTTCTGTTTATTTTGTCAAAGTTCGACTTGGCTGCCGTTGACCATGCTGCAATGCCATATTCTAGGACTGGTCTCACTCGCCCAGTATATAGCTTCTTTAGTACTCTCTCATCTGCTCCCCAACTCGTGCCAGCAAGTTTTTTCATGATTGCCATTCTCTGCCTTGCTCTTGTCCTGTTTTTCTCAATCTGGGTTTTCCAAGTCAAGCGGCGATCAAAGGTAATGCCTAGGTAGTTTGGGTTGTCATCCAGATGTAGATTTTTCCCATTTAGCACCAATTTGGAGATCTGTGGTTTGTTAGAGAGAGAAAACACTGTGAATGATGTTTTCCCTTCATTTATCTTTACTAGCCATGCCTTGGCCCACTCCTCCAATGATGTTAGGGCTTGCTGCATCATAATGCTTGCCGTAGTGATATATTCCTCTGAGATCCACAGGGCTAAGTCGTCTGCAAAGGAGGCATTGTGGGTTCTTCTTGGAATATTCTCTGATATGTCATTTATATATGTGAGGAACAACGTGGGTGACAGGACTCCCCCTTGGGGAACACCCTGCTCCAATAACATCTTCCTACTGGTCTGTCCTTGTAGCTGGACTCTGGCAGTTCTATTCTCAAGATAGTGGCTGATCCATTTGAACATTTTCCCACACACTTCGCTTCTTTGCAGCTTGACTTTCAGTCCGTCTTTCCACACTTTGTCAAATTTTTTTTCTAAGTCCACCCAAACCACCAGTGTGTGCTTTTTTTCTTGAAAAGCGTCCTCAATTTTCTGAGTTATGTAAGTGATCTGGTCTTCAGTGGATCTGTGTTTTCTGAATCCTGCTTGCTGTGGGGCTAAGAGATGTTTTTCCTCTAGATGCCACATTAGTCGAGTATTTATTATGCGCTCCATCAATTTTCCAACACAACTAAGTAGACTGATAGGTCTGTAGCCATTTGGTTCTGTCTGAACTTTGTCTTTCTTAGGTATTGGAATCAGTATGGCATCTTTCCATGCCTGTGGTACTATTCCTCTTTTCCAGCTGCAGTTTAGGATGGCCAGAAGCTTCTTTTTTGCCTTTGTTCCTAGACCTGTTAGCATTTCATTTGTTATCCCATCTTTTCCAGGTGACTTCTTTTTCTTTAGCGCCCTCATTGCCTCTTCCATTTCTTGCATTGTTAACTTTGCCATCATGTGTTCTTCTGGTGCAAGCTTTTTGTTATCATGACTCCTTTGTTCATCAGTGATGGCCTTTCTTCTGTCTGTAGGGACATCAATGTGGTTTGCACTAGCATAGTGTTCGATGAGTGCATTTGCAGCTTTTTTTCCCGAGAGCAAATTTTCACCTTGTTTGATTGTGATATGATTTTTGTAAGGTTCTTCGTTGTTCAAAGCTCTAACTAGTTTCCACAGCATGTTCCCTTCTTTATCTAGGTTGAGATTTTCTGTTGTTTGCCTCCAGCAGTCTCTTGTTGTTTGGTTTAATGTTCTTCTGTACTTTGCAGTGGTTGCTTTGAGCAAGATGTTTGCCTCAGTTGTTTGTTCTGTTTCTGCCGTGTCTCTGGCTTGTGCTACCTCATCTTCAAGTTTTTGCAGTTCTTCATTCCAGTATGGTTTATAGTTCTTTCTTGCCCCTCTCGGAATAGTCTCTATAGCGGCTTGAAGTATTGCTCTATTAAAGCTTTCAACCATATATTTCATGCTGTTGTTTCATGTGTTGATGGTCTCGTAAAGGCTATCAGTCAGCACTGCAAAACTGTCCCAGTCAGCTCTTTTGTAATTCCATCGGGGCAATGGTTTCACTTCATTGGGAACATACTCCATATTAACCACTAGCTTTATTGGTCTGTGGTCGCTGCCTGCTAGCTGGCCAAGTACCTGTCGACCAATTTTGTGAAGGATGTCCCCTGTGGCAAAAGCTAGGTCTGGAGTGGAAGTGGAGTGCCATCTTCTAGAGTAGAAACTGGGTTTATCATCTGGCCTGTTGATAAGGTGAAGATTTGCGTCTATCTCCCAGTCCTCCACTTCTTCTCCTCTACTGTCTGTATCCGGATATCCCCATCTTTCCGAGTGGCTGTTGAAATCTCCGACCACTATGCAGTTTGAGCTCTTTATTTCCATACTTGCAAGCGACAGGTCTTTGCTCGGTGGACCATACAAATTGTAGATACGCATGTTTGTGTCCTTTATTTTAATATCAACCCCTAAAATTTCTGACTGGTCGTTGAAGTTCACGGATACCTCGCTACTTGGTATTGAGTTTCGGGTAAGTAATAGCACACCTCCTTTGTGTCCTTCTCGATCGAGTCGGAAAGCCTGGTATCCTCTTATTGAGAATCTGTGGTTGCTGTTAAGATGTGTTTCTTGGATGCAAGCCACATCTATTTGATCCTCATAAAGACGGTTTTTTAGGGGGACTTTTTTGTTGAGAACTCCTTCTGCATTCCACTGCAGAATGTTGAGTGTTCTTGGTGTTTGGTCAATAGCTTTTGCCCTTTCCCTCTGTACCTTGACTCCACAATTCAGGGGAAGGTGACCACCAGTAGTATTGGTTGGACCCCTTCGAGGCAGGGGTCCGGCACTCTCACCGCCTGGCGGGTCTCCACGGGATGAGCACCACAACGCTTAAACTGTATTCGTGACATCTTCATTACGCGAAGTACGTTGCACTGTTTCGTTGAGCAAGTAGCCCAGTGCATCCCATTTCAACAAGCGTTTCTGTAGGGTTGCATTCCTTAGCCCTTGACTGTCCCCAGCCTACCTGCAAGGCAGCAGGTGGTTTAAAATCAGAGTTTTCCTTCTCCTAGACGAACTGCCTTCCAAGGCTTACAAGCTTCATCTACCCGGGATTTAACCCATGCCTGGGGTTTGGGTTGATGCTGGCCAGAGCATAGTCCACTCACCGGTGGGTACTGCGCCTAGACTGTAAGGGGTCCCAAACTACTCCTGATAGACAACAAACAGTAAAGAATGAGGCAAGAAAGCATTTAACCCATGAAGTGGGAGTGGATTGGTGCAGACCAGAGCATGTACCACTCGCCGGTGGGTTCTGCATCTACACCTATAGGGTTCCACCCACTCCTCAGCCCATTTAGTCTGGCCCCTCACCAAGGACCTGTCCGGCTTGGGTGACCCTGCCAGGAGTAAAACTCCCGCTGGCATAGCTCCCGGGATCATTGGGGCACTCAAGCTCTCCAACCAACGGCAAGGTAGGCTTACATGTGGAGAGGTCGTAGAAAGCGACTAAAGAGGGTTGGGCATGGGGCTGGTTACCCCATCCTGTAAAATATTTAAACCAGAAAAAAACTTCAACAAACATGGACAAGTCAATTAAGGAAAATAAAACACAGCCATCCAAGACAGGAGAAGGTCCTCTCGCAGGGAGGTGTAGGATGCAACACAGAGAAAGCCGAAAGGAGTCTGTGTTACTGACTAACCTTCTTTCTTCTAGGAAAACTTCCAGATTTGGCACCTGGAATGTTCGGACATTAAACGAACAAGGGAAAGTGGCACAAGTAGCAGCAGAAATGAGGGAATGTGTTCTGGGAATGTGTGAAACAAAGTGGAAGGGGGTAGACAAGAAGAAACTCATCACAGGTGAATTGGTGCTGTCCTCAGGACATGAAGACAAAAGTTCACACCACAGTGAAGCGGTAGCTCTTATGATATCTAAAGAAGCACAGAAAGGACTCATTGAATGGGAAGCTATTGGACCCAGAATAAAAACAGCTGCCTTTAAAACAGCTAAAAAGAAAATAAATGTATATGTCATCCAATGTTATGCACCAACTAATGACAAAGAAGTGTCTGTGAAAGAAGCATTTTATACTAGACTGCAGGAAATTATGGAAAAAGTAAAAAGAAGAGACATCACAATTTTGATGGGTGACATGAATGCAAAGATAGGTACAGTCAACACCGGCTTTGAAGAAGTCATGGGAAAACATGGGCTAGGAATAATGAATGAAAATGGGGAACTATTCTCAAACTTCTGTGCTTCAAATCAACTGGCTATAGGAGGAAGCATGTTTCCACATAAGAGAATACACAAGGCAACATGGATATCACCAGACCATAGAACAGAAAATCAGATTGATCATATATGCATAAGGAAGAAGTTTAGATCATTATTGCAGGATGTAAAGGTATATAGAGGAGCAGATGTGGCATCAGATCACCACCTTCTGATAGCAAAAGTAAAAATGAAACTCAAGAGATATGCAACAATGCAAAATTATAGACAACAATTTAATGTAGGACATTTAAGAAATCAAGAAACAAGAGACAAATTTGTGGTCACAATATCCAACAAATTCCAAGTGCTCCAACAGCTGGAAGACGTAGAGAATACAGAAGACTATTGGCAGCAAATCAAAACTGTATGGAATGAGACGTGAAGAAATATTGGGGAAAAGGGAACGACAACAAAAAGCATGGATAACAACAGAAACCATCAATAAGATAAAAGACAGGAAAAACGAGAAAGCCGATTTAAACAAAAGCAAAACCAGAAGTTCCAAAGCCAAGGCTCAAGAAGTTTACACTGAAGCAAACAAAGAAGTAAAAAGAAGTATCAAAAGAGACGAGAGGAAGTATATTGAGGAGTTGGCAAGAGAGGCAGAAGATGCTGCAGCCAAAGGAAATATGAGAGAACTGTATAGCAGCACAAAGAAGCTAACAGGGAAATACAAGCAAACAAGCTGCCTCATAAAAGACAAGAATGGAAAACTGCTTAGCAATATACAAGAGCAAATGAAGAGGTGGACAGAATATTTTGAAGACCTTCTCAATAGACCAGCTCCACAAAACCCCCCCGGACATCCAGCCAGCAGAAGAAGAGCTACAAATTAACAGTGAAAGACCAACGTAGGAAGAAATAAAGAAAGCCATAAAGCTTTTAAGAGATGGAAAAGCGTCTGGACCTGATGGCATTCCAGCAGAGGCCATCAAAGCAGATATCGACACTGCGACAGAGATGTTATATATAAATTACTTGGTAAAGTCTGGGAAAAGGAAGAGATACCAGCAGAATGGAAGGAAGGATATCTGGTTAAGTTGCCTAAGAAGGGAAATTTACAAGAGTGCACAAATTATGGAGGAATAATGTTACTATCAGTGCCAGGAAAAGTATTAAACAGGATTATCCTTGAGAGATTAAAAGAGTCCATAGACAAGAAACTTAGAGATGAACAAGCAGGTTTTCGACAAAACAGATCATGTACAGACCAGATAGCCACTTTGAGAATAATAGTTGAACAAAGTCTGGAATGGAAGTCACCATTATACATCGGATTTGTGGACTACGAAAAAGCATTTGACAGTGTAGACAGAGAATCACTTTGGAAATTGATGAGGCATTATGGAGTTTCTCTGAAGATCGTTAATTTAATAAAGAAAACATGAAGACATGCAGAGTTCTTCATGAAGGACCGCTTACAGAACCATTTGGGATAAGAACAGGAGTGCGACAGGGATGCCTCTTGTCTCCATTTCTTTTCTTACTAGCAATAGACTGGGTAATGAGATCATCAACAACACACAACAGAAATGGAATCCAGTGGACTCTGACTAAGCAGTTGGATGATCTGGATTTTGCTGATGACTTGGCTCTTCTGTCCCATAACCGTAATCAGATGCAGGACAAATTGAAAACACTCGATGAGAGGTCACAGCAATTGGGTCTGAAAATACACAGGGAAAAGTCAAAAATAATGAGAATAAATGCAGGTAATGATAACAGGGTTGAACTTGAAGAAACACCAATACAAGATGTAGAATCGTACACATATCTTGGCAGCAATATAGACAAAGTTGGAGGGACAGACAGTGATATCAAATTAAGAATACAAAAAGCAAGAGGAGCTTTCATTACATTGGGAAAAATATGGAGATCAAGAGAAATCGGATCCAACATGAAGATAAGAATCTTCAACTCAGATGTGAAGTCAGTACTATTGTATGGCTCTGAGACATGGAAAACAACAAAGACAACAACCAAAAAGCTACAGACTTTCATAAATGGGTGCTTGCGTAGAACAGAGAAATTAAAATGGTATGACAAGGTTACCAACGTGGAACTGATGACAAGAACTAGACAAGTGCCAGTGGAACAAGAGATGAGAAGAAGACGATGGTGATGGATAGGACACACACTGAGGAAACCTGTTGATAGCATTACAAGGCCGTCCTTGTTCTGGAACCCCCAGGGCAAAAGAGGCAGAGGTAGACCAAGAAGCACATGGAGAAGAGAGTTGGAAACAGAGGTGAAAATGATGAGGAGAACATGGAAAGAACTTGAGATGATGGCACGTGACAGGAGGACTTGGCATGTGTTTGTTGAAGGCCTATGCTCCTTTGGAAGTGGAGGGTTATGAATGAATGAATGTAGATGTGCTAGAAATACATAGCAGTTAATGACAAATAAATCTAAAGTAAAAACTTGTCCCAAAGTTCTTTAAATAGTTTGAGAGTCAGTCTACAAGATTAGTGTCCTGAATATATCCACATATAACACTGGGCTGTCATTATTCGCCACCTTGTGTGGTCTGTGATGGTATTTTTGTTGATATTATTTAACTATAACCTGTTGCATTCTTCTTTTATTTACCCTTGACTTACAGCCGTCTTTATGCATCTGTAGCCATCTTTGTGTGTCTTTTGTTTTTAATCCACGTTTTGTGGTATTTGTCACTTGACAGCAGTCAGTGTTATTATGTTATATTCCCTATCTACATTTTTTTAAATATGTTTATTTCATTATAATTAGCTTTTAACAATGTTGAAACCACAGAGGCATATCCCTTCTCAGTGTCCCTGGTAAAATCTACTCTAGAATCCTAGAGCAGAGACTCCGAAGCCTAGCTGAGCCACAGTTGGATGAAGTTCAGTGCGGATTTCGAGCAAACCGAAGTACTCAAGACCTAAGCTTCACACTCAGACAGCTGAGTGAAAAGGCCCTTGCGTATAAGAGTGAGATCCATCTTTGTTTCATAGATCTGGAAAAGGCATTTGACAGGGTCCCCTGGAGCAAACTTTGGGACTGTTTGGCAAGGAAGAACATTCCAGCACCTCTGATTCATGCTATACAGAGCTTCTACAAGTCTTGCAGAAATTATGTGAGGACAGCAAACTATAAGTCAGAAGAGTTCAGGACCACCACTGGTGTAAGACAAGGTGATATCCTGTCACCTTATCTTTTCATACTCCTCATGGACGATGTCATCAAGGCATGTAAGGAGAGAACAAGAAAGTATTCAGTGGGGTACTGGATGTTGAGACAGGTCTGTATTTCAGAGCTGGCATTCACTGATGATGTTGTCCTGATTGCTAAATCAGAGGCACATCTCCAATCCAACTTGCAGGTCTGGAAGGAAGAGCTGGAGAAGAGAGGGATGGTCATAAGCAGCTCTAAAACAAAATCCATGGTGATATCACGAGAAGAAAGAATACATCAGATTAAGCTGGGAGAACAAGTCCTGGAGCAGGTCAACCACTTTAAATACCTCAGAGCTATTATAGACCGAAAGGGAGGCATCAGAGAAGAGTTGGCCACTCGAAAAGCAGCAGCTAGGAGACTTTTTCAAGCCATAAGTCAAGGATTCATTCCTCAGCAAGAGAGAGGTTGGTAAGAAAACGAAGATGGCTGTATACCGCTCCACCTATGTCCCAGTCTTGACATATGGATGCTAGTCATGGGCAATGACCACAACCCAAGTAGAACAGTCCCAACTAAGATGGTTTGGCCATGTCTGCAGAATGGGAGAAGATTGGCTACCACGACAAGCATGGGAAACAAAGAGCCAGGGATCTAGACCCCCAGGATGACCCAGAGTCCGTTGGGAGGACAACATTAGACAATCTTTGAAGGACCGAGGACTAGAATGGAACCAGGCCAGGAGGAAGACAGCCGATAGGATAGTCTGGCACTCTCTCTTCCAAACCTCTACACCTCACGGTAGAAGGGGAACGACTAAGTAAGTATAATTAGCTTTATGTTTATTTTTACTGTGAGCAAATTGTATGTTGCCATGTCTCCCTGTATGTCATACAGAGCAACTAATATGAGGTTGTGTATGAGATTGTATATGAGGTTGTGTATGAGGTTGTGCATGAGGTTGTGTCTGAGGTTGTGTCTGAGGTTGTGTATGAGGTTGTGTCTGAAGTTGTGCATGAGGTTGTGTCTGAAGTTGTGTATGAGGTTGTGTATGAAGTTGTGTATGAGGTTGGTTACATCATAATGTAAAATAAATTGCTACGGAAAATATCTCTGCAAGAGCATGTGAATACTCAGTACAGTTTCCTACAAAGGGACAATCTACAGTGGTAGTTCTATGCTCCTTAAGGAGCACAACAGGAAAAATGATTATGATGATGATGTCTCTCTCGAGCCAGTTTGTGTGTTTATGTTTCTATTAATGATTAATGCTGTGTTTATACTTCTTTGTCATTAGTTTAGTGGTGAATCAGTTATCCTTGTAAGACAGTATTTTTTTGTATTTATTACAGAAATGCGGTCCTCAAGATCAGAAGTGGGCTTCTCTGCGGTGGCGGTAAAGTGGCAGAAGTTTACCATGAACACATATATAATCAACTATGATAAGGTTTATTGCAATAAAGGTGGTCACTTTGACCCATCAACTGGAATATTTACTGTCCCAGTAGATGGGATATATTTTGTGAGCATCTCATTGATGTACTCTAAAAATGATGAAACTCCAGAAATTGTAGTCCAATGTAAAGATTCTAAATACTTGACATGTAAAAAGGTATGCCATGTTCTAGCAATTGGAGATATAATTTGTACTTGTGATTGTAAACTGGTTGAAATGAAGACTGGTGATTTACTCTTAGCTGAGGTCATTTATTCAAGTGAAAATACTGCACATTATATAAACATAAATGTTTCTTGTTTTAGGATTGGCTAAAGAAATGCAATGAAACATGTGAAATATTTTTTTAAAGAACTGGTAAAAACAGAAAGATATATAATTGAAAGTGCAGTGAAAACAAATACACCATCTGAAAAGTATACACTTACTTATTCGGGAGACAAATAAAATAAGAACTATGATGAAAACCAATAAAAGATGAAAAAGATATGAACACTATATCACTGAACTGATGACACAAACTAGACAAGTACAAGAAGAAAAAAACATGAGAAGAAGATGCTTGAGATGGATAGGACACACATCGAGCAAACCTGTTGATAGCTTTACCAGGCAGTTCTAATTCTGGAATCCCCAGGGTAAGAGAGACAGAGGTACAACAAAGAACACATAGAGAAGAGAACTGGAAACAGACATCAAGGGGATGAAGAAGACATGAAAAGACCTTGACCTGATGGCACAGGACATGAAGACTTAGCATCAAGCAAATGTTCCTTGGGGAGGTGAAAGGTGATGATGATGGTGACTAGTTAAATAACTTGCATTCAATTACGTTGTTTTTTTTTTTTAGTATTACATAAAAAGGTAGGGAGAAAGGGGGGGGGGAATAAATGATTTGTGATATCACTTGGGGGGGGGGGGGGGGGGGGGGGGGGGGGGGGTGTAAAAATTGACAAAATTGTGTGGTGCCATATGTAAGCAATCCCAAAAAAGAAATACAATTGCTGAAACAATTTTAAAGCGTTAAATAAATAAGATTTGATTTGCCGTTGCCCTAAAGACGCCATTAGGCGTGATGGGAAATAATGGCAAAGAAAACCTATCTGCTGTTGCCCTAAGACGCCACTAGGCGTAATGGCCACTGACTGCTTTGACGGTCGGTGGCTAAGGACGGAAGAAGAAGAAGAAATAAATAAGATGACTCTAAACAAACTGTCATATCTCTACTGGGATTATAAAGCTGCTCGTTTTGACCACACCTGTGTTTCAAGTTATTATAATTTAAAATTAATTTGTGTAATAATATTAAAAAACAATTATTTCATTAAATTGTTACCACATGTAGTGTCCTGAAGTCTCGGAGGCTACAAAGACGGTGTGTCAGTACAGATGTGTGAATAGTGTAGAAAGGTCATTACTGGAATAGAAACCCATCAACAACAGACTGATAAGAACAAGAATGAGAGGGAGATTCACCAACACCACAATTATACAATGCTATGCACCAACAAATGTCAGCGATGAAGAGGTCAAGGACAAATTCTATCAACAGCTACAAAAGGAAATGGAAACTGCGCCTAGGTACATCTTACTATAGTAATGGGAGACCTCACTGCGAAACTTGGAACACACAATACTAATAACGAAAGAGTAATAGGGAAATGCGGCAGAAGATCAGTAAACGAGAATGGGGACAAACTGATAAGCTTCTGCAGCATTAACATTCTGGTCATTGCAGGAACACTTTTTCCACACAAAGAAGTGTACAAGTAAATGTGGGAATAACCAAACGGATGGGACAGAAACCAGATAGACCACATTATGATCAATGTAGATGGAGGCATGCATTACAAGGCATGAAAGTAAGAAGAGGTGCAGATGTGGGAAGTGATCATCACCTTGTAGTAGCAAGACTGAAGGTGAAACTCAGAGCTGCTGGACCAATTGCAGTCAAACAGAAAAGATATAACATCATGAAACTCAAGGACACCCTCACCAGAAAAGTTTTTGTGGTTGATGTAAAGAGACATTATCAAATTGCCAAAAGCCAGGAAAGTACAGTGACTGATGATGTTGACCAGAAATTCAACACCATTTCAACATTATACATGGAAAGCAGCGGATCGTGCTTGGGATTCCAAGATAGAGACACGATTGGATCACACCAGAAACATTAAACACCAAAGCGATGAGAAAAGAAATGAAAAGAAAAAAATATATAGCGAACAGTACAGTCAGCTGGACAAAGAAGTAAAACATCAAACCTGTGCCAACGAAAGGAAATTTCTAGATGACATTGCAGGACAGGCAGAAGAGGCAGCACTGAGAAATGAACAAACCACAGTTTATAAAATAACTAAAACTATCAGCAGAAAACATGTACAAACAATATAACTTTAGTGATGCATGTCATTTTAATTAAAGTTCTAGAGAAGGTCTCTGTGCCCAAAGAAGACACTAGGGGTAGTCACACAACACAAAGCAGCATAACTGCAGTGAGCTAACAAACACCTCCTTCACAATTCACAAATATGCAATTTATTATACTTGACACAGAGCTCCATGAAATATGTTCTCGCTCAAAGGCAAATGCAGTAATTAGTAGTTGTCCAGTCCGTTCACTGTCAAACGCTGGTCAATGGCAATCATACAAACTTTATTTTTAATAGTCCACTGGACGTCTTCATGAATAGATATACATTTCCTGAATATAATAAACCAGGGACACCTCAACTAAGTATATTGATGGAATGATGCAGGAACAACAAAGTAAACTGCAGGAGCTCAATACACAGACGTCGGCTCACTTTCAAACACAAGCCGCATCTCTCTTGCAGACGATCACCTAACTTCTGCTTCAAAATGTTCACGTCTGCCCTACACCATATCGGCATGACGTCACTTCCTTTATTAATTAGTAAGTCCATACAAAATTATCAGAAAAGGAGCCCTGTCGAGCCAACTATTATACCGGCATAATCGTTATGAATTTTAATCATAACAATTAGTAAGAGACAAGCATGGGAATCTCATCACCATAGCACAGGGGCAGGAAACCAGATGGGCAGAGCACTTCAGAGAAACACTGAATAAGGAACCACCAGAGATGCATCTGAATGTTCCTGGGGCTGAAAGTGACCCAGACGTAAATATAAACATTCCACAAAGAGAAGAAATCATTACAGCTATAAAAGGGTTAAAGAATGGAAAAGCGTCTGGTTACAAAAATTTAAATGCTGCGTTATTCAAGGCAGACCCTGAACTAGCAGCAGAACTATTCATCATCATAACCCTCCACTCCCAAAGGAGCATAGGCCTTCAACAAAAAAATGCCAAGTCCTCCTGTCACGTGCCATTGTTGCGCACATATTCTTTGGTGGCAGGGATTACGCATACAAATGGAAAATGTATTTATTTGTCTGATAAAATATATTTATCTTTGAATGCATGTTTTTGGTCTAAAGGGACAGAACTCAGATTAGGCGATGGGTATTGATTCTGTGAGTTATCGCTCCTTGTATCGTTCCTGAAAGTCGAACTCGGCAGAGGAATCTAGACTTGCTTTGGTCTATTCTGTGTTTGGTTAGGAATAGATTGCTCTTGCTTCAGAATGTCTATGGCCCGAATCTATGTGTAGTTCTTGTCTATGTAGGACGAGTATGTCTTATATCTTGATAATCTTAGTATGTTTAAGTGGAACTATTTTTCTTGTACTGTACTTTAGGGGTCAGGTGCTTTTCGGCGCATGAAGATACGTTAGGGAGTCCTTCGGTGTTAAAAAGCCTATGGCGGGAGTCATGTCTTAGACCTGCCCAAGAGTTTGTGATCTCTTCAATTTATCATGGGGACGAAGATAGTTTCTTCCAGGATTGTTTAGTCTATGAGTTCCCCAGTGGTGATTCTATAACGCCGGGAGAGCGTTTGTGCTTGCTAGTGTATTCTTATGTCAAGGTAAACGTACTTTTGCTGACTTCGTTCATTCCTAGGCTTAAGATGGGCAGATGTTTACATGACTCTACCTATGTCAGTGTGTCAGAACGACATATTATTTAGCAGCACGGATTATGTTCCTATACAGCAATTATGAGGACAGATTATGCTGATGCTTGTGGAAACTTTGATATTCATGAATTGAACCTTTATGGCAGCTTAGTCGTGCATCGTTATGGTGAGCGATGTTTACAGGACCAGCAGCCATCTTGGAATCCTGCCTATTGTCAGTCATCTATCTGAGAACAGGGATGCCCTTATTATCCGATGATGATCAAGAGATCACACTTATGAAAGGAAAATCTATTATGGGTGATTTAACATTCGCTCAGAAGATATTTGCTGAATGCTATTTAAAGAAATCTCCGCTTGGGTGCAAGCTATACTTATGCTAAAGGAGGTTCTGTCCAGGAGTCACCGTAAACATTATTGATTAACTGACATGACTAGTCAGTAAGGCCTGATGAAGATTTGTTAAACATTATATGTTAACTGACATGATCAGTCAGTAAGGCCTGATGAACATTTAGATGAGATATGGAGCCCTGAACGTTTGTATACTGATGTTCCATTGTGATTTTCCTCAACATGTATGCCAATTTGTTATTGTACACCGTGGGTCAACAATATGCTATTGATGTGGACCTGTGTTCCTGCAACTGTACCCGTTCTGTCAAGTGTGTGCGTCCCATTAAACTGTTGAAATGTTTACAGTAGTCTGTATCCTTGACTTCTGATACGTATGAGTGAGTATTTGTACTTCCAGTCAACTCTACAGAACAGTTCACACATTTGCGTATTAACAGTCACTCTACCACTCATGATACACATTACATCCTTGTTGAGTCCTCAAGACGTTTGGAGCAAGATGACCTGTACACCTGACACTGTGCTCGGTTGTTGGAGTTGACTATTCAGTCCCAGTACATCTTTACAACGTACACTGATAAAACACAGTATACAGCATCCAAGTATAACAGCCTTTATCACTATTACCACAAGAAAAAAATGCGTTTATCAATGTGGTAGGCCAGATTTCTGGGCTTTACCTGCACAGTGGACATTGCCAGAAGTTAACAGCTACTGATATCAGTTTGTTTCCCTGACGCCTGATACGACACACCAGCAGTGTTAGTCTACACTTGATTGACAGTTCCTCACGTGACCTATGAAGCGATTACTGTATCTAGGTCACCGCTTGTTGACATTTTGCTCCGTACAGGCATAATTACATAGAACAGACAGCGTAGCACGGCAAGTTGTTTACAAGTGGACATTTAACTGTGTTAGCAGAAGTTCTATTGAACTTAGAAGTCTACACGTCAACGGTGGATCTTCTTGTGTGTTCATATTGCAGAACTGTGTAATAATTTAAAACAGAGAGCTATTATTTAATAAAGTGGCAGTTTAATTTGATTGAAAACTGAACCATATTAATGTAATACTGAGCCTTCTCTGCAGACACTTCTACAACACATTGCTTTATATTAATAATAATAATAATAGCCCCTTCAGTCATAACTGACTATGGGAATGCGCCCCTGAGGTGACAGCCCTCAGCTGCTTATTTTCCTGGTGCTCCTTTCGACGTTTTCTCCTTACCTCTGCTTCTTGTGTGAGCCTCTCATCGCCCAATCTGAGGTGGCGCCGTAAATAGCATCGCCACTTAGTGCGATCGGCAGCTTCATCCTCCCATGTTGCTGGATCCATGTCCAGTGCCCTCATATCTCTTTATATTATATGCATTTATATATTGTATGCTATATGTATTTATGTTTACATGTTATCTGTTTATATGTAATAGTTGTCTATATAGCGGGCCTGGTTGGGAGGAGATAGTATAAGGTATACCGAGTAATATTGGTCTTATATTAGCGTTCTATAGGGAGCAATTTTCTTTATTGGAAATTTGCTGGCAACATCTGGGGCTATTTTTGTTAGTTGTGATGAGGTGTTCGTTTCTTCGTTGTTTTTGTTAATAATTTTGTGTTCCTTAGTTTTGTTTGATCTGTTTGTATTTGTAGATCTACTCTGTCCTATAATTTAGTTTTATACACCATTTATGTTTATACACTGTGGCGTTATTTGTCTTGTTGATTTCATTGCAGTTGTCGTCACAGATTATGTGATTATTTTCATTGATTTCTCTATTTGACTTAGTTGATTTCTGCAATTGTTTTCATATTGCCTTTTATGCTTGTCCTTTGTTAATGTCTTTGGTTGACATATGATAAGAGATAGTTGATTACACGTATGTTATAGTATAGACCAGTACTTGATTATTATTGTTGTACAAGGAAGTATACAAGACCTTTGTAAGGCTTGTCTCCCACAGAGATTGGGATTGTGAGCTAATTAATCAAGTTCATTGAGAACTTGCTCCTGTTTTTTGGAAATAGATTACATTTTTGTGTCAACTGATTGCTATCATTATTAGGCATCATGTCTACATTGGAATACTTTATTGCACAAGGGAAATCCCTTGATAAGTCTGGTAAGGAATTAGAGGAGTTTGCAACTGCTCAATTTGCAATGGTATTAAAATCAGAAGAGAAGAAGCAAAAAGAGGAGAATAAATGGAAAGCAGATAGATGCTGAGAATTTAAGATTGCAGATGCAAGCTGAGGAGAGAAAAGCTGCTGCTGAGGAGAAAAAAGCTGCTGCTGAGGAAAGAAAGCTTCAAATGGAAGAAAAAAAAATTTGAAGCTGAACAAAAAAGATTAGAAAGTGAAGCTGAACAAAAGAGATTAGACAGAGAAGCTGAACAAAAGAGATTAGACAAAGAAGCTGAGGCTGAACAAAAAAGATTAGAAAGTGAAGCTGAACAAAAGAGATTAGACAGAGAAGCTGAACAAAAGAGATTAGACAGAGAAGCTGAACAAAAGAGATTAGACAAAGAAGCTGAGGCTGAACAAAAAAGATTAGAAAGAGAATCTGAGCAGAAGAGATTAGACAGAGAAGCTGAGGAGAAAAAAGCAATGAGAGAACATGAACATCAAAAAGAACTTTTAGCATTTGAGTTAGAAAAATTGAGATTCACAAATATGAGTAATGTTAATCAGTCAAATGGTAACAGTGGTAAACCCTTTACTTATAAGGTCAAGGTACCAGCGTTCAATCCTTCCAGTGACGATATAACATTCTGGCTGGACAGATTTGAACGCTCCTGTCGAGCTCATAATGTGGATAAATCACAATATGCTAATCAATTGTCAGAAAATTTGAAAGGTGATTCTCTGACTAGTTTAAGTTTGGTTGAAGAGTCTGACAAGGATAATTATGATGTTATTAGGGCAGCTTTATTGAAAAAATACCAGTTAACTGAGGAAGGTTACCGTATTTTGTTTAAGAAAATGGTACCTGAATCAGGGGTAGAATTCTCAGAATTCATTGCAAGGACACGTCTTACATTTAATCGTTGGATTGAGTTGTCCAAAACAGAAAAGACATATGAAGCCCTTATGGACTTGTTGCTCAGGGACAAGATTATGTCATGTGTTAATAAACCCTTCTTGGAATTCCTACATGAGCGTAAACCCAAGACACTAAAAGAAATGCAAGAATATTGTGACCAATACGTCACTGCACACCCTGACATAACTCTTAGCAACACTAAGATTAAAGAAGGTATGCCAGTTGCATCAGCAACACCATACAACCCTAATTATTCACACAAATTTCAGGGACAACAAAACAAGTTTGGAAAAAAAGGTAACCATAATAGTTATCAAAACCAAGGAAACCAATCATTTCAGGGTTCTTCTGCGAAGAACTGGAGACAAGCTGACAGCCCTCGATACAGAGGTGGTCATAATTATAGGCATTTCCGCAGAGGAAGTCAATATAGGAACTATCCAAGTCATCCATCATGGAGACAACAAGACCATAATTATAGAGATACTCATTATAATGAATATGATAATGGTAACCATGAGAATTATGACTCAAACCCAAATAGGGGCTACAATAGAGGGAATAATAATGATTACAGAGGTAATAATAATCGTAGATCACAATACAAAAAATATAAATCACATTATCAAGCAAACTCTGCACAGCAAGAGTCACATGAAGCCTATAAACAGAGTAAAGATAATAATGATGCTAATAATATGGCATGTTCCGCTTTTGATTTTGGGAGAGCATCTCAGTGCCCCCAATGCAAAACATTATTTGAACCAACTACGGTGTCCACTTTAAGTTGTGGCCATCCTCTTCCCGCTCTTCCTGCGTCAATCGCGCATGATGGAAGAGGTTCTCTTGTCTTGAATAGAGGTTTAGTTGATGGTACTCCAGTCGCAGTTCTTTTCGATTCGGGGTGCACCACCATTGGAGTGAGGCAGTCACTCGTAGATCCTTCTCGTGCCACTGGAAAAGTAGTCAAATGTGTAACATTTGGCTGCACATTAGAGAAATACTCTACTGCTATCATTAGGATTGCTACTCCTTTCTTTACAGGAGATGTACACGCATGTCTTCTGCCGAATCCGATCGCTGATCTTATCATCGGTCGTATTCACGGAGTCAAAGAATGCACTCCACAACAAATTTCCGTTTGGGAAAAACAGAATATGCAAACCGCTAATGCTGTAGTCACTAGAGCTCAAGCTCTTAATGTGCCTCAATCTTCACCTACTGAAGATAATGAAGTGCATAACCAAGATGATCCCTTGGTAATTTCTCGTGACTCGTTTATAAAACAGCAAGAAGAGGATCCGACTCTAAAGAAATTCTTCACTCTTGCAACAAAAGGTGATCCGAATAAAGATACAAAGCGTAAATCTTGGATTACAATGAAGAATGGCGTACTTGTACGTATGGTGCAAGACTCCGCTAAGTCAAGTCATTCTCAGATTCTTGTTCCCAAGAATTTGAGAGTTAAAATTTTGCAACACGCACACGACTCTCAGTGTGCTGGACATATGGGTTTTTCCCGTACAAAGTCAAGAGTTCTTGCGGCTTTCTTTTGGCCTTTTGTGAACAAAGACATACGGATTTATTGTCAATCTTGTATAGTATGTCAAGAGGTCAAATCCAAAGGTCCACGCCATGCTGCACCTATTCAGGCTGCAGACATCCCTATTCGACCATTTCAGAAAATGGCGATAGACATCATTGGTCCATTTAAGATCAAATCTGCTAGAGGACATCAGTTTATCTTAACGTGTGTGGACATGTGCACACGTTGGCCAGAGGCTATTCCTCTGAAGAGCATTACTACTGCTGATATTGCCGATGCTCTTTGGCTTATATTTTCTCGTCTGGGATTCCCCGGAGAAATATTATCAGACCATGGCACCCAACTAATATCGGATACCATGTCTCAAGTGATGTCGACTCTGCAGATAGAGAGATCTTTGAGTAGTATCTATCATCCTATGTCCAATGGGATGGTCGAACGGCTAAATAGAACACTCAAGAACTTACTAGGGAAGATAACTGAGGATCATCCTCAAGATTGGGATAGGGTTTTACCCGCGGCCCTCTTCGCTTACAGAGAGGTCCCCAATGAACATACAGGATTTTCTCCCTTTGAACTTGTCTTTGGCGCGCGACCGCGCGGCCCTATGTCTTTGCTTCATGATCTCATAACCGCTGATAATATTACCGATGACACAAAATCTTCTTACGAATATGTCATCGCGCTGAGGCAAAAGATTATCGAAGCATGCAAATTGGCAACTTCTTCTTCTGAATTTGCTAAACAGAAGGCAAGACAATTTGCCAATAAGAAAAGAACCTTACGACAACTTTGTCCTGGTGACAAAGCATTTGTTTTGCTACCTTGTAGGGAAAACAGACTTCTTATTTCTTGGAAAGGTCCGTACGATATAATTTCGAAAATTTCCGATGTTGACTACATTGTCGATATTGATGGAAAGCATAAAACCTTTCACATCAATATGCTTACGGAATTCCATGAACGTCCGGATTATTTACAGCCTATTTTCCAGGCAACGGACGATTCACCTGTCCAACATGGTCATTACTCATCACTGTCCGTAATACAGGATGAGGAAACAAGTTTTTCGGATGTTAATCTTCCGCTTCCGATGATTCCACTTCATTCTAGTGAATCATGGAAAAACGTTACTGTTTCTCCGGATTTATCTCTAGGAGAACACCGACAAGTTTTGGCTATGTTACAAACATTTCAGGATGTCCTTACTGACATTCCTGGACAAACTCATGTCATTGAACATGACATTACTCTAACTGACCATAATCCTATTAGAGTCAGACCTTATCCTATTCCTATACATTTTCAAGCACAGGTTGAGAAGGAGTTGGATGAGATGATAGATTTAAAAATAATTGAACCATCCACTTCTGCGTATTCTTCGCCGATGGTTATTGTCCGTAAAAAAGACAATAACATACGTCTTTGCGTTGACTATCGCAAATTGAATCAAGTCAGGAAGTTTGATGCTGAACCTATGCCTTTACTAGAAGAGCTACTTACTAAGCTTTCTAAATCTCATTTTTTCACTAAACTAGATTTGTCTAAAGGATATTGGCAAGTTCCTTTATCTGAACACGCCAAACCTTTTACTGCTTTTTCTACACCTAGAGGCCTTTTTTCAATGGAATTTCATGCCTTTCGGCCTTATGAACGCACCAGCTACATTCGTACGCATGATGCGTCGAATTCTATCCTATCGGTCAGATGTCATTGCGTACCTAGACGACATCTGTCTTTTCAGCGATACTTGGGAAGATCACTATTCAGGGTTAGTTGAATTACTATCTACTCTACGCGAGTATAACCTGACAGCAAAACCCTCTAAAGCCTGCATTGGTTTTAGCGAAATTTCTTTCTTAGGTCACCGTGTCGGTCATGGTTTCCTAAAGACAGAGGACCATAATACAAGTAAAATACTTAACATTTCTATTCCTAAGACTAAGTAGCAAGTGTGAAGTCTCTTAGGTCTCATACAATTTTATGGACGATTCATTCCGAATCTGTCCTCGATCATGGCACCTCTTTCTTCCTTGCTAAAGAAAGGGTCTCCTAATGTAGTCCAGTGGACTCAAGAATGTCAATCCTCTTTGGATAAGGTTAAAACTATGTTTTCTACTTCACCTATCCTAGTATTGCCTTCTAAGGATAAGACATTTATTCTTCGTAGTGACGCTTCATCCACTGGGATTGGAGTGGCACTAATGCAAGAGTACTCTGGAACTCTGCATCCTGTAATGTATATTTCCAGAAAGCTTAATGCTGCAGAAAGGAATTATTCGGTCTTAGACCGTGAACTATTGGCTATGGTATGGTCAATTCTCAAATTACAAAGATTCCTTCTAGGCGCACATTTCATAGTAGAAACCGATCAGAAAGCTCTTACGGCTATACAGAGTAAGAATTTGAAGAGTTCGAGGTCTACTCGATATGCGATTACTCTTCAACCTTTTTATTTTTCGGTACGAGCTATCCGTGGGTCAGATAATGTGATGGCAGACATTCTGTCTAGATGCCCACATGATTCCACTTAACTGTTGAGTCTTGGACTTCTTAACACTTCCAACTCGACAACAGATTTTTCTTTTCTATATCAGATAGATACACATTGTAATTCGTAATGATACTACGTTCATTGATATATATATTCACCGGTACTCGTTGATGATTTTTCTTTTTGTCAATCATGTACTTAGAATGCTTAAACTGAAATTGTTATATGCATTGTGTCATTGCAAGTATAGTAGTATGCGTTGGTGACACCTCCCTGGAAACACTTATGCTTAAGAGAAATGATTTCTCTGAGAGATTGAGATGTATTCTCATCAGTCGATCTATATTTCGACTTTGCATTAATCTGGCTTAAATAATTCCAGATATTTATCATCTGCGCAGTATTTATGCGTTGGGAGCCTATTGTATGTTGCTCTCAGATGAAAAAAAAAATGATTTTCATTTTTTTTTCCCGGGGGATGTGGTAATCTGTTGCGCACATATTCTTTGGTGGCACGGATTACGCATACAAATGGAAAATGTATTTATTTGTCTGATAAAAATATATTTATCTTTGAATGCATGTTTTTGGTCTAAAGGGACAGAACTCAGATTAGGCGATGGGTATTCATTCTGTGAGTTATTGCTCCTTGTATCGTTCCTGAAAGTCAAACTCGGCGGAGGAATCTAGACTTGCTTTGGTCTATTCTGTGTTTGGTTAGGAATAGATTGCTCTTGCTTCAGAATGTCTATGGCCCGAATCTATGTGTAGTTCTTGTCTATGTAGGACGAGTATGTCTTATATCTTGATATCTTAGTATGTTTAAGTGGAACTATTTTTCTTGTACTGTACTTTAGGGGTCAGGTGCTTTTCGGCGCATGAAGATACGTTAGGGAGTCCTTCGGTGTTAAAAAGCCTATGGCGGGAGTCATGTCTTAGACCTGCCCAAGAGTTTGTGATCTCTTCAATTTATCATGGGGACGAAGATAGTTTCTTCCAGGATTGTTTAGTCTATGAGTTCCCCAGTGGTGATTCTATAACGCCGGGAGAGCGTTTGTGCTTGCTAGTGTATTCTTATGTCAAGGTAAACGTACTTTTGCTGACTTCGTTCATTCCTAGGCTTAAGATGGGCAGACGTTTACATGACTCTACCTATGTCAGTGTGTCAGAACGACATATTATTTAGCAGCACGGATTATGTTCCTATACAGCAATTATGAGGACAGATTATGCTGATGCTTGTGGAAACTTTGATATTCATGAATTGATCTTTATTGAAGCTTAGTCGTGCATCGTTATGGTGAGCGATGTTTACAGGACCAGGAGCCATCTTAGAATCCTGCCTATTGTCAGTCATCTATCTGAGAACAGGGATGCCCTTATTATCCGATGATGATCAAGAGATCACACTTATGAAAGGAAAATCTATTATGGGTGATTTAACATTCACTCAGAAGATATTTGCTGAATGCTATTTAAAGAAATCTCCGCTTGGGTGCAAGCTACACTTATGCTAAAGGAGGTTCTGTCCAGGAGTCACCGTAAACATTATTGATTAACTGACATGACTAGTCAGTAAGGCCTGATGAAGATTTGTTAAACATTATATGTTAACTGACATGATCAGTCAGTAAGGCCTGATGAACATTTAGATGAGATATGGAACCCTGAACGTTTGTATACTGATGTTCCATTGTGATTTTCCTCAACATGTATGCCAATTTGTTATTGTACACCGTGGGTCAACAATATGCTATTGATGTGGACCTGTGTTCCTGCAACTGTACCCGTTCTGTCAAGTGTGTGCGTCACATTAAACTGTTGAAATGTTTACAGTAGTCTGTATCCTTGACTTCTGATACGTATGAGTGAGTATTTGTACTTCCAGTCAACTCTACAGAACAATTCACACATTCGCATATTAACAGTCACTCTACCACTCATGATACACATTACATCCTTGTTGAGTCCTCAAGACGTTTGGAGCAAGATGACCTGTACACCTGACACTGTGCTCGGTTGTTGGAGTTGACTATTCAGTCCCAGTACATCTTTACAACGTACACTGATAAAACACAGTATACAGCATCCAAGTATAACAGCCTTTATCACTATTACCACAAGAAAAAATGCGTTTATCAGCCATCATCTCAAGTTCTTTCCACGTTCTCCTCATCATTTTCACCTCTGTTTCCAGCTCTCTTCTCCGTGTGCTTCTTGGTCTACCTCTGCCTCTCTTGCCCTGGGGGTTCCAGAACAAAGACGGCCTTGTAATGCTATCAACAGATTTCCTCAGTGTGTGTCCTATCCATCGCCATCGTCTTCTTCTCATCTCTTGTTTCACTGGCACTTGTCTAGTTCTTGTCATCAGTTCCACGTTGGTAACCTTGTCATACCATCTCAATCCCTCTATTCTACACAAGCACCCGCTTATGAAAGTCTGTAGCTTTTTGGTTGTTGTCTTTGTTGTTCTCCATGTTTCAGAGCCATACAATAGGACTGACTTCACATTTGAGTTGAAGATTCTTATTTTCATGTTGGATCCGATTTCTCTTGATCTCTATATATTTCCCAATGCAATGAAAGCTCCTTTTGCCTTCTTATTTTGATATCGCTGTCTGTCCCTCCAACTTTGTCTATATTACTGCCAAGATATGTGTATGATTCTACATCTTGTATTGGTGTTTCTTCAAGTTCAACCCTGTTATCATTACCTGCATTTATTCTCATTATTTTTGTCTTTTCCCTGTGTATTTTCAGACCCAATTGCTGTGACCTCTCATCGAGTGTTTTCAATTTGTCCTGCATCTGATTACGGTTATGGGACAGAAGAGCCAAGTCATCAGCAGAACTATTAGAACCACTATTTGCACAACTCTGGAAAACAGAGACATCGCTGAGTGAAGTAAAGGAATAATTGTCAAATTGCCCAAGAAGGGTGACATTGCAGACTGTAACAAGTGGAGAGGAATTGCTCTCCTCTCAGTTCCCAGTAAAATACTAGGCAGGATAATTATCCAGAGAATTTCAAAAGCAGTAGGCCATAAACTGAGAAAAGAACAAGCGGGATTCAGAAAGAACAAAAGGTGTGCAGATCATATATTCACCTTCAGGAACATTATAGAGCAGTGCTCAGAATGGCAGAGACAGCTATACATTAACTTTGTTGATTTTGAAATGGCTTTTGACAACCTGGGGAAAATACTGAGAGCTTATGGAATTCCCAGCTGCATTGTTTCCATAATAAAAAGCCCCTAATCTAACTTTACATGCAGTGTTGGGTTGAGCAACTTAACTTTCAAGGTGAAGAAAGAAGTACGACAGGGATGTCCCTTGTCAACAAATTTATTTTTTACAGTCATAGACTGGGTGATGCGCCAGACAACAGAGGGCAGTCCATGAGGAATATGATGGACTACATTTTCTACATTGGAAGATCTGGAATATGCAGATGACATTGCACTACACGCACATTCGCATCAACACATCCAAGAAAAACTGATAGACTGAATAAATATAGCCAGCAGGTGGGTCTGAACATCAATCTGAAGAAGACAGAGGTCATGACACTCAATGTGGGCAGTCCTGAGCCAATAACAATAAGGAACCAGAAGCTAGAACAGACAGGCACATTTACATACCTAGGGTGCATAATAATACCAGATGGCGGAACATGCAAGGACATCAGCAACAGAATGAATAAAGTGAGAACAGTCTTTGCTAGTCTCAACAACATCTGGAAGTCTTCCCAGTACAGCACAAACACCAAATTAAGATTATATGAGAGCTGTGTATTTTTTATGCTTCTCTATGGTGCATAATGCTGGAGAGTAACAAAGAAGGAAATGTTGAAACTGTCCTCTTTCCACTCAATCTGCCAGGGGAAAATTCACCGAATCTTTTGGCCAAATACCATCACCAGCCAAGAACTACTTATTCGGAGTAACCAAGAGGACATGCACACCATCATAGCTGGCAGACACTGGAGTTGGGATGGCCACTTCCTCAGAAGGGACCCTGATGCCTTTACAAGAACAGCTATGCAATGGACCCCCAAAGGAAAGTGAAAGAGAGGCTGACCAATAACAACTTGGTGGAGAACTGTGAAGGCCAAGATGCAAAGAATGAACTAGAGTTGGGGTACTATACGAAAGGATGGCTGCCGACCGAACAAAGTGGAAGCAATTTGTTGCTGTCCTACAAGATGCCAACAGCGTTAGGGCTACTGACTGCTTTGTCAGTCTGCGGCTAAGGATCAAAGAAGAAGAGGAATGTAGTTGAATTAACAAGAAGAGACATCGTCCGCAACCTTTGTTTTGTCAATGCCTAAAAACCCAGCCCCTGCAGACCCAAGTAGAACAGTCTCAACTACAACAATTTGGCCATGCCTGCAGAATGGGAGAAGATCGGCTACCATGACAAGTATGGGAAACTAAGACCCAGGGATCCAGACCTCCAGGATGACCCAGAGTCCGCTGGGAGAACATTAGGCAATCTCTGAAGGACCGAGGAATAGAATGGATCCAGACCAGGAGGAAGACAGCTGATTGGATAGTATGGTCCTCTGTCTGGCAAACCTCTATACTCAGTGTGGAAGAGAGATGGCTAAGTAAGTAAATAAGAGATTTTCTGATGATACGGTCTTAATGTCAAAAAGTGAAAAATGTATGTCTGCAATCTTATATTTTTTAACAACCCTACTTCTACTGAATATCATTCCTATTGTTTTATTTTCATTCATTTGAATCCCCATTTTGTCATCCATTTACATACTTTATTTATTTGCTAATTTAGATCCCTGTATACTTTTGGCAGATTTGTCCCAGTTCTCAATAAAGCAAAATCTTCTGCAAACTGTGACAATTTATTTTTCATATCTTTAATTTCTTCACCTAAATCTATTACAGTAAAAAGTGATAGAGATAGTACTGATCCTTGTTGTTCATTTAGCTCTAACCTTTCATTGTTTACCTGAACAGTGAAATATTTGTAATGAAGGAAGTTTTCTAAATAGTTACATATTTTACGAGTTACTCCTATTTTTTCCATTTTAAAGAGAGCATGTGTCACGGGACACATTTCTTTATATTTAGTGGGTAGTTTTCTCATGACGCCACAGAGATAATCTCTATGAAGAAATGCCGTTTCTAAGGAATGCATAAAAAATTAAAAGGAAATAATAGTATGACTCGGGTAAATTGTCACTAGTGAGACTGTTTATTTGGACAGTTATACGTTTGAGACCTGAGTTCCTCTGATTCGTTTTTCCTATTTATAGTTAAGGATTTAGAAATGAAAAAAATTATAAGAATTTACATTTGACACATTATCTGAGGAATGTTTCCCACTGTGGTCAAACAAGAGATTACTAAATTTAAAGAAACAAACTCCAACCCTTTCTAGATCAGTGGGACAGAAGATACTATTCAATCATTAAAAATTGCAAATTGTGGAACTTGTTGTTTTGAAGAGGTGATGGATGGAGAGCAGGCACTTAACAACTGACCGTTATTGCCTCTTCTCGTTCCATCTTGGTCTACTCTGTTCAACCTGAAATTTGGTTATAATTGGGGTATTTAGTGTCATTTTATTTTCTAATTTTGTATTCACTTTAAATAACTATTGTCTTTAGCAGTTGCTGATTTTAATTTATATTAGTACTTGTCCATTTTATGTTCTCTTTTGTATTGTTTATTGATAACTATTGTCCTTTACACTTGGTTTTAATTTGTATTAGTATTTGTTCTTTTTGAGTTTTTTTTTTTTTTTTAAATACCTTGTTGTCTTTCCTTGTCCTATGAGTAGTTAGTAAGTTTTTTTTTTAATTTTGTGTTTTATTTGTTACTAATCTTATATGTTTTCCTTTGTTTTATGTATATATCTTTTAAGTATTGATTGGGCATCTCTTGGGGCATCTATACTTAAAGCCTTATCACCTGTCATGTCTATATTGTGATTTCTATAGTAAGTTTTTAATTCAAGCCTTTGTTGTTCATACTTCTTACAGTGGATCAGGTAGTGGTCTATGTCATTCTCTTCCTGACATTCTTGGCAGTGTGGTTCCTCTATCATAAAGTATGCTGCACCGAGACGGAGACGCCACAGTTTTCTGTTTGATGGTATCTTTAATTCTTCTCTGACCTGGTACGTCCTCGTTGGTTCTTTCAGCAGTTTGAACAAGTGTCTGCCTTTTCTACTTTTCTTCCATGTTGTCTTCCATTCCTCGTTTATAGTTATCTTCACTTGGCTGTTGATCTCCGACCTTCCCAGTCCTGCTCTTATATTGTTTTTACTTGTTCTTCCATTCTTGGCATTCTGATCTGCCAACTTGTTACCAGCAATACCTATGTGTGCTGGAACCCACACTAGCCTCACACTACATCCTCTGTTCCCTAGTGATATATTAATTGCTAGAATTTCTTCCTTTATGTCTGGCCGGCTACATTTACCTGGGTGTTCTATTGTTTGTAGTGATGATAGTGAGTCTGTAAATATCGTAACAGCTTCTGGTGGGTTATCTTCGATTATTTCTAAACTTTTTAGAATTGCTACCATCTCTGCGGTAAAAATCGAAGCCCCTTCAGTTACACTGTAGCTCTTTTTAATTCCCCATTGTGGTATTACAACTCCGGCACCTAGTTGCCCACTATCACCCTTGGATCCATCAGCGTAGATGGCCAGACTTTGTTTAGTTAGTTGATCTATGAACTTTCTACTTATCATTTTGGCTTCCTTATCTTCTATGTTTTGTTTGATCTTTTCAGTAAGTGAGTAGTCTATGATTGGTGTTTTTAGTTCCCAAGGTGGTATTTTGCTTCTGTATTTATTACTATTTTTAATTGTGTTTGATAGTTCTTTGAACTGCGTTAGATCTTCTATAGTTTTCCACCCTGTTGGATATCTATCTTTATTTAAGGTGACTGTCACAGTATATGTGTTCGCCGAAATATAGGGTTGGTCACGCTGTGAGTGGCAACATTGATATAATGAAAAAACCCGTTTGGTCAGCTGACCAGAAGGGAAGTAAAGACAAATTTTTGGCGCAAAAAGGGAGTTTGACTTCTGGCCATCGACCGGGATAGGTCGTCTTTATGTTCCCTATCAGCATTTTTGCTGGGATGAGTTTGCCATCATTGTTCATATGTAGTTCTTGCCTTTTCTTCATGCGGGTTGAATTATAGTGCATAATTCTAGAGTGATATTGTATTTTCTAGTGGCATTTTCTTAGACCGGTGATGTTGAGTTATTTGTGATTTAGTTTTGCCTGATCTTAGTACATAATTTTGCCGGTAAGCGAAAGTCATTGTGATGTCCATTCAGGATGGCCATACCAGTGGGTATGATACTGATATATTAAGTTGTTAGTAGCACAAGCTGTTTTGGCATTTTGTTCAGTGTATTTCATATGTATTATGAGCCTTGTGGGGCTTCATTGTGTGCAGTGTACTATTAAAAGGGAACTTACCTGTTTAAGGTGTTATGTTTGATTATTGTCAGCTATTGTATGCTGTGGTCGTATCCTTAGAGGATGAGCCAAAGATTAGATAGTTGTTAAATCCACAGTATAAATAGGTCTCATGACAGCTGGGGGCTACGTCTATACAGGACCCTGACTACTGTAAGCGGTGTTTACAGTAGTCTATTGAGTATTGTGGATAGCTAAGAGCTGTATCCAAAAGGCCTTAGTGCATATGTTACGATATACAGGCCAGAACGAATTATGCACACAGTGCTTGAAGGTTGTAGACGTAGTGTGTTGGCGCCTTCATAGTTGGTATTAAACCACAATAGTGAGTTACTTTCGGTTGTCTGTGTGTTTGTCAGTAAGCAGTAGTGAACTGTAGGCGGTCAAGTGTGACGCGTCGCGATACGTAACCTAGTTTGGTTTTCAGGTCACAGTGTACGGGTGTTGTTTTCAGTTCATGTGATATTTTTATATTGTTAGTGGGTTCAACAGTGCGTTTTCATCGTGTTGCAAGTATATTGTGGTGCTACAGTGGCAGTTCAGGAATATTTTCACAGCCTAGTGTGGGTGACTTTGGCATTTCAGTTTGCGGTATCGATCCAGGTAGAGCAGCGGAGTTTGAGGTGTCGGTAACATCTAGTTTAGATTGTCCCAGGCGGCAATTGGGTGCCAGATGGGAGATATTTCTGTCAAGCTTGGTATAGGGTGGAAGGAGGTTGTTGATAGGAAGTGGTAGATGTTAAGAGGTCAATAGGGTGATAGGTATCTCAGGTTATCTGGTTGGACATTTTGTTTGTTTTGTCATTACTTCACCGAGGGGCCCGTCCAGTGGGTGCCCTCCAATGCCTCTGACGTGACCATACCTCACCGAAGGGCCCGTTCAGTGGGTGCTCTCCAATGCCTCAGACGTGACCATACCTCACCGAGGGGCCCGTCCAGTGGGTGCCCTCCAACACCTCTGACGTGACCATACCTCACCGAGGGGCCCGTCCAGTGGGTGCTCTCCAACGCCTCTATCGTGACCCTGGTATTTTCAGTGCCATAGACTGTTGAATTGCTGTAGTGTAGAACTGTGGAGTGGACGTTGTGAGACTCTTGCATATCATAGTGCCAAAGAACAGTTTTGTACCTGCTGGCACCCAGGCTTACGTAGAAGTCTGGTTTTCTGGCACATAGACGTGTGAAGCTGGTTGAGTAGCTGAACTTTCGCTGGATTATTTAGTCATGTGTCTATTGTAGACTGTGCTCTCACAGCCCCGTGCAGAACAGTGTATTCACTTGCATTATATTGCAGTACTGTGCCAGAGGATATTAGGATGGTATGCTGACATACAGACTTCAGTAGGGTTGGATTTTCTGGTACATTATTTTCGGTTGGACGTTTTCAAGTGTGGAGACTTGTTTGTGCTGTTTTCATCAGTTATCACCAGTGCTGAGGAAGCTTCTTGCTCAAGCGTTGTTGGACCGTCAGTTAAGTTTTTGTTTGTAATTGTTGTATGCTTTCCTATATTGATTTTTCTTCTTTTTTCCTCTAAATTTTAAATTTCCTTTTCTGTCTATCTTTCTGATACTATCTATCATACAATCTGATCTTTTAGTATAGGAGGATAGGTTTATTTTTTCATTTGCTTATTGAAGCTTGCTTCTTAGTTTGTTGTTGTTTTTTCTTTCCTTTTGTTCCATTCCTTTTCTCTACTTTCTGGGTAGAACTTAGTCTGTATGTATGTATGTGGGTAGTTAGTTAGATCGGATCTTTCAGTGTATTTCTTAGTACTTGGAAGTATTTGTATTATATATTTTGATACGTTATTGTTACGTACATTTATTACCTACGGGGGTAGTCTTCGGTCCTGCCAAATGTACGCACCAGTTTTATATAGTTATATTATTTGTGCGTTCGATTGATTCACGCACTGACGTGCACAATGCAGGGTGAGTTGCTTTGGACGCACGTGTAACCTAGTTGAGTAGTTTCTGACGTCATGTAAGGGGCAGCTCGGACCATATTTATGTCCGCTGTGTTATCCCTTGATTCTTGGCATATGTGAAGTAGCCATCAGTTGTATTCGTATCTATTGATCTTCATGGCGAAGTCAATAGTGGAAGTATAAAGTAAGTGTCGCCCCATTCCTTATGGCATGTTTATTTATGTACATTAAAGTATCAGGCCGCTCCTATTAATGGTCTAGCGGGAATTCATCGTAGCCTTTGAATCTTTTCGTAGAGGGAGAATACCTACAAGAAATCAAGTTAATGAATTTATATGCTTCACATGTTTAATATGCTGTTACTACAATGCCAGAAGCGTGGCATAGAATGGGAGAGGTTAGTCAACTGGAATCTCTAACCTGTTCGTATTATCATGTATGACTTTGTTTGAAAACTATATACTATATATAACGGGATGTATGGAGAAAGTCTGGGATTGTGAAGTATGATATGGAAGAATTTTATCCTGGAGTATGAATACGTTACCATGATGGACGTCCTTGAAGGAAGGTCAATGGACTTGAATGAGCGGAATATTATATGGTAACAGTTTTGTGATCCTCAGTCACTTGAGTCAGAGGACTTTATTAGTAGAGAATCTTCAGGAACTTTAAAAGTAATTATCAACATGTTGACGTATGATTTCTGCGCCTGTGACGATGTTAGTCTTGTCCACTCCGTATGTGCTGTGTTGAATAAAATCTATGTACAGTCACCACCGACTTCTGTACCGCCAGTACTTGCCCAGTTCACCCAGTTCAATACTACTTGTTGAAGTTCGTTTGAAGAATATTGTTGACATTCGTTCATTTTAACCATTCGCGTTTTAAGCTACCACTTCACCAGTATAAACTGAACTCAACGATAAAACGGAGTCAACAATAATTGGTGGCCAGTGTGGTCTGGAAATATCTAACTTCCAAAGAACGTACTCTAATACTTTTCTGTGAAAAGAAGATTTTAACTTTCAAGTCACCAACATCTCGAACTTGGAACCCAGTGGGATGAGAAATCAGATTCAACTTACGTTTACCAAGGTCAAGGTCTTCAATCAACCTCCACGTCAAGTTTCACAGTGACTGATTACTTGGAGATCATCTCTTCATCATTATTGCGTGCGAGCTGTAATCTAGAGAAGCAGAACGAAGTATTTTATCTGTAGACGTACATCCATGGAGACGAGGCACATTGATTTTTTACCTGCACGCGAGATGAGTATAACGTGTTTCCGTTGTACACTTTATTACGCTTAGTTGTGCCTTCCGTGATATGTCCACATTCATATTTTTCGTGTTAAGTGTTATATGTTGTGTATTCTTCGTGGGAGGTTGGGAATGGCGACTTAGGACGGGAAATTACCAGTTTCACCACAGGTCCGTCTTAAGTGTTCTGTAGGACATTATTTTGCAGACTTCCCGCAGTGGAATGTTCCTATGCGTGAGCATAGAAGGATCTTTGGTCCACTGTGTCTGGTAGTCTGTGACACCTGACTATTTTAGCTGTTTCGTCAAGTTTTAATTGTTGTTTTTGGTAGTTAATTTTACTTGTACCTTATTTTCATGATGTATTTTGTATGTGATTATTGTCCATCTTACCTGACTGTCGTTCAGTTTTTTACAAAGCATATGTTTTTACACTGTGTTGTCAATTGTCTTGTGCATTATTGGATCGTAGATGTCATCGTAATTTTTTACGACATTCTATTTTAGTTCCACATTTTATTTTATTTGATTTCTACGACTGTAGTCATTTGTCTTGATTATCGTGTCGTGTCAGTATTGTGCTATTGTCTGTCACGTTATTGCTTTCACACCATTTCATGTTATAAATTACATTATTAATTATTAATATTATTGCCTATTATATAAATTGATTTTACCGTTCTAGAACAGGAACGAAAACCACTAGTTGTAGTAACAATTTTAAGTAGTATTATTACATAATAAAATTGAATAATGGCTACCTTAGACTATTTCATTAAGCAAGCAAAAGCTCTTCAGATGGCTCCTGAGGAAGCAAAAGCATTTGCACTTGCAGAATATAAGAAAGCTCAAGAAATAGAAGCTGATCAGAGAAGGTTAGAAACTTTACGTTTGGAAAATTTGAAATTTGAGGCAGATCAAAAAAAAATTCGAGGCTGAAGAGCAATTTAAAAGAGATGCGGCAGAAAAAGAAAGACTACTTAATATTGAAATGGAAGTTAAACAAAAAGAAATGCAAGAAAGAAGATTAATAGCTGAACAAAACACAAAACGACTTCAGCTTGAGATGGAAGAGAATGAAAGAAAACGACAGCATGAACTGAAATTAGCAGAGTCAGAATATGAGAGACTTAGGTTAACTCAGGAATCTAATTCTCAGAGAACTTTTGAAAGCCAAACTTCATCCAGACATGATAATTTTAAGGAAATTCACCTTAAATTACCAAAATTTAATCCCCCGTCTGATGACGTGATATTCTTCCTAGATAGGTTTGAGGCCACTTGTGTGTCTTATAACGTGGATAAAGCTCTATACTGTACATATTTATCCAGATTACTTACAGGGGACGCATTAGCAGTTTATCATACCACCAGCATTGGTGAGAAAAATGACTATAATGCTCTTACAGCGGCACTTCTGCAAAAATTCCAAATGACAGAAGACCAATATTGATCAAGATTCCATACATTACTACCTCAATCTAGCAGAAATTTTAGTGATTTTCTGTCACAAATACGACTAACATTAGAAAGATGGATCGAATTATCCAAAATTGAAAAGTCGTATGAAGGTCTCTTCGATTTACTGATGCGCGATAAGGTACTTTCGTCTGTAAATCCTACATTTCTCGCATTTTTACACGAACGGAAACCTTTATCTATGAAAGACTTAGAACAGCATGCAAAAAATTTTTGCACTGCTCACCCAAACATGGATCTAAGTAATGCACAGATTAAGAATGAATTGCCTGTTGCTTTTGCAGCACAACAAAACAATTTTTCACGCAATCGTTCTTTTAGTGCTGACAGATATGTCAATAAGGGAAATAATGACAATTTTAACAATGGTAATTTTTACAAAGGGAAGCAATTTCAACAATCTGCTCCATTTAATGTTTCTTGGAACCAGGCTCACAGATCGCGAGATTTTGGTAACAATAATTTTAAAAATAATCAAGGACATTATAATAAACAAAACTGGAGATCAAAATCTCAGGGTCCGCAAAACAGACAAGGTTCTTGGAATAAAAATTTTAAAGAACAGCATAACTTTAATTATACAAACTATCGGACTCATCCAAATTTTAACTCTAGCAGAAACTACAATTATGGCAATTTTAATGACAAAAATCAAAATCGATCGCGTCGACGAGATAGATCGTTGAGTAATACGAATAGACATTCTAATGTCGCTTTTAGTGATACACAGGCTAACATTGAACAGGGTAAAGGAGCTGAAACTCATAATGCTATGTGTTGTTCTCTTGATTGTACCCAAGTCAAAGATTGTTCAGAATGCTCTACTCTTTTCCAGCCCAGGGCGATCACGACGCTGCGTTGCGGACATACCTTGCCTAGTCTACCTGCAGTCTGTACGGCCACTGCTGCGTCAGTACACCAGGGACAGGGCTCTCTTAAGTTTAACAAGGGATTTGTCAACAATATTTCATGCTCTCTCCTATTTGACTCAGGTTGCAGCACAGTCGGCGTCCGGACTTCGCTGATCAACCCAAGTTGTGCCACGGGCCGGGTTGTCAAGTGTGTAACGTTTGGTGGCACAATTGAAACATTTGCCACTGCTATTATTGATCTTAATACACCATTTTTTTCAGGAAAGATTCAAGCTTGTCTCCTTCCGAATCCAATTTGTGATTTAATACTTGGTCGCATACATGGTATTAAAGAGTGTACACCACAGCAAATTGCTGAATGGGAAGAGCGACATATTCAAACTGCAAATGCAGTAGTGACTAGAGCGCAAGCTACTAATATGTCGCATGATACACCTATGGAACCTACAGTTCATACCACTTGTGATGATGATGCTCCTATTTCACGGGAGTTGTTTGCAACATTGCAAAAGAATGATGATTCATTAAAAAAATTTTTTCAGTATGTGAACAAAAATAATACCAGCAACAAACTTGCAAAATCTAGACATGACTTTATACTTAAAAATGGGATTTTGGTTAGAGTAATACGAGAAAAGGATTCATCCTTATGTTCTCAGATTATAGTCCCATCCTGTATGAGATCTCGTATATTACGACATGCGCATGACTCGCAATGTGCGGGCCATATGGGTTTTTCGCGTACCAAATCCAGAGTGCTTTCGGCATTCTACTGGCCAGGCGTCCATAAGGACATCACTCTCTATTGTCGGTCCTGTTTGATATGTCAAGAAGTTAAGGTACGGGGTCCATTTCATGCGGCTCCTATTCAAGCTGCGGACATCCCGATTAGACCATTTGATAAAATGGCTATAGACATTATTGGTCCAATGCTTCCATCTGCTAGAGGGCATACGCATATTCTTACGTGCATTGATATGTGCACTCGCTGGCCTGAAGCCATCCCTCTCAAGAACACTTCATCTGCCAGTGTAGCAGAGGCATTGATGTTAATCTTCTCACGCATTGGTTTTCCACGGAAAATCTTGTCGGATCATGGGGTTCAGTTCATTTCTGAATCCATGTCTCAAGTTATGAAGACATTAGGTATAGACAGATCTCTAAGTTCTATTTATCATCCGATGTCAAATGGGTTAATTGAGCGTCTAAATAGGACACTCAAGCAGTTGTTGGGTAAGATGACTCAAGACCACCCACAAGACTGGGATCGGGTCCTACCCGCTTGTCTCTTTGCGTATCGCGAAGTACAAAATCAAGCAACGGGGTTTTCTCCATTTCAGCTTGTTTTCGGCATGCAACCACGCGGTCCGATGTCGTTAATCCACGACTTATTGGTTGACGAGAATATTGAAGAGGAAACTCAATCCTCTTATGAGTATGTGATCTCTCTGAGAAAGAGAATCATAGATGCTTGTAGATTAGCTACTGCATCATCCGAACAAGCCAAAGAAAAAGCTCGTCTATTTGCAAACAAGTATAGACGTCTTCGCCAGCTCATACCTGGTGATGAAGCTTTTGTATTACTCCCTGCGCATAATAATCGTCTTTTAATTACCTGGAGAGGTCCTTTCAGGATCATCTCAAGAATATCCGATGTCGACTACATCGTTGATGTTAATGGTAAACATAAAACCTTCCACATTAATATGTTGAAGGAATATTACTCACGTCCTGATTATCTACAATCAGTGTTCCAAGCAACTGACGATCCTACACCTCCTATTCAACACTATTCTAGTTTGTCAGTCATCCAAGAAGAGGAATCTTCTTTCGATGATGTACAACTACCAATACCAGTTGTACCACTCCATTCCACTGAGAAATGGAATGATGTTACTATCTCATCTACTCTTACTGATGATCAACGTCAGCAAGTCTCTAATATTCTACACACGTATGAGGATGTCCTCACTGACATCCCAGGTCATACGTCAGTCATCCAACATGACATTATTCTGACTGACGATACACCGATTCGAGTTCGCCCATATCCTATTCCTTTACACTTTCGTGATAAGGTTGATAAGGAATTGGATGAGATGCTTCAATTAAATATAATTGAACCATCTTCATCACCATATTCTTCTTCTATGGTAATCATTAGGAAGAAGGACAACAATATACGTCTTTGCGTAGATTACAGGAAATTAAACAAAGTTACAAAATTCGATGCGGAACCATTACCTCTTTTAGACGACTTATTAGAGAAATTATCTCATGCCACATTCTTTTCGAAATTTGACCTTTCAAAGGGTTATTGGCAAGTGCCATTAACCCCTAAAGCAAAGCCATTCACCGCTTTCTCGACGCCACGGGGTCTTTTTCAATGGAATTTTATGCCATTCGGTCTAATGAATGCGCCAGCTACCTTTGTACGCATGATGCGCCGCATATTGTCTCATCGTCCCGATGTCATTACTTATATAGATGACATCTGTCTTTTCAGTGACTCTTGGGATGAACATATTCAGGGTTTAAAATCTTTACTTTCTACCTTACGGGATTATAACTTAACAGCGAAACCTTCAAAGGCTTTTGTCGGTTTTCATGACATCTCATTTCTTGGTCACCGTATAGGTCGCGGTTTAATGTATACAGAAGACAGTAACGTCTCTAAAATTTTAAACATCTCAGCACCTAAGACAAAAAAACAAGTGAGGTCGCTCTTAGGACTAATACAGTTCTATTCTAAATTCATCCCTCATTTGTCTACTATAACTGCACCTCTTTCTTCGTTACTGAAGAAAGGCACATCTAATGTAATAAAGTGGTCGCAGGATCATCAAACGGCTTTAGACTATATAAAAAATTTTTTTTCAAATAAGCCTTTTTTAAGGTTGCCTAACAAAGATCTCACCTTTGTTCTTCGCAGTGATGCTTCTTCCTACGCTATCGCGGCAGTTTTGATGCAGGAATACGGAGGCACCTTATTTCCGGTTATGTACGTATCCAGAAAGCTTACGACGAGCGAGATGAAGTATTCCGTTCTGGATAAAGAGCTCCTCGCTCTTGTCTGGTCAATCACAAAACTGGATCGTTATCTCCTCGGATCACACTTTGTGGTGGAATCCGACCAGAAAGCTCTTACAGCACTGAACACAGGGAACGTGAAGTCATCAAAGTCAGCGCGTTACGCTATTGCGCTTCAACCGTTCCATTTTGAGATACGAGCTATTCCTGGAGTACAGAATGTGTTTGCAGACTGTCTTTCAAGATGCCCTAGTGAACATGTCGAAATTAAACCACTTCCAGATGGTGAAACGTCCTCACAGAAACATGAATAACTTTGTACATGGTCACTGATTATACATCTGTGGAGACTATGTGTAGTTCTGCAGTATTCGTATATATATAACTTTCAGAATATACTTACGTATGGATTATAACATTATTTCTTGTGAAGTAACGTTTTGTTAGAACGGGAACAGTGATATTAAAGTAACATTTTTTTTTAGTATGGAAACATTGGTAAGAGTGACAAATAGACATTCACTATTGTTATGGAACAGATTACACTACATATCGTGTTCGTAAACGTATTTCAGACATGGTACATTGAGAACATATTCTTGTCGATTTAACTAGTTCTAAAAGAATATTAACAATGAGTGAAATTGAAATCACTTAGAATAAATTAGTAATTAGTTATTTGTTCATAAATTAAGTACTATTAATTATTATAATTCAATTTAATCAATTTGATTGATTATAAATCACACATCTACTAACTTTATTAGTGTTTCGCAATACGTGTATTCACGTATCCCACTACATGATATCTCACTTTTAGATAACTAGTCAAACTTACTAGTGTTAGGAAATAGTAAGTGCGTTGCTTCTTAAAGTGTTTAATTATGCTTTGTTTCATTTTGCATGTTGTATTTTAAAATTTTCTGTTTTATTGATTCTTTCATCATTGATCATCATCAGTGTTGCTGTTCATTTTCATTTTTGAAATCATATGTTTCAAATTTCTTTAAAAAAAAAAAAAAATTTGGTTGAATTTTATTATCATCTTTTTTTTTAATAGTTTATTTCATTTTCATTTTCAACTTCTTTTTACTTCGAATATTACCACATCGTTCCAAAGTAGGTCGATGGTGGATGTGTGCTTTAATGCATACTATCATTTAGTTATATTGTTTTCATTTAATATTCTTTTCTTAATATGATATAATTTTATGCATGTCATAAATCTTGTTGTAGTTTTGACTCACCTCTCTCGAGTAATTAGTTCGAAAAAAATTAATAGAATTAATTTTTTTAAGGGGAGGTAATAAGGGAGCTTTTACGTACATTTATTACCTACGGGGGTAGTCTTCGGTCCTGCCAAATGTACGCACCAGTTTTATATAGTTATATTATTTGTGCGTTCGATTGATTCACGCACTGACGTGCACAATGCAGGGTGAGTTGCTTTGGACGCACGTGTAACCTAGTTGAGTAGTTTCTGACGTCATGTAAGGGGCAGCTCGGACCATATTTATGTCCGCTGTGTTATCCCTTGATTCTTGGCATATGTGAAGTAGCCATCAGTTGTATTCGTATCTATTGATCTTCATGGCGAAGTCAATAGTGGAAGTATAAAGTAAGTGTCGCCCCATTCCTTATGGCATGTTTATTTATGTACATTAAAGTATCAGGCCGCTCCTATTAATGGTCTAGCGGGAATTCATCGTAGATGACATTCCTAGAATTGGACACACGGAGTCGATAGCCTTTGAATCTTTTCGTAGAGGGAGAATACCTACAAGAAATCAAGTTAATGAATTTATATGCTTCACATGTTTAATATACTGTTACTACAATGCCAGAAGCGTGGCATAGAATGGGAGAGGTTAGTCAACTGGAATCTCTAACCTGTTCGTATTATCATGTATGACTTTGTTTGAAAACTATATACTATATATAACGGGATGTATGGAGAAAGTCTGGGATTGTGAAGTATGATATGGAAGAATTTTATCCTGGAGTATGAATACGTTACCATGATGGACGTCCTTGAAGGAAGGTCAATGGACTTGAATGAGCGGAATATTATATGGTAACAGTTTTGTGATCCTCAGTCACTTGAGTCAGAGGACTTTATTAGTAGAGAATCTTCAGGAACTTTAAAAGTAATTATCAACATGTTGACGTATGATTTCTGCGCCTGTGACGATGTTAGTCTTGTCCACTCCGTATGTGCTGTGTTGAATAAAATCTATGTACAGTCACCACCGACTTCTGTACCGCCAGTACTTGCCCAGTTCACCCAGTTCAATACTACTTGTTGAAGTTCGTTTGAAGAATATTGTTGACATTCGTTCATTTTAACCATTCGCGTTTTAAGCTACCACTTCACCAGTATAAACTGAACTCAACGATAAAACGGAGTCAACAGTTATAGAGTTAATTTTGCTTATAGGTTATTTAGTTTATTTTCACTGGAGTGATTTGTTAGTGCCTAGTGAAAGAGATAGCTTTCAGCACCTCATTGTTGACTAGTTGTTGTTTAGTCTATTGTATCATATTATATTTCTTTGTTCAAGGGAGGAAGGGTGGTGAATTTAATTCATTCTTGGCCTACTTGTGGGAAAAGATTGAATTAGACCGATTCTCTATAGGGTGTGGCTGTGTATGTTTAGTGGTGGAGTAAGGCAGAGGGTTTTCCTGCGACTGCCCTACTTAACATTCCAAGCCCTGTTGGTGTTAGGTGTATTCGTGTAGTTTGTATTTACATTGTCGTGTACATGCAGTAATTCTGTTGTTGTGTTTAAGTGGTGTGTTCTCTTGTTCCATCTTTCTATCTTGTAAATACAATTACAGGTATCCCTTGTTTTCGTTCATGCGCAGTCACGCATTGTATATATTAATCTACCTCTGCTCTTCTTGATCTATCATCTTACTCCTCGTGACTGGGATTTTGTTTTCGTAGTTGTGTGTGTGTTTCTTTCATCTGTGTAGTGCTCATTTTGCCAAGGGAAACACTTGCATAACATAGATTATTAAGATTAGTTATAAGTGAAGTGTTATCTGAGTATAGCACCAGTGTGGGTGCCAATAACAGACTTTGAAGTAAAAGCTGATTTATTGTCAAGTTGGTATAGTGATGTCATAGCACCAGAAAGTTTCATCAGATGCTGTTGTACAACTGTTGACTATTGTAAGGGTCTTTGAGTGTGTCACAGAGACTAAATGGTTGGAAAGACTACATTTTCAGAGTAATAAGACAGTAGCCAAGTGGCAAAGTAAGACTATATTGATACTGTAAGAAGTAAAGGTTGATGATGTGTATACAGTGAGAGGTGAGGTGATATATGCTTACATGCATATATATATATATATATATATATATATATATATATATATATATATATATATATATATATATGTGTGTGTGTGTGTGTGTGTGTGTGTAAATTGGAGTAGTGATATCAATATTTACTAGTATTACTGCATATTTTGTAAGCAGAGAGTTATCTGATGATATAAGTGAAATATAAACGATTGAGTAGTGGCATAGTAAAAATCTAAAGAAAAAGGTAATAGTATTTAATATTGCCAGATTACATCATGGACTACCAACGGGCTGATCACCCATTTGCCAGTCACTTCGATTACGGAAACAACAGCAAATGGATTGATTTGCCGTTGCCCTAAAGACGCCAATAGGCGTGATGGGAAACAATGGCAAAGAAAACCTATCTGCTGTTGCCCTAAGACGCCACTAGGCGTAATGGCCACTGACTGCTTTGACGGTCGGTGGCTAAGGACGGAAGAAGAAGAAGACATCATGGACATTGATAGTTTCATGCGAATAGGCAAAGAAGCGGGGTTTATGGGAAAAGAGTTGCTTGAGTATGCCAAGGCAGAATTTCAATCAATAAAGAACCAGAATGCCTTAAGAGATGCTCGAGCTGAACAGCTAGAGCTAAAAAGAAGAGAATTCGAGTTACAAGAATAGAAGATGAAAGAAGAGAACGAGTTGAAACAGAGAGAGTTCGAATTGAAAGAAAAGAAGTTGATAGAAGATAGAGAATTTGAAGTAAAGAAGATAGAGCGAGAATTGCAAGAAAAGAAGATGAGAGAAGATAGAGAATTTGAGTTACAAGAAAAGAAGATGAGAGAAGATAGAGAGTTAGAGTTAGAGAAGGAGAGAATGAGAATAGCTCTGGAAGAGAAGATGATGGATAAGGAAATACAAGTGAAGAAATTGGAAGTGGGTGCGAGTGGTCAGAACTCGACTCCTGGGGGTCTCATCGTCCCTTTAGGCTGCGTCTGCCTAATTTTAATGATAAAATTGACAGTTTAGATTTTTTCCTCGAGAGGTTCAAAGCCGAATGCGTGGCCTGGAAGGCTGACAGAGATCAGTGGCCATCTCTACTGTCGACGCTGCTAGGGGGCCTGCAATGGAGACTTTCTATAGCCTCCCATTAGAGGAAAGGGTGGATTACGATAAAGTAAAGAAAGATTGCTCCGGAAGTTCCGTCTGACTGCTGATGGCTACCGGACACGTTTCAGAAACGCGATGCCAAGCTCGGACCAAGACTTCAAGGACTTTATCTCAAAGATAAAGCTCCTGCTGAATAGATGGATCAAAATGGAGGGAATTTCTAAGGACTTTAATGGCTTGTTAGACTTAATGCTGCGAGACAAAGTGTTGTCGTCATGCTCAACTGCGTTGGTGGCATTTTTCCAGGAGCGCCAGCCAAAGGACATTGAGTCCATGGCTCAATTGGGGCACCATTATGTCCTGGCCCATCCGGGCAAACCCATTCAGAAGTCAGGTCTGTCAGATGACATAGTTGCCAGTGTCGGCAAAATTCAGCGCCAGCCTTGGCGAAATCAGTCAGACAAGGCAGACAGGGGTCAAGAGAAGAAGTATGAGAAGCCTTCCAGCCCCTATCAGCCACATAGAGGAAATTATGGGAACTTCCGATCCCATCGGAATGGTCGGCCGAGTTGGCAGAACCGACAATGTAAAAGTTATAGCGATGGAGGGGAGCGCCAAGCTCGTAAGCTGGTACGCTTCGAGGACTCTCAGGACGAAGACCGGTTTTGGTATAAAACCAAACATCACAAGCAGAGGAGTGGTTCCTCAGAGAGTCGATCTTCAGACTCTGACGCGCTCACGTCATCGTCTAAAGGTTCTAGCAAGAGTTCACGCGAAGAGTCGAAGAAGGAGCGCATGTGTTTCAATTGTGGTGGCAATAATCACTGCGCTGACAGGTGTCCCACCCCAATAGAACACGCGAATTCCGCATTTGTGTTGGACACAATCAATAGTGAAGACTGTGCGGGGTGTCGCCCTCTGTTCCACGCAAACGAGAGGGTAGTGCTTCAATGCGGGCATGCGGCAACATGTCTGTCAGCAGTCCATGAGACTGGCAAGGTGATTCTCCATGAAGGCAAGGTGGAGAATAGACCAGTCCGGGTGTTGAGGGACACTGGGTGCACCACAATTGGGGTGCGTCGGTCGTGTATCGACAACTCCTGCCTTACAGGCAAAACTGTAAAGTGCGCCACGTTTGGGGGCAAAGTGGAGTCTTACCCCCAGGCATGTATCAATGTGGACACCCCGTTTATAACAGGTAGAGTGAACGCATTCGTCCTTGAGGATCCGATTGCCGATTTAATCGTCGGCAATGTACGGGGAGTGCACAAGGCCATAGGTGCGGCTGGAGCAGAGGCTCATCATCACCAAACTCCCAAAGCGAATGACCAGAAGGTACATCATAGATGTGGTTCGCGACAAGTACCAAATGACATGATTAGGAGCAGTAGAAACTTATACGAGGGTCCGAAAGCTAGTGATCGCACAATTTGGGTGCGTAACGTTCCCCTGAGTGCTAGTTGGCGCACACTCAGACGAGTGTTTGATGAGGTAGCGCCGGTTAGATTTGTGGAGGTATTGTCATTGCGCGACAATACCAAAATGGCACGGGTGACTTTTGCGAATAGGTGGGGTGCATGTGATGCAGTCAGGTGGAAGCACATGTTGTTGCTTCATAACCACCTGCTGATAGTTCAGCTATAGCTAGGGTTCGGTTTCAGGTTCGTGTTCAGTAAGATGTTTTGGTTGACGTGAACCGAACCTTAGAGTCTGACCCATGCCCCCAGTACTATTCTCATATGAATATGAGTGTTTTGTAAATATCATGTGATGCCTTGCAATGCATATTTATGCTGTAATATGCTATGCTTTACGATTTATGTGTCATGATGACATAAAGGCAATTTGTTATAGAGCCATATTGAACGTATGTTTAAAGCATGTTATAATATAATGTATATTTACAGCGTGCAGAAAAGATTGTTTATACTATGAGATTATATCCTATTATTGATGCTTAGATATGAATAACTAATATGTAATATATGTTGTGGTTGATAGACCAGGTTTGGACAGTAGTTGTTATTGTTCACGACTACCAGTACCTGGGGTGAACTAGTTCATGCTCATATTGTGTTGAGTACATAGGGTGAGAAGGCATGAACGACAATGGTGTTGGACAACTTTGGCACTCTCTAGGTAGATGAGGAGGTGCCGTCTCGGCATTTTGTTCATCCATACTCTGAAAGGGGTTGGGCGTGACTCCTCCGGTGGAAGAAAACTTTGTTTTCTTTCTTAGGGGGGGGGGGGGGGGGGGTGTCACAGTATATATGTTTGCCGAAATATAGGGTTGGTCACGCTGTGAGTGGCAACATTGATATAATGAAAAAACCCATTTGGTCAGCTGACCGGAAGGAAAGTGAAGACTAATTCTGGCGCAAAAATGGAGTTTGACTTCTGGCCATCGACCGGGATAGGTCTTATTTATGTTCCCTATCAGCGTTTTTGCTGGGATGAGTTTGCCATCATTGTTCAGATTTAGTGCTTGCCTTTTCTTCATGCGGGTTGAATTATTGTGTATAATTCTAGAGTGATATTGTATTTTCTAGTGGCATTTTCTTAGACCGGTGATGTTGAGTTATTTGTGATTTAGTTTTGCCTGATCTTAGTACATAATTTCACCGGTGAGCGAAAGTCATTGTGATGTCCATTCAGGATGGCCATACCAGTGGGTATCTTCTGTAATGTTATGATGTATGTATATAAGCATTACCTCGTCATCTACACAAGCACACACATGTTTCAGAAGGCACTCAGTAAAAGCATGTTCAGTTTGTAGCCATGTTTATTTACAGGAATGTCGTACATGTGAAGATTCGCATATTATTACAATGTGTGGTTCGTATTATTAATGTATTATATTACATCCCCCCTTTTTTGAAAAAAAAATGTGTGCAAACATTTCCAACGAAATGTTTCATGTGAGAAAGGATAAGTATGTGTAATGCTCAGTGTGAGTATATATGTCACTGTCTGTATCGGCTGGGAGGTGTCACTGTACGGCCAGAACGAGTGGTGTAAAGTGCTGGTGGTTCTGCGGAAGTCCCTGGTTTAGCTTGAGTTGGTTGTGATTTCGGCCTTGGCGCTTGTTGGTTTTGTGGGGTACTAAGGTCTGGAGTTACTGCATTGCCTGTTGTAAGCGTGGGAATTCTCTTCTCTGTTGTATTCTGTGGGATTTCTCTAGTGTCCACTCTGTTTCGCCTCAGGAGGTTGTTGCTGCTGTCTGGTCTTAAGGTATAGCTCCTGGGTTCAGGGTTTCTGGAACTGATTGTTGCTTTTGACCATGTGTCATTGTCGTGGTTGTAGGTAGTCACATGCTGACCAGGATGTAATGGTGGTAGGTCTTTAGCACATTTGTCATAGTTGGATTTCTGAACTTGCTGACGATGCTGAAGTTGATCATATGTGCTGTCTCTATGTTGTGGACGGAAGTGGACCTTAGATGGTAGAAGGTCTTTAATTCTTCTATCAAACATAAGTTCTGCTGGACTGTCGATCTTACTGTCTACCGGTGTTGTTCTCCATCTCAAGAGTGCTAGGTGTACATCCTCTGTTCTTGTTTTCTTCATGATTGACTTGATAGTTTGTATCTGTCTCTCAATGAAACCATTAGATTTAGGGTATCTAGGTGATGATGTTGTGTGTTTGATCTTCCAGTCCTTAGTGAAGTTTCTGTATGCTTGACCTGAGAAATGTGGACCGTTGTCTGATCTAATTTCATCTGGGATGCCAAATATGCTGCAATACTTCTTTGTAATGTCTGCAATAACAGCTGATGGTGAGGGTTGTGGAAGTTTCTCAATGATGGGAAATTTGCTGTAGTAATCAACAATAATAAGATAGTCATTATTGTCGATGGAGAAAATATCAGTTCCTATAATGCTCCAAGGGCTCACTGGTATGTCTGATGGTATGAGAGGTTCTCTGCACTGCCTATTTGCATGTTCTTGGCAAATTGAACAGTTTTTACATAGTGTTTCTATGTCCTTGTTTATCTGTGGCCAGTAAACATCTTTCTTTGCTCTCAGTTGTGTCTTCACAATACCAAGGTGACTATTATGGAGCTGTTTAAGGATGATATCGCGTTGTGTTTCTGGTACAACAATGCGATCTCCTTTAAGGATCAGACCATCTTCGATGCTTAACTCGTCCCTCATCGAGTAGTATGGACGGATGTGTGTTGGAACTTCCCTGATAGAGCTTGGCCATCCATGGTATATCAGTTCTTTGAGAGAGTTAAGGATAGGATCTCTCATTGTGTCTTCTCTGGTGTGTTCAAGCCGATTACTGCTAAACTTGACAAAATCAACTTTGATGTTTGGGGTAAGATCTGCTGTCTTGTTGGGGTTTGGTAGTCTGCTGAGAGCATCTGCAAGACCTATATCCTCTTTAATGTTGTTAATAGTTACCACACTCAGCTTTTCGCACATTGGTAAACCCAAAATTGCAGGTCCTTCAACATCTACCAAGTAAAATGTTGACAATGTCCATTCAGAGCCTCTGTATGAACATTCAAGTGTTACTGCTCCAAAACAGTCTATACTTGTTCCATTGTAAGCTCTTAGCTTTGTCCTGCCACTCCTACGTTTTACATCCCTTGTGGGAAATCCTTGCTCATCCACCTTGTCAGGCATGATCTGTCTGAATATTCTTAAGGGTAGAGTGTTACCTTGGGCACCTGTGTCTATTTTGAACCGAATATATCTTTCTTTGTGCCTTTTAATTCCTGGTATTCGGAATTGTACCTTGCAGAAAGCCTGCGTTCTCTTTGGTTCATTACTGAAAGTTAGTATCTTCACAGTATCAAATGTGGAAGGATCACTTTCTTCACTGGAGTCAAGGTCCTCAGTCATCATAAAGTGTGTTTGTTTTGATGACTCTCTGCTGTGAAGGTTGTGTTGAGCACTGTCTTGTTTCCTCTTGAAACATAATTTTATCCAGTGGCCCCTCTTTCTGCAGTAATGACATGTAGAGTCTTTAGCTGGACAGTGGTTTTGTATGTGGTTTAGGCCACAACATTTACACATAGCACCTCTGCTTGTGTTGTGTTTTTCTTGTTGCTTCGAACCAGTTGCTTTGTTTTGTTTGGGTTTATAGCTTTTTACTGCATCCACCTGGGCTGTTAGTGTACCTTGCTGAATTTGTTTAATGTTTAGTGCTTGTGCCTCGTGTTTCCTGCCTTCATCCAGAAGTTGTTGTAAAGTTAGTGTATCACTCTGGCTCAGTATCCATTTCTGGAACTCTGGCATTGGTGTGCTGAGAAGGATCTGTTCGATAATTCGCTCTTTTTCTTCTTCTTTGTTAAATTTGCATACACTTGTTTTCTCCTTGATGCGAGTGAAAAAATCATCTAGACTTTCACCAGGTTTCTGTCGCAGGTGGTGAAGTTCTAATCTTGCCGCTCTAAAGTTCGTGTGCTTTATTATCAGACGTTTTTCAAATTCGTCCAATATGGCTGCGGGGTATGTCGCCGACTCCACAGGCATGGCGGTAGCAAAACTGTTGTAAATTTTCAAACCTTCATCGTCCAATGCTTCTAGGATATATGGAGTTAGGGTTTGTCCTTCCAGTCCAGTGGTCTTGGAATATAGATCTATGCGTTGGCGCCATAACAAGAAAGCTTCACTCTTATCATCTTGACCGGCGAATCTCATTTGCGGTGCGTTGCGATATTGTTTCGCCGCCATGGCTGACCTCGATGACGAAAATTAGCCGAATACTGTACTCACGTGTTATCGTGTAGCTGTTTTGCGTCAGTCCGGTATCGACCGCTGCCACCATGTAATGTTATGATGTATGTATATAAGCATTACCTCGTCATCTACACAAGCACACACATGTTTCAGAAGGCACTCAGTAAAAGCATGTTCAGTTTGTAGCCATGTTTATTTACAGGAATGTCGTACATGTGAAGATTCGCATATTATTACAATGTGTGGTTCGTATTATTAATGTATTATATTACATCTTCTTCTCTTCTTCTTCCATCCTTAGCCATCAACCGGCAAAGCAGTATGTGGCCAGTACGCCTAGTGGCGTCTTAGGGCAACAACAAATTGATCGATCTATCGCTGTTTCCACCACGCCTAGTGGCGTCTTTGTGGAACAAAAACAGACCAAACAATCTATCATTGTTTCCGTAATCAGATTGGTTGGCAAGCAGGTGATCAGCCCACTGTGCGAAGTTTTTACGGGATGGGGTAAACAGCCCCATGCCCATACCCTCCTTAGTCGCTTTTTACGACATGCGTGGTAGGGTGCAGTGTTACTATTCTTTGCTCCCCTTTCGGTCCCCGGTAACACACGGGTGTACCAGTGGGTATGATACTGATATATTAAGTTGTTAATAGCGCAAGCTGTTTTGGCATTTTGTTCAGTGTATTTCATATGTATTATGAGCCGTGTGGGGCTTCATTATGTGCAGTGTACTATTAAAAGGGAACTTACCTGTTTAAGGTGTTATGTTTGATTATTGTCAGCTATTGTATGCTGTGGTCGTACCCTTAGAGGATGAGCCAAAGATTAGATAATTTTTAAATCCACAGTATAAATAGGTCTCCTGACAGGGACGTCCCATACACTTGGTTGGTTTTTGACAAATGCTTTATGTACTGGGTGGGTCACTTCTTGTGCTACTTTACTCCAATAATTTAATCTTAGTTCTTTCCATCTTAGACCAAGGGATGGTATGCCAAGAGCTACTTCTAGCCCTTCTACTGGTGTTGATATAAATGCACCTGTAATGGTTCTCATGGCTGCATTTTGAATTCTGTCTAGTTTTGCTTTGTTAGAAGCTGCAGCTGAGTCATAGACTATGCTGGCATAATCCAGTTTCCCCCCTGATGAAAGACTTGTAGAACATAAGAATTATTTTATTGTGGAACTTGGGTGAACCACCTATTTATAGCAAGTTTTAATTTTCGTCACTATCGGATACCATTTACTTTCATTGGCTGTGGCAATAGTGATTACCAACCAGAGACTGAATATGTAATCAGAGACCGCGAAATACGGTAAAACAGAATCGTTGTCTGTCACACACCTTCTCTCCAGCATTCATCATAAGACCTAGCTACATCTAAGAATACTACCACCTTTTTTTTTTGAAATTCAAATTTTACTGCATGTTCCAATTTAATTAGCGGATCCATAATACATCTGTTCTTCCTAATCCTGACTGAGTCTGGCGGTTAAAATTGTTTTTGTTCTAAATAAAACTTTAGTATTTTATTTGCTATGATTTGTAGCATTTTACCTAGATGGGAAGATAAAGAAATTGGTCTGTATGAACTGGCATCATTGCATTTTTCTAGTTTCAGTATCGAAATAATTACTGCCACTTTCAATGCCTTGGGACTTTTTCCTGTATTCCAAATTTTGTTGAATAAGGATATGACATTTCCTAAGGTACTTTTTGGTATGTTGTCATGTTCTAATGCTGTATTTGTTTTCTACTGTACTGCATTTTCCACTTTCTTCATTGTAATATTTGCATTTAATTATGATAGATCTTCATGTCTTTCAGGTACTTCTTTACCGAGTTTTTTGTAAGAAGTTTTACTCTTCTATTGTTTTTTTTTTTCCATAGAACTAACTCTAAGATAGTATCTGGCCAGCATCTCTTCTTTCTGCCAGTCTGACTCTTCCCTTTCTGGTCTTTTTGTAGTAGGTATTATCATATGTTTAATTCTACCTTTAATTGCTTTTAACTTGTTCCACACATCTCTAATAGTTAGTTGCAGGGTTCAGTGTTTGGCAAACATTTTTCCAGTGATTCTCTTGTATCTAAGTATTATTTTGTTTGATTATTTTTTTATTTTCTTATAAATATCTATATCATCTTTGGATCTATCCTTTTTATATTTTTGAAGAGCTTGTTTTCTTTGTTTTTGAATTCCTGTTCATTTACTAGGTTTGTTCCAATGTTAATTCTGTGTTTTTTATTCTTATTGTGGTGCCGAATTATATGTTGTGGCATATATGGATTTGTAAATGTTTACAGCTGTTTGTAATATTTTTATTGTGAGATTATCTGCAAACATATCTATATTTTCGTTTTCTGATTATCTAATAATTTTATATTTTTTAATTACCTAACTTACTCATTGTTATCTTTTCCATTTCTCTCTGGAAAGCTACCCAATTAGCTTTATTATAGTAAAATTTTGTTTTTTTCTACCATTTTGTTGGGCTTATATTTGTCTTTTAGTGTTATTTCAATGGATAAGATCTGAATTTATGTCCTCAATAATTTAGCATTAGCAAGATTTGGTTTTACAATGCAAATATCAATAGCTGTGTCTTGCTGATTTGCACTTTAAAGGTTTTCTGTTAATTAATGCAAGAAACTATAATTAGCATTGTAATATAATTGTAATATAATACATTAAAATACGAAACTACACATTGTAATATAATACATTAGGATACGAAACTACACATGTACGAATATCTGTAAATAAAGATGGCTGCAAACTGATCACGCTTTAATGTGTGCATTGTGAAACTTGTGTGTGCCTGTGAAGAGGATGTAGTAACGCTCATTGTTACCAACAGATTACTGGTGGCAATGTATGTAGTTATTATAATATTTATTTGTCTGAGGGAAAGTATTTGTTTTTAGAATCAGGATGTTTTCCTGGCCAAAGATATATCACCCATGATTGATTGATACTTTTGTTATATGGGTTATCTCCCTTGGATATCGAATTTGGCGTATGAATCTAGATTTTGTTGGTCTGTTCCTTGTTGGGCTAGAAACAGATTGTTCTTGCTTAGGTTTATGCAGGAATGTTTATGGTCTGAGTCTATGTTTACTCCGTGTCTATTTCAGACGATTCGGTCTTATATCGTGATATCTTTGTATGTCTAAGTGGGACTATTTTTCCTTGTACTGAACTTTGGGGTCAGGCATTCTCTGCACATGCGGATACGAAAAAGGGTCTTCCGTGATGATGGAGCTTGGTGAATGCCATGTCGGAGACCAGTCCGAAGTTTGTTGATCGCTGTGATCTATTATGGGGAAGAAGATAGTTTTTTAATGATTATTAAGTCTATGAGTTCCCCAGTGTTTATTCTGTAACGCCAGGAGAGGGCGTATGTGTTCTGCTAGTGTATTTCCCATGCCCAGGTAAAAACTTTTTTCGCTGAACTTTTCATTGCTAGGCTTAGATGGGCAGACGTCTACATGATGATTATCTATATCAATATGTCGGGATGACATGTTACCTAGCAGCACTGAATATGATTGTATGCAGCAGTTATGATGAAAGAATATGCTGATTCTTGTAGAAACATTTGTGTTCATGTACAATGCTTTTATTGAAGCTTTGCTATGCATCTGTATAGTGAGTAATGCTCATTGGAACCAGAAGCCATTTTGGATCCTATTTTTTGTCGATCATCGATCAGAGAACAGGGATGCCCCTTATTATCAGGTGATGCTTAAGAGATCACAGTTATAAAGAAAACCCAATACTGGTGGGTTAACATTGTCTTCAGAAATATTTGCTGAACTTTACCTAAAGGAATCTTCGCTAGAAAGGAGGTTCTGTCTAGGAGTCATGCTTGAACATTATTTATTAACTGACATGATCGGTCGGTAAGGCCTGATGATTATATTTATAAACAGTGGAAATCTAAGTGCTTGTCTACGGACGTTCCATTGTAATGTTCTTCAACATGAATGCCAACTTAAGATTGTAGACCATTGATCAACAGTATGATGATATATCTCGACCTGTTTTCCTGTAACTATACTCGTACTGTCCAAGTGTGTGCGTCCAATTAAACAGTATGAAACGACCACAGTAGTCTGCATCATTAACTTCTAGCTACGTGTGAGTGAGTGTTTGATCTTCTAGTCAACTCTTCAGAACAATCCATGCATTCGCGTATTGACACTCACATTAACACTCATAGTCAACATTACATCCTTGTCGGGGCCTCATTACGTTTTTGGACAAGGTGACCTGTATGCCATCACTGTGCCGGTTTTGAGTTGACCATCTACACTTATACCAGCTTCATTAACATTGTGACTGGACGAGCTATATCACAAAATAGCACTTATCACTCATATACATACATCATAACATTACATGGTGGCAGTGGTCGATACTGGACCGATGCAAAAAGCTACACGATAACAAGTTAGTACAGTTTGTTCGGCTAACTTTCGTCGTTGAGGTCAACCATGGCGGCTAAACACTACCGCAGCGCACCCCAAATGCGATTTGCCGGTCGAGATGATAAGAGTGAAGCTTTCCTATTGTGGCGCCAACGCATAGATCTCTACTCCAAGACCACTGGTCTGGAGGGTCAAGCCTTAACGTCATATATTCTAGAAGCATTGGACGATGAAGGTTTGAAAATCTACAATAGTTTTGCTACCGCCATGCCCGTTGAGTCGGCAACCGACCCCGTAGCCATATTGGACGAATTTGAAAAACGTCTGATCATAAAGCACACAAACTTTAGAGCGGCAAGATTAGAACTTCACCACCTGCGACAGAAACCTGATGAAAGTCTAGACGATTTCTTCACTCGCATTAAGGAGAAAACAAGTGTATGTAAATTTAGCAAAGAAGAGGAAAAAGAGCGAATTATTGAACAGATCCTTCTCAGCACACCAATGCCAGAGTTCCAGAAATGGCTACTGAGCCAGAGTGATACACTAACTTTACAACAACTTCTGGATGAAGGCAGGAAACACGAGGCACAAACACTAAACATTAAACAAATTCAGCAAGGTACAGTAGCAGCCCAGGTGGATGCAGTAAAAAGCTATAAACCTAAACACAACAAAGCAACTGGTATTAAGCAACAAGGAAAACACAACACAAGCAGAGTTGCTATGTGTAAATGTTGTGGCCTAAACCACATACAAAACCACTGTCCAGCTAAAGACTCTACATGTCATTACTGCAGAAAGAGGGGCCGCTGGACAAAATTTTGTTTCAAGAGGAAACAAGACAGTGCTCAACACAAAATTCACAGCAGAGAGTCATCAAAACAAACACATTCTATGATGACTGAGGACTTTGACTCCAGTGAAGAAAGTGATCCTTCCACTTTTGATATTGTGAAGGTACTAACTTTCAGTAACGAATCAAAGAGAACGCAGGCTTTCTGCAAGGTACAATTCAGAATACCAGGGATTAAAATGCACAAAAAAAGATATATTCGTTTCAAGATAGACACAGGTGCCCAAGGAAACACTTTACCCTTAAGAATATTCAGGCAGATCATGCCTGACAAGGTGGATGAGCAAGGATTTCCCACAATGGATGTAAAAAGTAGGAGTGGCAAGACAAAGCTAAGAGCTTACAATGGAACAAATATAGACTGTTTCGGAGCAGTAACACTTGAATGTTCATACAGAGACTCTGAATGGACATCATCAACATTTTACTTGGTAGATGTTGAAGGACCTGCAATCTTGGGTTTACCAATGTGCGAAGAGCTGAGTATGGTAACTATTAACAACATTAAAGCTGACAAAAAAGAACATCTTACTCTACGCATCACTGGAGTAGATGACCTTAAACAGCGATTCCCAGAACAGTATGACAGAATAGGCAAACTTCCGGGAAAGGCAAGATTTTTTTAAAAAGACAACGCTGAACCAAAGATAGACCCACCTAGAAAGTATCCTATACATGTTAAACAGAAACTTGCCACAGAACTAGAAAAGATGGTGCAGAATGACGTCATTAGAAAGGTTGAAGAGCATTCTGATTGGTGTAGTAGTATCACAACTGTTTTGAAACAGGATGGTTCTCTTCGGGTTCGCCTTGACCCAAAACACTTAAACAACAGTCTAAAGCGTTGTCCACACAAAATGCATACGGTGGAAGAGATAACTCACAGATTCCACAATGCCAGATATTTTTCTAAACTAGATGCTGTACACGGATACTGGAGTGTTGAGATAGCAGAGGAAAGTCAACTCCTTACAACTTTTCGAACACCATTCGGCAGATATTGTTTCAAGAGACTCCCATTTGGTTTGAATGTATCACAAGACATCTTTCAACAGAAGATTGACAACATTGTTGAGCAATGTTCTGGCACAGTGGCTATTGCGGACGACATTGTAGTATGCGGCAGGTTAGAACATGAACATGACCGTAACTTGACTAACTTGATGCATTTAGCACAGGCCAATGGGCTAACATTCAACAGCAAAAAGTGTACAATTAAGGCAACGGAGATACAATTTTTTGGATTGCTGTACACCCAGAATGGTGTAAAACCAAACCCTAAAAAGGTTGAAGATATTCATGACATGCCAACACCAGCTACAAAAAAGGAACTGCAACAATTCTTAGGTGCTGTCAACTTCTTAGCACAATTCATACCAAATTTGTCAGCTGCTGCAGAACCTTTGCGATCTCTACTACAGAATGAAACTCCGTATGAATGGTCAGAAGACTATCAACACATATTCAACCATTTGAAGACCCTCATATCATCTGATGCATGCTTGAAATACTATGATATGCAAGCACCTACTTTTCTCATGGTTGATTCTAGTCTGAAAGGCCTAGGAGCAGCACTTTTGCAACCAGACAAAAATCCTGAAGGACACTATGCCAAAGAACTTCGTCCTGTAGCTTACGCAAGCAAATCATTAAGTTCTGGCGAAAAGAAACTTGCAAACATTGAAAGAGAAATGCTAGCTGTACGTTTTGGAATCAAACGCTTCCACACATTTCTTTTCAACTGCCCATTTACAATTCTCTCAGATCACAAGCCACTTGAGATGATTCATAAAAAACCAATAGCTTCAGCACCACCACGACTACAAGCTCTGTTATTGGAAACACAAGGTTATGATTTTAATATTCAGTATATCCCAGGAGAGGATATAGGTCTTGCAGATGCTCTCAGCAGACTACCAAACCCCAACAAGATAGCAGATCTTACCCCAAACATCAAAGTTGATTTTGTCAAGTTTAGCTATAATCGGCTTGAACACATCAGAGAAGACACAATGAGAGATCCTATAGTATTCTTAACTCTCTCAAAGAACTGATATACCATGGATGGCCAAGTTCTATCAGGGAAGTTCCAACACACATCTGTCCATACTACTCTATGAGGGACGAGTTAAGCATCGAAGATGGTCTGATCCTTAAAGGAGATCACATTATTATACCAGAAACACAACACGATATCATCCTTAAACAGCTCCATAATAGTCACCTTGGTATTGTGAAGACACAACTGAGAGCAAAGAAAGATGTTTACTGGCCACAGATAAACAAGGACATAGAAACACTATGTAAAAACTGTTCAATTTGCCAAGAACATACCAATAGGCAGTGCAGAGAACCTCTCATACCGTCAGACATACCATTGAGCCCTTGGAGCATCATAGGGACTGATATTTTCTCCATTGACAGTAATGACTACCTTATCATTGCTGATTATTACAGCAAATTTCCCATCATTGAGAAACTTCCACAACCCTCACCATCAGCTGTTATTGCAGACATTACAAAGAAGTATTGCAGCATATTTGGCATCCCAGATGAAATTAGATCTGACAACGGTCCACATTTCTCAGGTCAAGCATACAGAAATTTCACTAAGGACTGGAAGATCAAACACACAACATCATCGCCTAGACACCCTAAATATAATGGTTTCATTGAGAGACAAATACAAACTATCAAGTCAGTCATGAAGAAAACAAGAACAGAGGATGTACACCTAGTACTCTTGAGATGGAGAACAACACCAATAGACAGTAAGATTGACAGTCCAGCAGAACTCATGTTTGATAGAAGAATTAAAGATCTTCTACCATCTAAGGTCCACTTCCGTCCACAACATAAAGAAAGCACATATGATCAACTTCAGCATCGTCAGCAGGTTCAGAAGTCCAACTATGACAAATGTGCTAAAGACTTACCACCATTATATCCTGGTCAGCATGTGACTACCTACAACCACAACAATGGCACATGGTCAAAGGCAACAATCATTTCAAGAAACCTTGAACCCAGGAGCTATACCTTAAGACCAGACAGCAGCAACAACCTCCTGAGGCGAAACAGAGTGGACATCAGAGAAATCCCACAGAATACAACAGAGAAGAGAATTCCCATGCTTTCAACAGGCAATGCAGTAACTCCAGACCTTGGTACCCCACAAAACCAACAACCACCAAGGACAAAATCACAACCAACTCAAGCTAAACCAGGGACTTCCGCAGAACCACCAGCCCTTTACACCACTCGTTCTGGCCGTACAGTGACACCTCCCAGCCGAGACAGACAGTGACATATATGCTCACACTGAACATTACACATACTTATCCTTTCTCACATGAAACATTTCGTGTAATAGTTTTTCCCAAACATAGTTTCATGCAAGTTGATTCTTGTTCTCGAGTGAACATTCTATGTCTATATTGGCATTGTTAGTTTTGCTGCGAGTTATCATAAATACGTGTTATTCCTTTTCAGTGAAAATGTTTGCACACATTTTTTTTTTCAAAAAAGGGGGGATGTAATATAATTGTAATATAATACATTAAAATACGAAACTACACATTGTAATATAATACATTAGGATACGAAACTACACATGTACGAATATCTGTAAATAAAGATGGCTGCAAACTGATCACGCTTTAATGTGTGCATTGTGAAACTTGTGTGTGCCTGTGAAGAGGACGTAGTAATGCTCATATACATACATCATAACATTACAAGCATGTTGTATTTACTCACAATGTCTGCTGCTACTTCGATCATATTCTTCCATGTCATTCGCAGTTTTTTTTTTAGTCCAGAATAAAATTGCTGGTTGATTTGGATTTATCTCTATTTCTGTCATGTCAAAACTTGTCACAGAGCTTCTTATGTCATATGACAAAACTGTCACATAGACTCTTGTTATTTGTCAAAACTTTCACTTAGCTTCTTATGTCATATGTCAAAACTGTCACATAGACTCTTGTGTCATATGTCAGATCTGTTGCTTAGACTCTTGTGTCATATGTCAAAACTGTGATTTAGACTCTTGTGTCATATGTCAGAAATGTTGCTTAGACTCTTGTGTCATATGTCAAAACTGTTACTTAGACTCTTGTGTCATATGTCAAAACTGTCAATTAGACTCTTGTGTCATGTCAAAACTGTGACTTAGACTCTTGTGTCATATGTCAAAACTGTCAATTAGACTCTTGTGTCATATGTCAAAACTGTCAGTTAGACTCTTGTGTCATATGTCAAAACTGTCACTTAGACGCTTGTGTCTATGTCAAAACTGTCCCACAGACTCTTGTGTTATATGTCAGATCTCTTAAGACTCTCATGAGAACATTTTCTCTTACATTTTATTAGCATGTGTAGATTTCTATCCCTATTCCCTGCTTATTATCCAGGTTGGCAATACAAGTATACAGTGGTTTAAATGCTGGGACATATTGGCAAATTGTTTTTTCAATTATATTTTGGTGAAATATATATTTTAGGTTAACTTTCTAGTGTTTTGTTTGTTTGTTTTTTATATGGATTTTAAAAACATTCCCTATGATTCTCCTTGTTCTGTTTCCCCACAGTAAAAAAGAAACACATTACTTAAAAGTCAAGCTTTTAATAAACTATTCCATTTCTTTTGTTAAGTGAAACACAAATTGAAGGTCCTAGTACTGAAAGTTAATGAAACAAGATAGTTAAATTATTTTTCAATCAGTTTAAATTTACCTACACATCATATTAGAAATGACAAAATATTTGTGATATTAAACTGATTGGAGAATAATAGCAAATTCTCCTCTTCAAGCCCTTTTATTACTGGCACAGATGATTATGCTTTTGCACAACTTCTAGTTTCTCTTAACTTAAGTTTATTGCCATGTTGTGATACTGTTCTGAGACTGTTCAGCCCTTTCTCTTGTTGTTGTCCTCTGTCTCTTCTTTTCAGCCACATTTGCTTGTTATTACAGTATGATCTAATTTTCATTTGTTTTCTAATATGCTCATTAAAAGTTGTCTGCATTTTTTCTGATGTGTGTATTGAATTTTCTTTGCACTTTGACCTCCTTTCAGAACAATGTTTATCAATCATTTTTAGCAGTCGTAAATTTTCCCAGTGCAGACAAGCACATGCACGACATGTGTTGTTTACCAGTAAATTATTTCATGTTGTTGACAATACTTGTGTGATCCACATGAAGAAGATGCAAACTGCCACTCCATGGAGTGATATGATATGAAAAGACCTTGGCCCTGACATTTAAGCATGTAAAGTGTTGAAGAATATTGACCTGTGGCCCACTGTTTTTATTGTGACAAAGACGATATAACAGATAATGATGTTGATTATCAGTTACAATGTTGTGTGTATATTATTGATAAATATGGGGTTCATTTAAACCAACTGTGAAACGTACTGATTTTAAAAATATGTCAACCCAAATTCACATTCAAGGACAAAGCAGAAACTGGGAAATGTGTTATAAAACAGTGTTGCAAATGTTTCATAATTATTTAATTGTGAACTCTGTCCCTGGCAGTTTTTGGGTTATACTTGTGCACTAAAATGGGTAATAATTAATTCTTTTTTCACATGTGATTTTTTGAAAAAGTCTCCCAGCTGCTGCTTTTTGAGTGGCCAACTCTTCTTTGATGCCTCCCTTTCGGTCCATAATAGCTCCGAGATATTTAAAGTGGTCGACCTGCTCCAGGACCTGTTCTCCCAACTTAATCTGATGTCTTCTTTCTTCTCGTGATATCACCATGGATTTTGTTTTAGAGCTGCTTATGACCATCCCTCTCTTCTCCAGCTCTTCCTTCCAGACTTGCAGGTTGGATTGGAGATGTGTCTCTGATTTAGCAATCAGGACAACATCATCAGCAAATGCTAGCTCTGAAATACAGACCTGTCTCATCTTCCAGTACCCCACTGAATAATTTCTTGTTCTCTCCTTACATGCCTTGATGACATCGTCAATGAGGAGTAAGAAAAGATAAGGTGACAGGATATCGCCTTGTCTTACACCAGTGGTGGTCCTGAACTCTTCTGACTTATGGTTTGCTGTCCTCACATAATTTCTGCAAGACTTGTAGAAGCTCTGTATAGCATGAATCAGAGGTGCTGGAATGTTCTTCCTTGCCAAACAGTCCCAAAGTTTGCTCCAGGGGACCCTGTCAAACGCCTTTTCCAGATCTATGAAACAAAGATGGATCTCACTCTTATACTCAAGGGCCTTTTCACTCAGCTGTCTGAGTGTGAAGATTAGGTCTTGAGTACTTCGGTTTGCTCGGAATCCGCACTGGGCTTCATCCAATTGTGGCTCAGCTAGGCATCAGAGTCTCTGCTCTAGGATTCTAGAGTAGATTTTACCAGGGACACTGAGAAGGGATATGCCTCTGTGGTTTCCACATTGTCGATTGTCACCCTTTTTGAAAATCGGTGTTATGATGGCAATCTCCCAATCCTTTGGTATGGCCTTGTTGCACCACGCTGCCTGTAGGACCCTTAGGAGTAATAGGTCGCCTGATGCTCCCATGTACTTAACCATTTCTGGTGTTATACCATCATGCCCTGCTGCTTTGCCCATCTTGATTTTCTCTAGTGCTGCCTTCAGTTCTTCCATCTTTATGTCATCTTCACCACCATTGGTTTTCTCTTCTGTGCTAGTGGTTATCATTTCTGATGCTTCACCTTGCTCACCATCAAGGAGTTCTGAGAAATATTCTTTCCATCTTTCCATTACTTCCTTTGGGGCAGTAAGCAATTTGCCTTGCTTGTCTTTTATAAATTTGAGAGGGCATTGTTTTTCCTTCCTCATGTTCTTTAGGGTCTTATAGAACAATTTCTGGTTTTCTTGCGCATGTTTTTCTAGCTTTTCTCCAAATTCTTCCCAGGACTTTTGTTTTGCTGCTAGCACCTTGTTCTTTGCTTCTGTTCTGAGTATCACATATTCTCTATATTTCTCTATTTTTCCTGCTGTGTTTTTAGCTCCTAAATATTGTTTTCATGCCATTTTCTTCTCTCTTATTTTCTCTTTGACTTCCTCTGTCCACTATTGTGTCCTCTTTCTCTTGTTCCCAAGTCGGACTTCACCGCATGCTTCTGCAGCAGCTGTCTTTATGATGTCCTTGAATTTGAGCCACAGGGTTTCAAAGTCATCAGGTTGTTCTTCTGTGTTTCTCACCGCTGTAGCTATAAGCCCCCGATATCTGGTCTTAATTTCTGGCTCTCTCAGCTTGTAGGTCTTAATGCTCATTTCTCCTTTCCGTTTACTTTGTTTCTTGCATGATGTTGGGCAGTTCCTAGGCTGTGCAACTCTTTCAGTTGTTCTTTGGATTGTAAGCAGGTAGTGATCACTTCCAATCTCTGGCCCCCTCCAGACTCTAGCTACCCGGACATATTTGAATGAGCTCCTCCTAACTATGGCATAGTCGATCACTGACTTCTCATTCTTTGTTGGTTCACATCTAGTGTATGCATGTATGCGCTTATGGGGAAACTTTGTGTTTGTAATGATCAGATTCTGCTCACTGCAGAATCTAAGGAGTCGCTTTCCATTGTCATTGAGAGTATCTTCTCCATATCTTCCGATTACTCCACCCCATCTAGCATGATCATTTCCAACTCTGGCATTGAAATCTCCGAGCATGATAATTTCATCTAGGCAGTCATCCACAGTCTTTTGAAGCAGCTCGAAGAAATCCTCCTTGACCTCTGCTCTCTCATCCTCATTTGGCCCATACACTATGACCAGGTTGACCATGGTTTCTCCTTCTTTTAGTTGTACAACCATAATGCGCTCCGAGACAAATTTCCATCCCTTGATACTATCTTTTTGATTTTTGGCCACAATGCAACCCACGCCCCCTTTAGCTCTTTCAGATACGGGTACACCACTGTAAAGCAGCGTGTCGCCATTGAGATCCATGACTCCTTGTCCCTTTTTCTTCATTTCAGTTATAGCCAGGATTTCTAGTTTTGCTTTCCTCATCTCTTCCACCAGCTCCTCTTCTTTCCCATTTATACTTCTTGTGTTCCATGTTCCATAAGTCGTAGTCCGTAGTCCGTTCCTGTTCGTCGCCTTTAGAATCCGTCCGGTTTTCTCTCTTATATTTCGCTTAATCGTGATTTAAAGCAAACAGGTGATTCTTGTACAGTCAAAGGACTTAAATTAAGGGGAACAAATTATTAATTATAATTGTAACATTCCTTGACAGTCTTAGAAAACGATTAACATCTTTAGTACAATAATACTACTGAAAAATGTGTCAGCAATTATAAGAAGCAGAAAACAAACAAAGTTTGAATAAAAGTCAGAACAGTTTATCATTACTAAATCACTAAACACAATCAGATGTCCAGTGGATCTATGGGTCCAGTAAAGACAGCAATGGACTACACCACTAAAATCTTCTAAGCGTGTTGTAAAAGGTGATTAAATCACTACTGAAACCACCACAGCAAGAGCATATAAAGAGATTTATTGCCTGACATAATTAGTGGCCTATGGCTATCTGAACACCGATCACAGTGATTACACGAGCCTAAAACCCAACACCAGTATATCACATACATGCCACATGCTATGGTTTACCCATAATCTGTACAAGGTGTTTGCGTTTTCAGATGTGTACACCCTGTACATAATTTCTGTACAGGTTTTCTAACAACATTCCCCTTATTACTTTATCTCAGTTCTTTTATAAGGTCCTATTGACCACAGGATTTCCTAGTCTGTTAGTGATAATTAAGCACAGAAATAGACTAAATGATGACACCATCACATTATTTTTACAGTGTAAAATAAACTCAGACATTTATTGTTTGGGTTTTAAAATAAGTGAAGACCCGCTTTAAAAGGCAAAGTCCCCGTGCCTCATTTATAATGCAGCCCACTGTAATTGAAAATATTTTTACACGAATTAAAAGAGTTAATTTTTTATGTTTTTTTTTTTTTTAGTCTTTGTACAGGTTTTGCGGGTCTTTGTACAGGGTTTTGGATTTTTTGGTACAGGTTTTTCATCTCCGAGGTGTGGCATGTATGAATTATCAGCAGTAAAAAAAGCTGAATAAATTGTCATTTGTCAGACATAAATTCTATATTTCTTGTATGTATTGTAATGTCACTGATCTACATTTCATGTAAACATAGTATCAGATCGTCTCAGTATAGACAAACTGGGTTCTCCCATGCTTCTTTAGGAGCACAAAAATGGACAAAACAAAATATCATTTTTGTGTATTTAAAAAAATCTTATGAGACACCATGTTGAGCAATGTAGCCTACACGTGTATTCATGTTTTCTTGAATTGATCACTTTAATATTTTTGTTTTTAGATCATGTCAAAGAAGAACATACCATTGTTAGAACAATGTTTTGGCGTTTGTGGTGGGTTTTGATGTTATTAAGTGTGGTTGCTAGGTTACTTAGTGTACTGAATGAGGTCAGCTGTGAAGGTCCCTGAGGATAACAGTTTATGTGAGTTTACAGAGTACCTTACCACCTATGACCTCAAGCAGACTTGTTTGTGATTTATATGACTGACAGCTACGTTTAATGTCTAGGGTAATGAAATGTGGTGTGCTGGTAATTAAGTACACAAACACACATACATTAATATTAAGCTCTATGATCAAGTCAATTAACACTGTGTTTAAAATTTAGGAATTACAATTTTTTTTCAAATTTATTTTGTCCTGAACCAAGTTTTCTTCTGGTCAGGACTTTTAAATTAAAATGTGAATCAATTTCAATAAAATTACATAGAATCGGGTAAACACATGAAAGATTTGTACATTATATATATATATATATATATATATATATATATATATATATATTATATATATATATATATATATATATATATATATATATATATATATATATATATATATATATATATATATATATATATATATATATATATATATATATATATATATATATATATATATATATATATATATATATATAAGTTGAATTTACTAATATTGGTACTAACTAAAAGTCTTTAGGAACTAGTACTGGATGTCGGGTCGGGGTATTTCCTCATCCCCAGTCTGTAGTTAATATTGTTCATTTGCTCTTTAAACAGTGTTAATGGTGGGAAAAGTTATTAATACACAAGGTAGTTTCTAGTAGATTATGTTCGTTGATGAATCAGCAGGCCAGGTCTTTAGTACTTAACTGGCCTGTGACGCTTGAAGAAAGTCGTTTCTTAAGCTCACTTCTCATATGCTCTGAGGTAGTATGGTAGGCATCTCAATTCATGCAATGGTGTATTCGTCAGAACATCTGGCATTAGCACAGTGCCAGACAAAGAAACTCTGAAACCACAAAATTAGGCTATGTCTTAACATACTACCTAATCCACCATGTTTACAAGCATAATTACATTGAATTAACAAGACGGGTCAGATCTCTCTGACCGACCCAGCACATCTACATCCAGGCTGTTATCAAGTAGCACTAGTTCCATTCCTCTCCTCTATGGACTGCACTGCATCTGAAATAGTTTCATTAATCTCTTTTTCCCATATAATAAGGTGGGTGATATGTTTCCACCTGACCACCTGAAAAGAAACATCTGTATTCTACATTTCTGATAGTTTATCCTACTATATTTCAACCTCTAGGCCCTGGACAGTCGGCTGGGGACCTAGAATAAGTACTCACTTGTCGTAATCATTTTTCATTATATGGCAGTATCAATCACTCAGAATTGTTAAATAAAAGGTTAATAATTTTAGCCTTACCACAATTCAGAATAAAACACACAGATACGCTGAAATAGCACAAACTCAGCTGAGCTGCTGGCTAGACTAGGGCGTCCCACTATTATTAGTATATATTCAATGGACGACAAACTTCTTAGCCTCAACGATCTGCTTGTATGGACAGTCTTCAACAAATGGCAACTTGCCGGCAACTTTTTTCAATAACATTAACTATTTCGTCCAATGAGAGTACTTCCCCTCTACAGTTTAAAATTTCAAACATAAATGTCCAATTTGGGTCCAGTTTCGGTCTAGTGTGTAGTGTATTTCTGTCTGTCGTTCGGTCCGAACTTGGGTTTTCCCAAAATTGCACTTTGTTTTGGACCAACTACAAAAAAAAACTACACAAATTTTTCCTCACCCACTGCTTAGATTTCTACTGCGAAGATATTTTTAGATGCTCTCCTCCTTGTCTCCCCCTTGTTTACATGTACTTGTTTTTCTGCCTTCGTCTCAAGGACGCGTCAAATGTAACTTTAGTGAATGCAAAACTAACATGTGTTTGCGAGTCTGCATCGAACAAATCAGTCTTTTGTCAATAACTTCCGAGTTATCTGTCCGTCTTTTTATTTGAAAGCATATTATTTATCAGGAAAAGATAAGCTCTTTAACTAGCTAATTTTTGTGATTCTAAACCTATTAATAAGAAATTCCATATTTTTTTTCCATGTTAGTCTTGAAATCTTTACTACCACGCGTTCACTTCTTTTCCATGTGCTGTCCAGCTATTTTCGAGAGTTTTACGTCATTCTAAATAAGAGCTAAGTCTGTTTTCGTAACCTAAGTGGCTACATGTTTTTACTTTACCTCGTATTTCAAACACTAACTACGAGTTCGCGCATATGTTAGGCTTAGATTCAAATGCATGCAGACAGCATCATTTTTTTCTTTTCTCATTTTCTTACCCCGTCTGAACGAATAGGCCTTTCGCGTCCCCATGTTATAATTAGTTTTTTTCTTTTTCCAATGACACTAGAAAACGATGGCACGATCTACCAAATCAACGCTCTTGTGGCATATGCGAAAAAGCCGCAGCGTAACTTAACTATATTTTATCCCTACAATTTATTTTAACTTTTATCTTTATAAATGGAGGATTTTATCGCTGTATCAATGTATTCCATCACACATCTCCCCACTTGAGAACATGCACTAATGCAAGTTCCAAAACCAGTGATACACATAGATAAAATCAACTCCTTACGCCTGCTGAATACTCTAAATTTGATCACAGGGGTGCCTACTCTACTGAGGAAATCTGCACCGACGTTCTGTGACCCCGGAATATATTCAATGGTAAATTGATATGGCTGTAATAGTAAAGACCATCGTAATAATCTGGCATTTTCATGCTTGGCCTGTGATAAGAATACGAGAGGCTGATGATCCGTCTGGACCACGAATGTTCTCCCATATAGATAGATTTGGAACTTTTTTATCGCCCAGATTAACGCTAAACACTCTTTTTCGCTTGTGGAATAACCTTGTTCCGCTTTGTTCAACTTGCGGCTAGCATAAGCGACTGGGTTCAGTTCCCCATTGGGTGAAGAGGACCTTTGCAACAAAGTAGCCCCCAGGCCCACATTGCTTGCGTCCGTTCTCACCACAAAATCCTGAGTCAAATCAGGCAATTTGTGAATAGGCTTGCTATTGAGTTTTTCCTTTAACTCTTGGAATGCCAACTCACATTGCGCTGACCAAACAGTTTTACTTGGATTTCCCTTGCGAGTCAAATCAGTCAGAGGAGCACATATAGAGTTAAAATTTTTGATATATTTTTGGTAAAACTCACACAACGACACGAATGATCGCACGTCTTTTTTTGTTTGTAGTCTAGGTGCTCTCTGCAACTTTTCCAAGTTCTTGGGGTCAGGGGTCATGTTACCCTGATATACAGTATGTCCCAAGAATTCCAACTCTTTGCATCCAATACAACATTTTGTTGATCTAGCAGTCAAAATTGCTTCTCTGAGCCTATCAAATAGCATATTCAGAGAGTTAACGTGTTCTTCAAATGTTTCTGTAGCGATGAGGATATCATCCATGAAATTCGTGATACATGGATTATTCAGGGGATCCAACAATTTGCGCATTATTCTAGAAAACACACTCGGAGCATTTTTCAATCCGAATGGCAACATGTTGAATTCATAATGCCCTTCCGAGGTGCTAAAAGCTAAATAAGGTCGAACCTCAGGCTTCACTGGAATCTGGTAATAGCCTTTGCTAAGATCCACCTTCGAAAAGTATTTTGCCTTGTTCAATCTGGCAAATAACTGTTTTGTGTCCGGTAATGGATCCACCTGACCTTCTGTGACAGCATTCAGTTTCCTGTAATCTATGCACAGTCTATGTTCCCCAGACGGTTTCCTCAACAAAACTACACTGGAACTGTAGGGAGATTCACTGTGAGAAATAATCCCTTCTTTCAACAAATAATCTATCTCCTCTTTCAATGCTTTCTCCTTAGCGAACGGAACAGAATAGGCTCTCATACAGATTGGCGTTGAGTCCACCAGCTTCATATCATACTCTAGCAAATTAGTATGCCCCGGTTTGTCTGTTAACACATCTGTATGTTTCTCCAAAACCTGTTGAACTCTCTCCCTCTGATTTTTAGTCAGATGCTTACTGACTTTTACCTGTGCGGATGTCTCACATGGGTGCAATGGGTATTCATGTGAGGTGAGTGGTTCCTTTTTCATTTCGGTTGCGATAGCCAAGGTCAGTAGATAGGTGCCTTCCTGGATTTGTCTGTCCAGATACTTCTTTAAAAGGTTTACATGGTATATTTTCTCCTTCCCCTTTTTGTCAATCTTATAATTTGTTCTAGACACCTTCTCTAGAACTGTATATGGACCTTGCCATCCTATTTGCAACTTATTATTGCTGCCGGGTAGTAGAAGAAGTACTTTCTCTCCCACAGCTAATTCTCTGTCCTTTGCTTTCCTATTAAAATAAGCTGCATGTTTCTTCCTGGCTTGTCTCAAATTATCATTTGCCAGTTTCCATCCAGCTTTCAGACGAGTGGTCAGCTCGTTCACATAGTTATATGATGAGGTAACAGTTTCCTCTGCCTTCTCATCTGTCCACGTCCCTAATAGGGCTTCCAATGGACCTTTTATTGGCCTCCCAAATAACAGGGTTGCGGGTGCCATCCCGGTTGAACTATGTGGTACTTCCCGGTACGCAAACAACGCAGCGGGCAAAAATTGATCCCACATATCAGGTTTCTCATGTGCCAGCTTTCTCAGGATAGAAATGAGAGTCCCATTGAACCTCTCTACCTGGCCGTTCCCTTGTGGATGGTACGGGCTACAATGAAAGTGTCTGGCTTGAAATAGCTTAAAAACTTCTTCCGTTAGTTTTCCCTTGAACTGTGAGCCATTATCAGTCAAGATTTGATGCGGGTATCCTAATCTTGTGAATATTGTTTGCAATGCCTCTGCCACGTGTTTCGAATCGATTGACGACAGGGCTACCGCCTCTCCCCACATAGAACAAGTGTCCACCAGAGTAAGGATGTAACTGTTCCTCCTCTTGGTCCGAGTGAGAGGTCCCACAATATCCACTGCAACCCTCTCAAAAGGTGTTCCCACTATGGGCATTTCCCCTAGAGTTGCAGGAGCAGTCCAATGCTTTGGAGCTACCCTTTGACATTCTGGACAGGATTTCACATATCTTTTTATATCTTCCGTTATCCCTGGCCAGAAGTAATGACAAGCTATACGCTGTCCTGTGGCGCTGATCCCCATGTGACCACTGAAGGGAATCGCATGCCCTAGTTCCATCACTATCTCCCTATATGAAGTAGGAAGAACCAGCTGGTTGTGACCATTTGTTCCAGTTCCAGCCTTCCTGTATAATAATTTGTTCTTCATATAATAATCTCCCTTGCTTGGAGGTTTGTGACATTTGGGCAATTTTTTAAAACATGGCTTGAGTGTCCTATCCTCAGCCTGCACCTTCCTCATCTCCTCTGGATGAGCATTTATAGGTTCACCTTCTTCCTCCTTTGACTGTGACCTGGTCTGCACTGTCGCCATGATCACAGGTCTCTTGGGATTCCCCAAGAAGACGTATCTACACCCCAATAGTTTAATTCCCGGAGCAGGACACCCCAATATATGTGGTGGGTTTTGATGTTATTAAGTGTGGTTGCTAGGTTACTCAGTGTACTGAATGAGGTCAGCTGTGAAGGTCCCTGAGGATAACAGTTTATGTGAGTTTACAGAGTACCTTACTACTACCACCTATGACCTCAAGCAGACTTATTTGTGATTTATATGACTGATAGCTACGTTTAATGTCTGGGGTAATGAAATGTGGTGTGCTGGTAATTGAGTACACAAACACACATACACTAATATTAAGCTCTATGATCAAGTCAATTAACACTGTGTTTAAAATTTAGGAATTACAATTTTTTTCAAATTTATTTAGTCCTGAACCAAGTTTTCTTCTGGTCAGGACTTTTAAATTAAAATGTGAATCAATTTCAATAAAATTACATAGAATCGGGTAAACACATGAAAGATTTGTACATTATATATATATATATATATATATATATATATATATATATATATATATATATATATATATATATATATATATATATATATATATATATATATAAGTTGAATTTACTAATATTGGTACTGACTAAAAGTCTTTAGGAACTAGTACTGGATGTCGGGTCGGGGTATTTCCTCATCCCCAGTCTGTAGTTAATATTGTTCATTTGCTCTTTAAACAGTGTTAATGGTGGAAAAAGTTATTAATACACAAGGTAGTTTCTAGTAGATTATGTTCGTTGATGAATCAGCAGGCCAGGTCTTTAGTACTTAACTGGCATGTGACGCTTGAAGAAAGTCGTTCCTTAGGCTCACTCCTCATATGCTCTGAGGTAGTATGGTAGGCATCTCAATTCATGCAATGGTGTATTCGTCAGAACATCTGGCATTAGCACAGTGCCAGACAAAGAAACTCTGAAACCACAAAATTAGGCTATGTCTTAACATACTACCTAATCCACCATGTTTACAAGCATAATTACATTGAATTAACAAGACGGGTCAGATCTCTCTGACCGACCCAGCACATCTACATCCAGGCTGTTATCAAGTAGCACTAGTTCCATTCCTCTCCTCTATGGACTGCACTGCATCTGAAATATTTTCATTAATCTCTTTTTTTCCATATAATAAGGTGGGTGATATGTTTCCACCTGACCACCTGAAAAGAAACATCTGTATTCTACATTTCTGATAGTTTATCCTACTATATTTCAACCTCTAGGCCCTGGACAGTCGGCTGGGGACCTAGAATAAGTACTCACTTGTCGTAATCATTTTTCATTATATGGCAGTATCAATCACTCAGAATTGTTAAATAAAAGGTTAATAATTTTAGCCTTACCACAATTCAGAATAAAACACACAGATACGCTGAAATAGCACAAACTCAGCTGAGCTGCTGGCTAGACTAGGGCGTCCCACTATTATTAGTATATATTCAATGGACGACAAACTTCTTAGCCTCAACGATCTGCTTGTATGGACAGTCTTCAACAAATGGCAACTTGCCGGCAACTTTTTTCAATAACATTAACTATTTCGTCCAATGAGAGTACTTCCCCTCTACAGTTTAAAATTTCAAACATAAATGTCCAATTTGGGTCCAGTTTCGGTCTAGTGTGTGGTGTATTTCTGTCTGTCGGTCGGTCCGAACTTGGGTTTTCCCAAAATTGCACTTGGTTTTGGACCAACTACAAAAAAAAAAACTACACAAAGTTTTCCTCACCCACTGCTTAGATTTCTACTGCGAAGATATTTTTAGATTCTCTCCTCCATGTCTCCCCCTTGTTTACATGTACTTGTTTTTCTGCCTTCGTCTCAAGGACGCGTCAAATGTAACTTTAGTGAATGCAAAACTAACATGTGTTTGCGGGTCTGCATCGAACAAATCAGTCTTTTGTCAATAACTTCCGAATTATCTGTCCGTCATTTTATTTGAAAGCATATTATTTATCAGGAAAAGATAAGCTCTTTAACTAGCTAATTTTTGTGATTCTAAACCTATTAATTAATAAGAAATTCCATATTTTTTTTATATGTTAGTCTTGAAATCCTTACTACCACGCGTTCACTTCTTTTCCATGTGCTGTCTAGCTATTTTCGAGAGTTTTACGTCATTCTAAATAAGAGCTAAGTCTGTTTTCGTAACCTAAGTGGCTACATGTTTTTACTTTACCTCGTATTTCAAACACTAACTACGAGTTCGCGCGTATGTTAGGCTTAGATTCAAACGCTTGCAGACAGCATCATTTTTTTCTTTTCTCCTTTTCTTACCCAGTCTGAACGAATAGGCCTTTCGCGTCCCCATGTTATAATTAGTTTTTTTCTTTTTCCAATGACACTAGAAAACGATGGTACGATCTACCAAATCAACGCGCTTGTGGCGTAGGCGAAAAAGCCGCAGCGTAACTTAACTATATTTTATCCCTACAATTTATTTTAACTTTTATCTTTATAAATGGAGGATTTTATCGCTGTATCAATGTATTCCATCACAGCGTTCAAAAAGTGTGATGACTAAAACAAAATGTCAAATCTACTGTGATTACAAAGCCGCTCATTTTGTTCACATATGCCTTTCGCTGCAGTGTCTTAACTACCACAGTGGCATAACTACCAGCAACTCTGGGAAAGTTAAGGTGGCCGGCATGATGCTGACCACATCACCACTTATGTGCCGATGGTCAAGAAAATATGCGCCTAACACCATATTCTCAATATGCCTCAATGGGCGTGTAACGGGATCTTTTACCTTTGTGTTTCCTTATGTGCAGCAGATTGAAATCTATTTTTCCTCTAATAAAAGATTTATAAGACATGAGTATTGTTTTAGTGCTTAAACATCTTACCTTTTAAACATCTTAACATGTTAGTATTCCTTTGCAAGACTCCACTAGTTTATCTGTATGTTAAATCCAGTTCAGCTGTTGGTCCAATGTCATTCTCTAGGTTCTTAGGTATCGAGTGGTTTGAACTGTACTAATGTTTTGCCCTTGGATATTTATGTCTGTAATCTTATTTTTTAACAACCATGCTTCTAATGAATATCATTTCTATTGTGTTATTTGCTTCTTCTTCTTCTTCGATCCTTAACCACCGACCGTCAAAGCAGTCAGTGGCCATCACGCCTAGTGGCATCTTGTAGGGCAACAACAAATTGATTCCACTTTGCACGGTCGGTGGCCATCCTTCGTACAGTGCCCCAACTCTGGTTCATTCTTTGCATCTCAGCCTCCACAGTCCTCCGCCAAGTTGTTTTTGGTCGGCCTCTCTTTCGCTTCCCTTCAGGGGTCCAAAGCATAGCTGTTCTTGTGATGGCATCGGGGTCTCTTCTGAGGACATGACCAACCCAGCTCCAGCGTCTGCCAGCTATGATGGTATGCATGTCCTCTTGCTTGCTCCGAGTAAGCAGATCTTGGTTGGTGATGGTATTCGGCCAAAAGATTCGGTGAATTTTTCTTAGGCATGTTGTGTGAAAAGAGGACAATTTTGACATTTCCTTCTCTGTGACTCTCCAGCATTCCGCACCATAGAGAAGCACAGAAAGCACGCAACTCTGGTATAATCTTAATTTTGTGCTTGTGCTGTATGGGGAGGACTTCCAGATGTTATTTAGGCTAAAGAAGGCTGTTCTTGCCTTATTCATTCTGATGTTGATGTCTTTGCCTGCCCCACCGTCTGGTGTTACTATGCTTCCTAGGTATGTGAAGGTATCTGTCTGTACCAGTTGCTGATTCCTTACTGATATGGGCTCAGGGTTGCTCACATTGAGCGTCATGACCTCAGACTTCTTTAAATTGATGTTCAAGCCCACCTGCTGGCTAAATTTATTAAGTCTATCCGTTTTTTTTCTGGATGTGTTGATGTGAATGTGCCAGCAGTGCAATGTCATCTGCATATTCCAGATCTTCCAATGTTGAAAATGTAGTCCATCTTATTCCTCTTGGACTGCCCTCTGTTGTCTGGCGCATCACCCAGTCTATGACTGTTAAAAATAGAGTGGTTGATAAGGGGCATCCCTGTCGTACTCCTGTCTTCACCTCGAAGGTTAGGTTGCTCTGCCCAACACTACACGTAAAGTTGGCATAGAGGCTTTTTATGATTGACACTATGCAGCTTGGAATTCCATAAGCCCTCAGTATTTTCCATAAACTGTCCCTATGTATGCTGTCAAAAGCCTTTTCAAAATCAACAAAATTTATGTAAAGCTGTCTTTGCCATTCTGAGCACTGCACTATAATGTTCCTGAGAGTGAATATATGGTCTACACATCTTCTGTTCTTTCTAAATCCTGCTTGTTCTTTCCTCAGTTTGTAGTCTACTGCCTTTGAAATTCTCTGTATAATTATCCTGCCTAGTATTTTGCTGGGAACTGAGAGAAGAGTGATTCCTCTCCAATTATTGCAGTCTGAAAGATCTCCCTTCTTGGGCAATTTGACAATTATTCCTTTGTTCCACTCTGACGGATTTGTCCCAGTTCTCAATAAAGCAAAATCATCTGCAAACTGTGACAGTTTATTTTTCATATCTTTAATTTTTTCACCTAAATCTATTACAGTAAAAAGTGATAGAGATAGCACTGATACTTCAGGTATTCCATTTGAGTATCTATCCTCCAAGTGTTAGACCGGGCACGTCCCGGGGGCCCCTACCATTAAGTGGGCCCCGAAAAGAAGTGTGTTATAAAGTACCTTCATCTTCATACATATCTTTTTTTTAAAATTTCCTTTGATCATTGCATGATCCAGTTTCTCATACCCACTATATGACTATAGGAAGATTTCTCGGTGCGTACGAAAATTAACTTCTGACCTAATTTTCTAGATTAGCTATCCCGGTAACATGATACTGTTTCCTATTCCAGTACTAAATAGAAATACTAAATCACAAGGGTCAATATAAGAGACTAGTGTTCGCTGATGACGCTGCAATCGTAACTCAGTCAGCAACAGCGTCAGAGCTTGAGCACTCGCTTCACCCAAGCGTGCAAGGACTTTGACCTCACAATAAATCTAAAGAAAACAAATGTGCTGAGTCAGGATGGGGATGTTGCACCAGTTATCACTATCGATAACGTTGAATTGGCAGTGGTGCACCACTTCACATGCCTGAGGTCTACCATCAACGACAAACTCTCTCTGGACACAAACATGGACAGCCGCATTGGCAAAGCTGCAGCTACCTTTGCCTGCCTCACAACACGTGTTTGGGGAAAGTCCAAACTCACAACGAAGACCAAAGCTGCAGTATATAATGCGTGCCTCATCAGCACACTTCTATAGCGAGACGTGGACAACCTATGCTAAACAAGAAAAAAAGGCTCACCTTCCGTCAACGCCACCTCGGTATTTCGTGGAAAGATAAAGTGACAAATGTCCAGGTGTTGTCACGTGCTGGCTTTCAGAGCATGTATACACTGCTTGGACAACACAGACTACGCTGGCTTGGCCATGTTTGCCGCATGGAAGATGGTCGCATCCCGAAAGATATCTTCTACGGACAAATGGCAGATGGGGAAAAGGAGCAGCTTAGCTACCACAGCTGAAGTTCAAAGATGTGTGCAAGAGAGACATAAAGGCACTGGACATAAATCCAGCAACCTGGGAGGATGTAGCTGCCGGTCGTACCAAGTGGCAATGCTATCTACGGCGCCACCTCGAATTGGGTGAAAAGAAGCTGTCACAACCAGGAGAAAACGTCGAAAGGAACATCAGGGAAAAAAGCAGTTGAGGGCTGTCGCCTCAGGAGCGCATTCCCATAGTCAGTTATGACTGATGAAGTTATTATTATAATTATTACTAAATAGTCTCTTAATATTTTCGAAAGTTATTTCTCTTCAACATACTTGCTTGACAGAGTCTCTTTGGGTTCATTAAAAGACGAGTAAATTTGATACCTGGTGTCTTTTTCTTGCTATACTTGTATGTAGCATGGTTTGGGCAAAATTTGAAATCCGGGCATTGTCAAGCATCCCACATTTTCTGGTCTCGTCGAAATCTGATACGTACAAACACATTCTCTGGACACTCATTTCTATCAGCTTTGAAAGTCTATTAACTTTTCGATCTCGCGTTGCTATGCTCAACTGTCGGATTAAGTTAAGGTAAATTTGGTGCTGTTATTTTTTCAACTTAACATAAATGGAATCCAGTGGACTCTGACTAAGCAGTTGGATTTTGCTGATGACTTGGCTCTTCTGTCCCATAACCGTAATCAGATGCAGGACAAATTGAAAACACTCGATGAGAGGTCACAGCAATTGGGTCTGAAAATACACAGGGAAAAGACAAAAATAATGAGAATAAATGCAGATAATGATAACAGGGTTGAACTTGAAGAAACACCAATACAAGATGTAGAATCATACACATATCTTGGCAGTAATATAGACAAAGTTGGATGGACAGACAGCGATATCAAAATAAGAATACAAAAGGCAAGAGGAGCTTTCATTGCATTGGGAAATATATGGAGATCAAGAGAAATAGGATCCAACACGAAAATAAGAATCTTCAACTCAAATGTGAAGTCAGTCCTATTGTATGGCTCGGAGACATGGAGAACAACAAAGACAACAACCAAAAAGCTACAGACTTTCATAAATGGGTGCTTGCGTAGAATAGAGGGATTAAAATGGTATGACAAGGTTACCAACGTGGAACTGATGACAAGAACTAGACAAGTGCCAGTGGAACAAGAGATGAGAAGAAGGCGATGGATAGGACACACACTGAGGAAACCTGTTGATAGCATTACAAGGCAGTCCTTGTTCTGGAACCCCCAGGGCAAGAGAGGCAGAGGAAGACCAAGAAGTACATGGAGAAGAGAGTTGGAAACAGAGGTGAAAATGATGAGGAGAACATGGAAAGAACTTGAGATGATGGCACGTGACAGGAGGACTTGGCATGTGTTTGTTGAAGGCCTATGCTCCTTTGGGAGTGGAGGGTTATGAATGAATGAATTTTGTCAACTTATGTGGGAATGTAAATCGTTTACTTATCTACTTAGTACTCGTATTTGACTGGATGTTATACAGAAGGAAAAAAAACCTTTTATTTTCTTGTTTAGGTTAATCTGCTTATACTTACTTACTTACTTACTTACTTAGTCGTTCCCCTTCTACCGTGAGGTGTAGAGGTTTGGAAGAGAGAGCGCCAGACCATTCTATCAGCTGTCTTCTTCCTGGCCTGGTTCCATTCTAGTCCTCGGTCCTTCAAAGATTGTCTAATGTTGTACTCCCAGCGGACTCTGGGTCGTCCTGGAGGTCTGGATCCCTGGCTCTTTGTTTCCCATGCTTGTCGTGGTAGCCGATCTTCTCCCATTCTGCAGACATGGCCAAACCATCTTAGTTGGGACTGTTAATCTGCTTATATCTAACTCTATATCGACAAAAATGTGAAGCGTCAAGTGGCCCCCATAGAGTGGTTTTTGTTGTTGTTGTTCTTGTTTGCAGGTTGGGCCTTCTTTTGGCGAGGCACGTCCCTTTCAACCTAGACTTAATTCATTTATTACATTATCCATCTGCTAGTCTGAAGCCCTGAAAAGGACGTGCCCTAAAAATGACTCGCCAGCTACGTCATCGCTGATCGTACTTCTGTGGTGCCCATCGAGTGGTCAGAAGGGGCCCTCGACCTTATACAAATAATTTTAATTTTCTTTGTTCGTGTGTTTTAGTTATTTAATGTCCCAGTTTTTCATTCCTCATATAGAAAAATTTCCATGGTACTTCAAAATGGTTTGTTAAGTTCTGATTTGTTGAATTATATAGCTAACCTGTGACATGATTTTTCTCCAGACATGTTGCACAGAAGGGTTCCTCCACCATGAAATAGCCTGTTCTAGTATAAGTCTAATTAGTTTTCTGTTGCATGGTATTTTTGGTTCTCTATATATCTGACATGTCCGTGTTGGATCTTTTAGCAGTTTATAGGCGTTTCTGGCTTTCTTTCCAGTTTCCTTTCCATTCCTTTGTACAATATTTCTAATTGTACTTTTGATCTCTGTAGTGCCTAAACCTGAGTTTATGTGGTTTGGGTTGGTTATTCCTGCTTTTGCTTCCCTGTCGGCCACCTCGTTTCCTTCTGTTCCCACGTGACTGGGTTTCCATGCTATTAATACTGAGCAGCGCCTATTATTTAGATGTGTACTAAGGTGCAACACTTCTTCTGCTATGTCTAGTCGGCAACGCTCATGTGGGTTTCTTAGTGCTTGAAGAGCTGACAGTGATTCAGGATTGTTAGCTTTTTGGGGAGCTTGTCAGTAATTATTTCAAGTGCTTTTGCTATTGCCACCATTTCTGCCGTGAATATTGATGCGTTTTCAGTTAAATTAAAACTTTTCTTCATCTTCCAGGCTGCTATGTGTATTCCTATTCCGAGTTCTTCATTGTCTGTCTTAGATCCATCAGTGTAAACTTTCAAGCTACCCTTAGTTATCTGTTCTATATATTCTCTAGCTATGATTTTAATGTCGTCTTTTCCTTTTTTTTATTTATTATATTTGAAGCATGATACTGTAGAAGGAGATAGCTTTAGAATCAAATGACAGGACTATTAGTGAAGACTTGAAAAACAGCTAAAAAACAGATCGCAGGTGCAAATATTTCGTAGAGAAAACAGACAAAATGTGAAGGAATGGAAAAGTAAGGAATTGTAAAATAATCTAGACGAAACCTTTGAACACTCCGTGACACCCAGGCAAAAGCCTATATGCGAGTATTCACAGACAAACGGCACCCCTTGCATTGAAACATAGCTGACATTAAGGGAGCAAGAATAAAGAGAGGAATATCATGGATGACACAAGCAGAAACAGCGATCAAGCAGGTGACCACAGTTGAAAATATATTCAACAGGGAAGAGTGGAGTATGTCAGATGAGAACTGAATTAACCACCAGCAAATCATCATCAGCCTTGGCAGAGAGTGTAGAACTTGGGGCAATGGGAAAGCAGAACTGGAAATTAATCAGCTAATACATGATCATGCCGGTAATAATGATGTTATTATGTGTACAAATGGGTCTGTGATACATAGTGAGAAATCAGGTTGGGGCTTCTCTGCTAGCAGCATGTGAATGGAGGTAGAGGCGGTTATTGAAGCCTTAAGGTGGATATCTGAAACTTCATTAACAATGGCAGTCAGAAGTCTTCTTCGTCCTGCTTAGAAAGGTTCAAAATGATTGGCTACGGCATCAATGGAAAACATTCATAGAAGCTTCGAGACTGCAGGAGCTGGTGTGGATCTACTGTCCTGGTCATGCAGGGATTTGGGGTAATGAGAGAGCTGACAGACTAGCATCACGAGCACCCATAGTGGGGTAACAGGATATGGATAATGGAGTGATACTGAGAACAATTAATGATCACCCGTAAGAGAATGACACTGCAATAGATGAATCATCAAGGTTAAGACTGTTGGAATTTGGCATCAAAAGTAAGTCTAGCAGATATGGACGTATGAGAGGACGCATCCATCATGTATACAACCAGCTAGCTACAGGAACAGTAATCATTCACACTATAATAGGTAATCTTGTAAGACAGTATTGTTTGGTTTATAATCACTTATCTTTGTGAGATAATTTAATGTGATAAGGTGGGCGAGATGATGATGATTATATATTGTGATGTGTGATCACTCTCTTGTCACACTCGCACCGACCCGAACAACAATAAAACTCTTGATTCTAGAGGCAGGGGCTATATTTATTTTTACAACCCATTCAGTGACAAAGGAAACATTAAACAAATAAACTAGCGAACATAACAAAACTAAACAAAACAAAACACCCAACAGTGCCCGATGCTAATCTGAAGAAGCAAACAAAGCACAGAATAGTTAAAATCATAATATAATACTGAATGAGAAACACCACGCTCTCACCTGTCAAACTGTCCTACGCCGCCACCTGACACACTCAACTATCACACACACACACACTCATGTGTGTCGTCCAATGCGACTAGTATGGTGTTGTGCATGAGGCTGGCAACCTCACCATGTAACACAGATTGCTACGGAAACCACTACTGCAAGGGCAAACTCTCAGCTATCACACACACACACACTCATGCATGTCGTCCAATGAGACTAGTATGGTGTTGTGCATGAGGCTGGCAACCTCATCGTGTAACACAGATTGCTACCGAAACCACTACTGCCCTAGCATATGAATACTTAATATGGAGGCAAACCACACTGTTGGCCCCATGCTCCCTCAGGAGCGGAGAAGAGAAATATATACCTTGAAGTGAGCCCACGTGCTCTCACAACCATTCCTCACATAACCATAATTAAATAATCATAAAATGGACATAAAATAATATTCTTCAACTACATGTACAACAAATACTCTCAGTAATGAGAATAAGCTACTACCTCGTAACTGATGTATCTCAATATTCGTTACTGCATTCGGAAGCATGTCGTATGTGACGACTGGTGCGCCTGGGAATCTCATCACATGAAACACATCGTTACCGAAACAACCACTGCAATAGCATAAAAATGCTTCTTGTCGGCTTGTGATAGACACCAGCCACATTGGTGTTTCCATGCTCCGCCGGGAGCAGCCAGAGAAACACATGTCTCAACAAAGGAGTGGCCTCGCGCTCTCCAGAAATCTAAATACATATTCTCACCTCACAGTAACCCATTAAATATACAGTAGAATTATCAATAAACGTGAAATACACTAAATTACTCTTACATAAAGAATACAATATAATTATTCTCGACTTAAGCCAAACTGGGACTAAATACACAACGTGCCACATGGCGTAACATTTACCAAGAAAACTCTCTCTTTCCTTTACTTGGGAACATTATCTTTATCTGCTTCCCACCCCCGTCTCAATTCACACAATATAAAACTGCGTAACATTAAGTGATAACTAAGAGTGTTACCGCAGACCCCTCGCGCCGCTTTTATACAATCACCACGTGGCTCTCCCTGTTGCCATCTTCCCAACTAGTTAATATTATCTAAATTGCAGTTTCTGATAACATTTCTGTCCAGTTTCATGTATAAAACACTCTCCTACTAAATTTGCCCGGTCTGATGGATGAAATACTTGATACTAAATTCTCACATCTGGATTTAGGCTTTGCGTGCCTAATAAAACCTATCAAACGTTATTTTCACTCATCTATCATTTCTTCAAGACTAAATCATAATGCCTTAAAAAGACATTTCCTTTGGAAACACATCTATCTATATCACTCAACATTAAAATAGCCTCGTGCTGAATATAATTTCAGACTTCTAGAAAACTAACGCTAATTTAAATTAACTCACGTGCTCAAGGCATTTACAGCTTGGCTTTGTCGTCTGTTCTCTCTGGCGGCTGTGGCAAAATAGGCCCGCTTGTAGTTCGCTATCTCTTTTTATAGGCACTAGGCTAATCACTCAACTTAGTCCGCGCGCGCCGTAATCGCGCTACTTAAATAACACTCGCAATATATTGCTTTAGGAATAGCGAAAACACAAATAAAACCTACAGCTATTATCAAATAACACAATTCTACACCCCAACTATATGTAGGCTTTATTGTGGCCTAATAACATATCTTCTACTTCATCAATCTTGAAGAATTTACATCTCAGCATGCTTCGCGCACTTCTAAAATACATGGGCGATAAATCTGCCCAAAAACAGGTAGGGAGCGGGCGTCTCCTTTTCGGCCCCATCACATTAATATGTTTGAGTTATAATCTATTATCCTTGTTAGACAGTATAATTTGTTTAATTTAAATAGTATAAATTATTCTTGTAAAACAGTATTGTTTCATTATTTCAGAAACGCACTGCTCAAGATCAGTGGTTGGCTTCACTGCAGGAATATTCGGTGTAAAGAATTTTGACATGGGATCTTTGGTAACAAACTATACTCAAGTTTTATGCAATATCGGTGGTCACTTAGATGGTTTATATGCTGTGAGCTTCACAATGATGTGCTATAATAAAAATGATACTCTTGAAGTTGCTGTCATGTGTAACATTCTGATACTTATGACAGCACATATAGAACTGTGTGCTGGGCATCTGCACATGCAAACAAAACCAGTTCATGGGACTTTTGCCTGGTTAAAATTAAGACTGGTGATATACTATTTGCTCAAGTTGATAGCCAAAGTCATTTTACTGAAGTTACCCTGCTGTCTAATAGTGACATACACCGAGGGAGACTGAGTATCTGTGGGTTTGCCCGTAGTGCAGTTATGTCAGTTCTGTTCAACAATAACAACAATAACATTAACAATCCTTGAATCTAGATTACTGGATTGAAACTGAATTGTTGTGGAGTTTGTGGCCGCGCAACTGTTATTTGTGAACTGTTTTTATTTGTTGATGGTAATGTCTAGTAGCAGTAGTTAAAGGTAAAGGTAAAGGATCCCGTTACACGCCTATTGAGGCATATTGGGAATACGGTGTTAGGTCCGTATTTTCTTGACCATCGGCACACTAGGGGTGGTCAGCAGTAGTGTTAGTAAAATCGAATGTTTGTCCATTAGTGTGTTGGTGAGTGTGTCCGTTCTGTGTTTCTTCCGTTGGAGAAGAATTTGCTCTTGCATGAAAAGTCATGTTCTTCGGTATTTGTGACGTGGAACGGAAATATTGATACAGTAATCTGACAGCCTTTCCTTTCCCATTTAGTGTCTACCATTTGCTAAGGCAAACCACACAATTTTCTGACTGCATTACTCATATCTAATCCACGCCCTTTTTTCTTGAGATTTAAACAAACAGACATTTACCAATTTCCGTGACCAGCCAGCATAACAGGCAGCGAGCCCTGATTCGTTTACATGAATTTCTCACGCGAGCTGATGTGCCAATTATCGGTCATTAGACAGTTGTGCGGATAAAATAACGGACTGTTTGATCTGCGAAAGGGGACGTAATCTAAGAGAGGCCCGTGCACGGCAAAGTTTTTGATGTCGGTCAGCATCGCTGAGTAGAAAAAACGAAGGAACCTTTGATCCGGAAAACGTAGTTCCTGATTCCCTACTATACAGAAGGTGTGAATTGTAACGTCTTGTGGCGATGATAACACCATGAGCTGTATATATACTGCGCTCTCTCAAATTCAGTTATTAGAGTCGCTCAGAAATTCTTGGATAACACTAGTCAACAACCAAAATGTACCAGAAATGAAAATAGCTGATCTTAACTAATTTTGGTGTGCTGAAAACGAAAATGACATTAAAAAATGTTGATTGACTCTAGTTTTCAAGATATATGCTACTAGTTTATTTAATTACGGTCAATTTATATATATGACGCAACTGTTGTGGGTTATTGCATATTTTTTTCTAATGAAAAATAATAATGTAACTAGAAGTTGATGATGCAATCCTACCTATGATTACATCACCTTTGTGTATAAATATCTTATCTCTGATAAAATTTTGCCATTAGTTAGTGCATTTGTCTTTATCAAAAGTATCATAGTTAGAAATGCCTAGGACATGTGTGAACAGTGCTAATAATTTCTGTTATATATGTGGTGAGGTGACATTTCTATCACAAAAACGAAATATAACTAGTGATTATGAAGGCGTACAGTTTGTATTTTGGCTGCAGAATAGGAGATCAAGATAAGAGCTGGGCGCCACACATGTGCTGCAATACATGTGCAGCACATCTTAAACTGTGGTTGACTGGCAAAAGGCAAGCTATGCCTTTTGCAGTCCCAATGATTTGGTGAGAGCCCACTGATCATCTCAACAACTGTTACTTTTGCATGGTCCCTCCAATTGGGAAAGGCATATCAAAGAAGAAAACATGGACTCTGGAATATCCAAACATCCCCTCTGCAATACGTCCGGTACCACATGGCGATGACCTACCAGTTCCCAAAGTGCCAAAATCATTTTCAGCTGCTTCCACTGATGAAGAAGAGGACATTGGTGGTCCTGAACCATCAACCTCAAGCGACCCAGATTTTGAGCAAACTACATCCACTAAACCAGACTTAATAACCCAAGGTGAACTGAATGATCTTAGAAGAGATCTGAATTTACCGAAGAACAAGGCGGAGCTTTTGGGTTCCAGATTGCAACAGTGGAATCTCCTGGCAGAAGATGTTACAATTTCTGTGTATAGGAACCGCCAGAAGCCGCTTATTACATTCTTTTTCAAAGAGGGTGACCTTTCTGCGTGCCACAACATTTCTGGTTTGATGGCAGCCCTCAAAATCAATTACATACCGGAAGAGTGGAGGCTTTTCATTGATTCATCCAAGACGAGTCTTAAAGCTGTTTTGTTGAATAATGGTAATGTGTTACCGTCAATTCCAGTTGGTCACGCAGTTCATATGAAAGAAACTTATGAAAACATTAAGCAGCTTTTGAAGTGTATAAACTACGATCATCATCATTTGTCACTTTGCGGTGACTTAAAAGTGGTCGCTCTTTTGCTTGGACTACAGGGTGGATACACCAAGTACTGTTGCTTTCTCTGTGAGTGTGATAGCCATGCACGAAGTAACCATTACATCAGAAGACATTGGCCAATCAGGCAGTCATTGCAGCCTGGCAGTAAGAACGTTGAGAACCCAGCACTTGTCGACACCAGCAAGGTTTTGTTGCCACCCTTGCACATTAAGCTGGGTCTCATGAAAAACTTTGTCAAGGCAATGGAGAAAACAGATGAGGCTTTCAAATACCTCATCAGAAAATTTCCAAGACTGAGTGAAGCTAAAATAAGAGAGGGAGTAATTGTTGATCTGCAAATTCGAAAACTTCTTCATGATGACGAGTTTCTTTGCGTGTTGCATGGCAAGGAAAAAGCAGCATGGCTAGCATTTAAATCAGTGGTGAACAATTTTCTTGGAAACAACAGATCTGATAATTACAATGAAATTGCAGAAAATCTCCTTCTGAAGTATAAGAGTCTTGGCTGCAATATGTCTTTGAAAATTCATTTTCTGGATTCTCATCTGGATTTCTTTACGTCAAACTGTGGAGCGGTCAGTGATGAGCATGGTGAACGATTTCACCAGGACATTGCTGCTATGGAGACAAGGTATCAAGGCAATTGGAGCCCTTCAATGCTTGCTGATTACTGTTGGACTGTGACAAGAGACACCTCATCGATTGACTACAAGAAGCAAGCAAAGAGAGCTCGAACAGCGACTGAATAATGACGGAATGGGTTCAAATGTGCCTTTTTAAAACATGATATGTGAACTTTAAATAATGTTTTTATTTTTTCTATCATTTTATGTTGAAATATCAATTAATTGAGTATGTAACCACAATTTTTATAATGCAAAAGTGGAAAGACTAGCTGTTCACCCCAGAGAATTAAACAAGCATACATTATTTGTATTACTGTAATGTAAATTCATCATTTAAAAAACCCAGAGCCAATTGGTGAATTTCATTATGATATTTGAAATCACCATGTCGAAATCAATAAGAAATGGTATATTTAATTTCTGGTACAAATAACTTTTGAAAATTTGTTGACTAGTGTAATCTAAGCATGACGAACCAGAACCATTTCTTCGCTGAATGTGTTAAATTATCCCGTGGGGATTTTATTTTCTGATTTGTGGTAATAGAAATTGTGTTTAAGTGTTAAAATGTGTTAGGTTTACCATTTTATTCACTATAATTCCCTAGAGTTTTAAACTAGTGAAATAACCTAACGCATAGATATTTCTTGCCAGTCATTCAGAGTAATGTAATTTCAAACACCCCATTTTTCTTACACAAGAAGATACGGCTTAGATGACTGAGATTATTAAGTGTGACGGATCAGTGACCGAATAGAATTAGCATTATATTTCATAGTGTGAAATTAAATAAGTGACTAGAGTTAATGTTATGTAACTAAACAACAGATGCCGACAAATAGCTAGTAGTGAAATATTTAAAGAAGTATTTGACAGCTGCAAGAAATATTGGTAACCGGATTAGTCATTTGCTGAAATATGCGACAACTGCAAGACCTCTTTGAAGAACTATTTGAAGAAATACTTGGCAACTGTAAGAAATATTTGACACATGGAAGACCAGTTTGAAGAAACATTTGACATATGGCAGAAACGTTTGACAACTGTAAGAAATATTTGACAACTGGAAAAAACATTTGAAGAAATATTTGACACATGCAAGAAACGTTTGAATAAATATTTGACAACTGTAAGAAACATTTGCCAACTAGGAAAAAAAAAATTTGACGAAATATTTTACAACTGTTAGAAATATTTGAAGAAATATTTGACCACTGGAAAAAAATTTGAAGAAATATTTGACACATGGAAGAAACGTTTGAAGAAACATTTGACACATGGCCGAAAACGTTTAAAGAAATATTTGCCAACTGGAAAAATATTTGAAGAAATATTTGACACATGGAAGAAACGCTTGAAGAAATATTTACCAACTGTAAGAAACATTTGACAACTGTTAGAAATATTTGACACACGCAAAAAAACATTTAAAGAAATATTTGACAACTGGACAAAAAACATTTGCATAAATATCTGACAGCTGGACAAAAAACATTTGAAGACATATTTGACACATGGAAAAACATTTGAAGAAACATTTGACACATGGTAGAAACGTTTGAAGAAATACTTGCCAACTGGAAAAACATTTGAAGAAATATTTGACACATGGAAGAAACGCTTGAAGAAATATTTACCGACTGTAAGAAACATTTGACAACTGTTAGAAATATTTGACAACTGTAAGAAAACATTTGCATAAATATTTGACACATGTAAGAAATATTAAAAGAAATATTTGACAAGTGGAAGAAAATTTGAAGAAATATTTGACAACTGTAACAAATGTTTGACAAGTGGAAAAAAAAAAATTGAAGAAATATTTGACAACTGTAAGAAATATTTGCCAAGTGAAAAAAAAATTTGAAGAAATATTTGACAAGTGGAAGAAACATTTGCATAAATATTTGACAACAGTAAGAAATTTTTAACAGCTGCAATAATTATTTGACAACTGGAAAAAAACTTTTGCATAAATATTTGACACATGTAAGAAATATTTGACAAGTGGAAAAACAATTTTGAAGAAATATTTGACAACTGGTAAAACGTTTGAAGAAATATTTGAAAACTGGAAGAAATTGTTGACAGCTGCAAGAATTATTTGCTTTGTCAAGTACTGACAACAGGAAAAAATATTTAATGAAAAGTTTGGAAAACTGCACGAAATATTTAAATAAATATTTAAAGATGTATTTGACAGCTGATCTATTTACCTATAGGTTGGAACCTTTTAGCAGGACTGGGAAAAATTTTGGGACCCTCTTTGGTGATTGGAAGAAAAATTTTCACTAAAGTTTGAAAATTGCAGGACAAAAAAAGTAGATAACCGTTTGATAACTGGAACAAATACTTAGTTACATTTATTTAATGTACTAAATTTCCGTGGTTGCCGCATGTTTGACACGATTGTGAGACAATATAAAACCTATCGCCAGATGCCGCACATGTAAAAAGAGTGAAACCTTAAGTCATGTGGGTTCGAACACATGAACGAAGGAATGCTTCTTTTATAAATTTCTATTATTGATCTCTTGTGTTGTGAGCTTGTCTGCAATGAAGTGAACAGAAATAAGTAGCAGGGTTAGTCTTACAAAGGTAAATCCCGTTGCAGATAGGATTTTTCGTCTACTAATACGCAAAACTGCATGTTAGAATTTTATTATGCTTTTCTAGATAGCTATATTTAGCCCTGACGTCACCCTCTATGCTAACGAAATTTTATAAAGTATACGATCAATGATTTACTCGCTGAAGTGTGTCCCGACCATCGATCGAGTTTCTTACTAATGAGGGTAAAAGCACGTGCGTGTTTGAACTTTATTAATAATGGATGAAAATGGCCTCGACATTGTTCCGATTGCAGCCTGTATAACGACACTAAGGAGTGTCTAGTTGACGCCATAATCTAGTCTGCATATGGCATATCTCTCTATGGAGCCTCGTTGTGTTCAATAAAACTGTCTATTTGGAATGGTCCAGCCTGGCCTTTGACAGTATTATTTATGTTGGAGAATACGGCTGTGTGCGGCATCACTTACATACCACTAGATATACATTGACCTGAGTAGCCTTATTACTCATGATATACTATAAATAATAAAGAAAACTACCCCGTGGACCAGAATACGTATCAATATGTAATTACACTCACCCAAAAACGGAAATTCCCTGTCATATTTTTACATAAAAAGACAGGTACACAACGATAACGTAACCACTTCACCTCTTTCCATCTAAAAATAGCTCTCTTCCATTATGTGTCCTGTTCGTATAATGTTTTTCTTAGATAAAGTATACAATCAATGATTTCCGAGCGAGGTTTTGCGCCGACCATCGATCCGAGTTTCTTACTAGTGAGGGTAGAACGCGAATCATTTGTCAGAAATGCCAGGGTAGGAAACTATACGAGAAGAGAACCCTGGGTTGTTTCGGGGAGCACGATAAATCTAGTACTAAGGGGCTAAATATAAACCACAACACCTTGGACAAACACACGTTTTTGGTGGTTCTCACAAAACAACAAGCGCGGGGCAGGACAACTGTACTAAGGAGCTCAATAAACATCACAATAAGCTAGACTTTTAGATGTACTCACCCAACAACAGAAATTCCCTGTCCTATTTTTACATAAAAAGACAGGTACACGCCGATAACGTGACGACATCTCCCTTAGACGTATAGTCCTTTCTGCTTATCCTACCCTGAGCCGTTTATATATATTTGTTCTGGGCAGCAGTTGTAACAATACACTGTGATATTAAATATATACTTCTATTTATAAACCTTGACCTTTGTTATCACCGGCTAACCACCCTCTACACCCCCCTTATTATATAAATAAAAATATATAAATAAAAAAATTTGTCTCACTTCGTGGACATTAGTCTTCTCTCTTACATGGTTTTTTCTCTCATCACTCATCACCCCGCCTGCCAAAATCAATACCCACGTGCACTCTCCATACCCCACCTACCACATAACGACAATAATTATATATATTGTCTTACTCCGGTGCCCCGCTACACACCAACACAGAAATTCCCTGTCCTATTTTTACATAAAAAAGACAGGTACACGCCGATAATGTCACCACTTCATAATAATAATATAATAAAAATGTATGTATAAACACTTATTACGTCTGTGTGCTTATACATTGTCTTACGCCCGCGCCAATACACACATGCGTCATCACCCTCGCCAATCAGCATCAATACACTCTCCATTAAAAAACGCCAATAATTAGCCTTTGGTCCTGCATTTTATCGGTTTTTTTGCCGTCATATTTCCTTATATAAACCCATTGGTTTTTCTCTCACCCCGCATCACCCGCGCCAGCCAAAATCAATACCCCCGTGCGCTCTCCATACCCCACCTACCACCTAACGACAATAATTATATATATTGTCTTACTCCGGTGCCTTGCTACACCCCAACACAGAAATTCTCTGTCCTATTTTTACATCAAAAGACAGGTACACCACGATAACGTGACGACATCTCCCCTCAATATCTAAAAAATATCTCTCTTCCATTATGTACCCTGTACACAACACCAAACATACCAAAAGCAATACCACCCACACCCGCCAGCTACACCCCAACACACACCCAACACCGCACCTCTCTGTACTATTTTTACATAAAAAGACAGGTACACGACAACGTGATGACATCTCCCCTCAATATCTAGTCCTTTCTGCTTATCCTACCCTGAGTCGTTTATATTTGTTCTGGGAGGCAGCTGTAACAAAACACTGTGATATTAGATATATTTATTACAATTAAAAAACCTATATATATTTGTTCTGGGCAGCAGCTGTAACAAAACAACTGTGATATTAAATTTCTTTATTACAATTAAAAAACCTTTGTTATCTCTGTTGTATATATATATATTGTTGTATATATATATATATATATATATGTTGTATATATATATATATATATGTTGTTTATATATATATGTTGTATATATATATATATATATATATATATATATATATATATATATATATATATATATATATATATATATATATATATATATATATATATATATATATATATATATATATTGTTGTATATATATATAATATATATATATATATATATATATATATATATATATATATATATATATATATATATATATATATATATATATATATATATATATATACAACAATATATATATATATATATATATATATATATATATATATATATATATATATATATATATATATATATATATATATAGGGCTGGAGTGTGTAAGGGATAGTACCTCACGGTGAGAGGCAGTCACTTCCTCTTTTTGAGGATGGCCTGGATCCTATTTGGTTCCCCCACTCCAGTTCAGCTCATGTATGGCTCCTCGAGTCTGCTTGTGTACGGCAGCGCCACCCCCCGGGCAACGGCTTTGACTGGCCGGCCAAACTACATGAGTAAATTGAAAAAGGGAGGTCCCCCTTAAACAGTACACACAACTGCTGGCCGAACGGGCGGATGATCAATAATATTTTGACAACGGCTTCTAGGGCAGGAGTTGGAAAGGCCTGGTATCGGGCTGAGGGCGCACCACGGACTGTAATGGTAAGCGGCCAGAACCATCCAGAAAGCAATGGCAAACTACTGGATGTACAATGCCAAGAAATCCATAATGGCTAATCTGAATACTACACAAAGATCTGGTGGTGAGGCCCCCAGGCCAGGCAGATCATATTTAACTGGGGAAGAGATCGTTGGCAGCGTCAGTACAGGTAATCGTGATGACGGCCAAAAGCCTGACTGTGTTACCACGGAAAACCATGTCATCGGTCTTAGAAAAATAATCAAAATAGGAACATGGAACGTCAGAAGCTTATACCAAGGAAAACAGTACATAGTGAAGAACGAGATGGAAAGACTAAACATCGATATCCTGGGCATCTCAGAGCACAGATGGTCGGGCCAGGGACACTTTTCGATTCCATCAGGAGGAACATTCATATACTCAGGCAAAGAGAGAGGAGGTCAGAGCGGCGTAGGCTTCTACCTGTCTAAAAGGACAGCTGCCTCACTATTAGGATATAATCCCATAAATGACCGCATTGTCACAATCAGACTGAAAGGAAAAAGAAAGAACATCACAATTATACAAACATATGCGCCAACAGCAGCTGCTGAAGAACAGGAAATTGAAGATTTTTACAATGAACTGCAAAATGCATTAGAGAAAGCAAATAAGCAAGATATTAGGATAATAATGGGAGATTTTAATGCCAAAGTTGGAAACGAAAGATTAGAACATGAAAAAAGAGTGAAAGGAAGTTATGGATTGGGCCAGAGAAATGAGAGAGGAGAACGCTTGACAACATTCTGCCTAGAAAACAACCTAGTCATCACGAATACTCTTTTTATGCAACACCCTAGAAGACTATATACATGGACGTCACCGGACGGAAAAAGCAAGAACCAAATAGATTATATCTTAATACAACAAAGGTGGCGATCTTGTATCTCATCCATCAAGACGTTCCCAGGAGCAGACTGTGACTCCGACCATGAACTTCTTGCTGCAAACTTCAAGATCAAATTGAAAAAAGTCGTTACAAGCGACAAAGTAATACGTTATGACACAAGCGCCATACCAGAAGAGTACAGTGTCGATATTCAGAACAAATTTGACATTCTTATGGCAGTACAGGAGGAAATGACACCAGATGAACTTGCTAATAACATCAGAGATGTATATATTACAAATGCACAGAGGTTAATTCCTAAAAGAAGCATAAAGAGACGAGAATACATCTCAGACGAAACACTGAAGTTGGTGGTAGAGAGAAGAAAAATGAAGTCCAAAAAAGATACAGAAAATCAGGAGTTGTACAAGGAATACACAAAGCAGATTAAAAAACGAGTCAGACAAGACAAACAACAATACATAAACGACACCTGCAGGAAAATAGAGGAAATGCGCGAACAGGGATTGAGTAAGAATATGTTTTCTGAAGTAAGAACATTGAAAAACAGCAACTTTAAATCATCACCTCGAGCAATAAACGACAAGAAAGGCGACACTCTAACAGAACGTAAAGATATTCTGAACAGATGGAAGGAGTACTGTCAAGAAATGTATACGGAAATAAACAAAGCGGCAGATAACAACGTCATGAATGAAGCGGAACGTGAACCAGAACCTACCATAGAGGAAGTCCGGAATGCAATCAAACACTTAAAAAGTGGAAAATCTCCTGGTTGTGATGAAATAACAGCTGAAATGATACAGGCAGGAAGAGAAGGCAGCGCTCGTATATACCATGCATTATGCTGCAAGATCTGGCAAAGCGGAATTTGGCCCAAGGAATGGAAAAGATCAATTTACATACCCTTGCCAAAAAAGGGCAACCTGAAACTGTGCACAAACTACAGAACTATAGCTCTTATAAGCCATGCCAGCAAAATACTTTTACAAATCATAATGAAAAGGATGCAACAAAAGCTAGAAACAGAAATAAATGAAGTACAGGCGGGTTTTCGACCAGGTAGAGGCACTAGGGATCATATATTCAACATGAGGATCATCATAGAAAAGTGTAGAGAATTCAACGTTGACCTACATACTTGTTTCATTGATTACACAAAAGCTTTCGATTGTGTACAACATCAGCAGTTATGGGCTATTATGAAAAATATGGGATTTCCAAACCACCTTATACAACTCATCGCACTGCTGTACCAAGAACAACAGGCAGCCGTAAGAATAGAGGGGGAAACATCAGAATGGTTTGAAGTACAGAAAGGAGTAAGACAAGGCTGTACCCTTTCCCCTTACCTGTTTAACATTTATGCCGAGAATATCATGAGAAACGTAAGAGATGACCAAGAACACACAGAGTTTGACTCATTTAACATCGGCGGGTACCAGATCCCGGAAATCAGATATGCTGACGACACAGTCCTCCTATCGACCAACCCAGAAGGACTTGAACAATTACTTCTGTCCACCAAAAAACACAGCGAGGCCCAGAATCTATACCTAAACACCAAGAAGACCAAAGTATTGACAACAGACAAAGTAAAGACCAAACCAGAAATTGAAATTGATAACGAAGAACTGGAAAGTGTCAATGAATTCGAATACTTAGGATCAATCATTAACAGCTCTGGCGACTGTGCAGTAGAAATTAAAAGAAGACTTGCAATTGCTTCACATAAGCTAATACAGATGAAAAACCTATGGCAAGGCACAAGCAAAGAAACAAAGTTACAACTGATCAGAGCATGTATATTCCCAGTAGCAACATACGGCTGCGAGACTTGGACACTCAATAAAACAGTTGCAAAAAAGATTACATCATTCGAAATGAAATGCTACAGAAGGATGTTGAGAATACCCTGGACAGAAAAAAAGACCAACAGAGAAGTACTGCACTCACTAAATGTACAGGAACATTGGCTCCTAAATACCATCGCAATAAGGAAGCTGAAATTTTTCGGTCATATAAAAAGACATAATAGTCTGGAAAAAACAGTGATGGAAGGCATGGTCCCTGGAAAAAGGGGAAGGGGTCGACCTAGACGACGGTGGACCCAGGACATCACAGAGAGTCTGAACTTGTCTTTGGCTGATGCAGGTCGACTTGCCCAGAATCGTGATGCGTTCAGAGCAGCTGTAATGGAGACAACGTTCTGGAAAGAATACGTCACATGATGATGATATATATATATATATATATATATATATATATATATATATATATATATATATATATATATGTGTGTGTGTGTGGATAAATATTGTCTACCTGTTGTAATATATATATATATATATATATATATATATATATATATATATATATAGATATATTTATATTGTAACACCTGTTGTAAAATATGTGTTGTAACACATATTGTATAAATAAACAACACACAACAACCTAACTACACACCGCCATTATTGAGCGGAGTATTTTCTTATATAAAAAGTCATGCTCCGCCACCACCTGAAATGCGACCCGTATATTTTGCTATATAAAAGTCATGCTCTGCCACCACAATGCTAACCGTAACCTCTCTACTATACTACTCTTGCAGACAAAGAAACCAAAGGGGGAACAACTAGCTATAACAAAACTGAAGTAGGCTTAGGGAAGTTTGAAATTAAGACCTTAATTGCTCAAGCAATAACTAAAGAGTGGATAACAGCATCAGACCAGAGTAAAAAAGCAAGACACTCATATAAAATCCTAAAAAAAAACAAGCAAAAAATGTCAAATAAAAGATGAACTAAAAATACCAATTAATAAAAAATTGTTGAGGCTCAAGCTTGGAACTGGATATTTCATGATTGAGGAACCCACATGTGAAGAGTGTCAAGAACCAAACACAATTAGACACTTTCTGGTGGACTGCAAAAAATATGACCAGCAGAGGCAAAACATTAAGACATACTGTAGTAACCACAAGGTAGAAATGAGTGTAGAAAATCTCATACGCAGAAAGACACCATCAGAAGTGCAAAAGTTAATAAAACACTATATTACAAAAACTAAAGCTAACATATATAAAAAATAAATAAGGATGCGAGCCATTAGTCCACACTGGTGAAAGACTCTCCCCAGATACACACGGATTAACCAAACAAACCGTCCAGGGAAAATTAAAAACATACCAGCTTAGAAAATATCATATTTTTGATTTTAAAAAAAGAGCCTTTGAGCTATAACTACAAAAGGAAAAATACCTACTAGAGATAATATAGTATAAAATAAATAAAAAAAAACATGTTACAATGAAGGAAACACGTCCTGAAATAACCAACTCCTCCATATACATGGTAGATGGTTGAAAGAGGCGTGTTACAAAGAAAAGTGGTCCTTAAAAGAAAAGTAGCAAACACATTAAAAAAAATAATAATAATAAAAATTAATAAACTGTGTAATGGCTTGCAGTCTTAACCCTTGGCTTACAAGATGGATAGCAGCTGCCTTAACTGAGAGGTCAGTGGCATTTCGCTTGGGAATATGGACATCAGATCCAATGCTCATTTGTCCGGGACTACCCCAGAGTTCTCCACTATCACCGGTGCTATTTAATATCTATACAGCAAAAGTAGCCACCATTCAACCAACTGAGTTGGGACGAACACTGAAATTTGCTGATGATATACTCATTTATAGAACTGGCTCTGACCGACAAGAAATTGTTAATAGCATACACGGGACACTACAGGAGGTGTCTAAAATGGTGCGATGAAACTTGCTCTAAAGTCAATCCCAACAAGGCCTACGGGATGTGAATAAATAAATAAACAAACAACACGCAAAGGTATGTTATCAGTCACTCGGTAAGAAATAAAGAAATAGAAGACCAGACAACAGAAAACAACAGAAGTGATAGGCTTACCTGGAATCGAACCAGGACCTTCCGAACGGCACCCACCGCCTAGCAACGGGAGCGAATCGCCACAATCCACTCTGCCAGCTAAGAATTATGAGAGGATGCATTCGTCGTGTTTACAACCAGCGAGCTACAGGAACAGTTAGCATTCACACTCTTCGACATATACTGATGGAGACTGAGCACCTATGGGTTTGCCCGGAGTGCAGTGATGTCAATTCTGTATAACAATAACCTTTTTTTTTTATAAATTCAACATGAACTATTTAACGATCTCGTTACGGTACTTCTTCTTCTTTCATCCTCAAAAGGACGTTGGTTGCGTTGTATCCGTTTACAGCAAAGCTGCGATATTTGTGCCTTTCGGCCGACACATCCAACTTCAGAACGGCATTTTTGGGACTGGGTTAGCCTTCCCTCTTTGATCACTACTCACTCAGCCAGACTGCAGTGATGCAGCTATTTCCAGGACCACTACTTTGGAGGTGGAGTAGGGTCTTGGTCAGCTCTGGTTCGCTGACCCTGACGCAAGCAGTCAAGCTATGGGACACTAACTGCATTTCTCACTGTTGACGCGTCTTAGGTCCCTAAGAATGGTACCATTCATGGTACACGTTTCGGTACCATTCTTGTTTAATAATCCCAGTGAGTAATGCTGTAGTTGAGAGGATATTCTCTCAGTTAAAATAAAAGCAATACACAGAATGAAGCTACCCCTTCTTGATTGGATGCTGTTGTGAGAATTAAGAGCAGATGTGTATCTGTCGAATAAATATTATAATTGTCATTTTTAAGGACTAAACACCTGACAAAGTTATGACGTAGGTTCCAGTGGTGATGACAATGGATGTAAAGATTTTTAAAAAAAAATCAATATGAGTAAGAAACATGCACTTAAATTTTGTTTTGTGTGTCAGTTTCAGCTTTTTTGTGTGTGTGTGTGTGCCGTTGTTTGACTTGTTGTCAAAATTGAAACCTTGTTCAGCAGTTAATCATTTTCTCGTGACCGTAAGGGTCTTTCATATTTGGACATGCGCCCTAATATAACCGACTAGGTTGAACGGGACGCGTCTCGTCAAAACGAGGCAAAACTTTATTTATTTTTTTTAATTTATTGTTCAGCAATCAGTCTAGAGCAGTGTTTCTCAACGGGGGCGGTACCACCCCCTTGGGGGCGTTTTCAAGATGTCTGGGGGCGTTCTGATGGGTCGCAACGATTGGGGGTCGCTACTTCCATTCATGGGGGAGGTGTGTACATTTTTACAAGAATCAATATGAAACAATTACAAAAGATATTCGCATAGCTTGTAACACGATAGTTTTTATTTGCCCTGCGTCCCATGGAGTGTTTCAAGGATTCAAAACACAAAATTTTAGTACCTGGGATGTTACCATTGTCAGGAGACAGTAGGCAAAGATTTATGTCCCTTCAATACTCGAAACATTTGTTAGCCTCTCGACACACCCAAGCTAACCTTCTCTCTCCACTCTCGACACATATTTTCTTCTGGAAACACATTTGTGTTGGGAAAAAAAATTCCTTTTTCCAATGTCATCTCATGTGCGACAGACGGAGCACCAGCTATGGTTGGTCGTCATCTGGCCTTCTTAAAAATTGTGGCACCAGGTGTTTTAACAATTCATTGTGTTATTCATCAACAACATTTAGTCGCCAAGCATCTTGGTGACAGACTCAACAAATCATTGAACTGTGTTATCAGTGTTATTAACAAAATTAAGGCGCATTCGTTGAACGATAGATTATTTCGTAAACTTTGTTGTGATAATGGTGAAGAGTTTGAACGTCTTCTCCTACACACGGAAGTACGATGGCTGTCCAAAGGTAACTGTTTAAAAAAGATTATGGGCATTATTTGATACTGTTGTAGAGTTTTTGGATTCATTCAAAGAAGAATTTAGCATAGAAAGAGAAGTATTGCGAAACGATGTGGCCTATATTTCTGATATATTTGAAAATTTAAATGAGGTTCTTCTTAAGCTACAAGGAAATGAGATCAGTCTGATTAAAGTGAAAGGAATTATCATGGGGTTCATCAACAAAATGACATTATATAAAAATAATCTTAGTCGCCGAGAACTTTCTCATTGTCCATGTTTACTGCAGTTAGGTGGGGACAGACTTAAAGATTCAGATTTAGAGGTTTGTTGCAGTCATTTGGACGCTATTAAAAATGATATGAGAATTCGATTTAAAGACTTGCAAGAACTAATAATACCGGATTGGGTGATTAATCCGTTTGAATCAGACGTGGAACATGTTAGTCAACATTTACAAAAAGAATTAATTGAGCTACAAAATGACTTCGAGGCAAAAGCACGATTCAGTCACACACATTACGAACAATTTTGGATCTAGCAGAGGCTTGCGTATCTCGTTCTTTGCAGTGAAACTAAATTGCTAATTACAGCATTCCCAACGTCGTATTTGGTGGAGAAGGGGTTTAGTGCAGTAGTGTTGCTACTACAAAAGCAACGAAACCGACTGCAGATTTGTAACAGAGGAGATTTGAGACTTCTTTTAACAAACTTAGAACCAAATGATACAAAACTGGCTGAGTCACACCAAGCGCAAGGATCTCATTAAGCTTCATTAGTAAGTGAAATTTTATATAATTATACAATTATTATCAACTAATAATTTTTCAAATTTTTTCACGTTAAAAGTGGTTACATAAGGAGGGGCTTAAATATTCAGATTTGAAGATATATATGCAGTCATTTAGGCGCTATTAAAATGATATGATTTTGATAGTTATAGAGTTGTAAGAAGTAATTTTCTATCATTTGCTCCGCCAATTTGTAATTCAAGGATAATGAACTTGTGGTGTATATAATTCCGTACTTAAACACATATTTAATATAACTATGATTTTATAAATGTATACATTTTATAAATTTTATAAACGTATAGGCCTAAGCACAATTGTGATTATCCCTATTTACAAATGTGATGCCACTTTCTCATGTCGGCAGTTGTTCATATTATTTGGAATTGAAAACAATATATATCCTAATTATAACCCCATCAGAGGTTGAACGAGATTTTTGTTTATTTTCATTAATTTAAAAAAAAAAAAAAAAAAACTCATTAACTGCATTGCTTTTTTAAAAGCACGGTGGAATATATGTATATGTGTGTGTGTTTGTGTATACACGATAAAGAGCAAGGGGGCGTTAAAAAGGTGGGGGGGGGGGGATTTTAAAAATATTAGTTGTCAAAAGGGGGCGTTGCTACTATCAGGGTTAAGAAACACTGGTCTAGAGTAATTTCCCCTCGATTGCAGGTAAACTGGAACAACTCGATTTAATTCAAAGAATGATTAATTTGCGCTTTCAGTATACATCGACGAGGAAATCTTACTTATTACGGTATAGCCTAGTGATTTAAAGTGAGTAGACTGTATTATTGGCACCAATCGTGAATGGAACTGAAACAAATATTTTGATTTGTCTACTCGAGGTATATATTTATCTAAACATAATTCATAACATACTGTAGGCCTACTTAATAAAATAACTAGGCCTATTTTGTAGCTTGCTTAGCAGCCTATCTCGTGTTGTGCAAGCGGGGGTGTTTCTGAGGAGACAATGAAATAATATGTCTACCGTTTCATTTGGTATGTCGTAAGATGTGGATACATGGTGTTGTGCTTGGGGTTGATCGCCTCATTATGTAAAAGAAATTACTACCGAAATAACGGCTATAAGAGCCGCAGAATGCATTACTGCAGGCTTCCTACTAGTGTACCAAGTGCCAGTGGTAGCTCTATAAGGTGCAAAATGGGAAATGATGATGTTGATAATCAGCTTGTTAGAAATTTAAATAATACTAATATTAAAACAAGATTTGTGTAATGTGTACAGTTCTTTATTTTTAGTGTCACCTGATAAATTAAAGCTAATTATCAACAGCTTGCAAACATATTTTATGCCAGTATCATCACAGGAGATGCTAAATTTACCACCAAGGAAACCTACAGTAACAGATAAAAGTAATTGTAAAGATGATTTTATCATCATCATCACTTTCAGCTCTCCAAGGATCATAGATAGGCCTACAACAAACTTAACGACAAGTCTTCATGTCTCGTGCCATCAGTTCAAGGTCTTTCTTATTCACCCCTTCATGTCTTCTCCAGTTCTCTTCCTTATAAGTGGGCATAATGCGTTATTATTAGCAGTGTCTTAGAACTTAATTAAATTAATTTTTTATGCTGAAATCAGTCCCTGTCCCTCTTTCTGTGGGTACATAATAATTTTTTTCCCCAACTAAATTTAATGTTGACATAAACTAAATAATTCTGGTCGTATCATTAAAAAATGAAACAAAACCCACATATCCTACTTATTTCTTTCTTTCTGATGAGTGTTTACCATTTACCTAATTTTGTTAGTTGCTTATGACTCACATGCCTCAGTTTTCACTCATTATTTATTTCTGTGGTTGCACGTTTATTACAAAAGCCAACAAATGCTATTCTTTATTTTCATATTCTGCTGTAATTTATTAGTCATTTGGCTTTACCTATTAATAAATTGGTTGTGAAAGCAATAGTGCATTTAATACTTTGTGGATCATTCAGGTCTCAAATTCCATAGATGTGAGATGTATGATGAAAGCAGCATCCCTAGTGATGTACTATTTTTTTTGGGGTGCTTAGTTCGCTATCTGTTGGAGAATGGTCACGCTTGCAGTGAGGCCTTGGTTTTATTTTAAAAGAACCTGAATCAGTTCTCCAGAGTGTTTATTTACTTTTCTCTTATCTAGTGTTGTCCTTTTTATTTTTTCTTGTGTTTCTATAGTGTCTACCATTTACTTATTGTTGTTAGGCTATTTGTTGACATTATCAATTTTGAAAGTTAGAATGATATCGTGCAGCTCTGAACTAGAGAAATTCTTGCCATTAAATGTTTATTTATGGGAAACATGGTCAAGCTGATGAATGGATATTGAAAAAAATAATAATCATCCAAGCTTACTTAGTCATTCCTCTTCTACCGTGAGGTGTAGAGGTTTGTAAAAGAGAGTGCCATACTATTCTATTGTCTGTCTTCCTCCTGGCTTGGTTCCATTCTAGTCCTCAGTCCTTCAAAGATTGTCTAATATTGTCCTCCCAGTGGACTTTGGGTCATTCTGGGGGTCTGGATCCCAGGCTCTTAGTTTCCCATGCTTGTCGTGGTAGCCGATCTTCTCCCATTCTGCAGATGCAGACATGGCCAGACCATCTCAGTTGGGACTGTTCTGCTTGGGTGTGCAGGGTTATGTTTTTAGGCATATCATCTTGTTGCGGACCATGTCTCTTCTTGTTACTTCAACCACCTTCCTCAGATACCTCATTTCTCAGGTTTGGATCTTGCTTTTGTGGCTTGTAGTCATTGCCCATGACTCGCGTCCATACATCAAGACTGGGACATAGATGGAGTGGTATACAGCCATCTTCCTCTTCTTACCAACTTCTCTTTTGCTGAGGAATCCTTGATTTATGGCTTGAAAAAGTCTCCCAGCTGCTGCTCTTCAGGTAGCCAACTCTTCATTGATGCCTCTCTTCCAGTCTTTGGCAGCTCCAAGGTATTTAAAGTGGTCAGCCTGCTCCAAGACTTGTTCTCTCAGCTTAATCTGATGTCTTCTTTCCTCTTGTGATATCACCATGGTTTTGTTTTCAATCTGCTTATGATCTCTTCTCCAGCTCTTCTTTCCAGACTTGCAGGTTGGATTGAAGATGTGCCTCTGATTTAGTCATCAAGGCAACATCATAGGGAAATGCCAGCTCTGAAATATAAACATGTGTCATCTTCCAGTACCCCATTGAATGTTTTCTTGACCTCTCCCTACATGTTTTGATCACAGCCTCCATGAAGAGTATGAACAGATGTAATGACAGGATATCACCTTGTCTTACCCAGTTGGGTCTTGAACTCTTCTGACTTATGGTTTGCCGTCTCACATAATTTCTGCAAGACTTGTAGAAGCTTTGTATAGCACGTATCAGAGGTGCTGGAATGTTTTTCCTCATCAAGCGTGTCCTAAAGTTTGCTCCAGGGGATCTTGTCAAATAACTTTTTCAGATCCAAGAAACAGAGGTGCATCTCACCTTGTATATTCAAGGGCCTTTTTACTCAGCTGTCTGAGTGTGAAGATCAGGTCTTGAGTACTTCGGTTTGGTCGGAAGCTGCATTGAACCACATCTATTTGTGGCTCAGCAAGGTGTCTGAGTCTCTGCTCCAGGATTCTAGAGTAGATTTTACCGGGGACACTGAGAAGGGATATGCCTCTATGATTTCCACATTGTCGGTTGTCACCCTTTTTGAAAATCGGTGTTATTATGGCAATCTCCCAATCCTTTTGTGATAGGGTGGGCGAGATGATGATGATGATTATATTGTGATGTGTGATCACTTTCTTTTCACACTCGCACCGACCCGAACAACAATAAAACTCTTGATTCTGAGGCAGGGGCTGTGTTTATTTTTACAACCCTATCAGTGACACTTAAACACACAAAGCAAACATTAAACAAGTAGCAAAGAACATAACAAAACAAAACACCCAGCATGTGCCCGATTGCTAATTGTGCATGTCTTTGTTCTTCTGTTACCGACACAGGGCTAGCCTAACTTCGTTACCCTCTCGTCCGGACTGAATCTTCAAATAGGCCAGTTTGATCTCGCTATTTCTTTATAAGCCCAGGTCGAATCACTCAATTTACTGCGCGCTAGGCGAATTGATTTGGCCGCATACATAACACCCGCGAATTTTGCTTTAGAAGGCCCAAAAACAGAAATATACACAACTATTTCTAGAGCAAAAACACAATTCTACACCACAACTTAATTGTAAGGCATTATTATGGCCTTTTCATCAATCTTGAAGAATTTACATCCAAGCATGCTTCGCGTACATCGAAAATATGGGCGACAAATGTGCCAAAAACAGGAAGGGGGCGGGTGTCTTTTCCGCCCCATCACACTTTGGTATGGTCTTGTTGCACCAAGCTGCCTGTAGGTCCCTTAGGAGTAATAGGTCGCCTGCTGCTCCCATGTACTTAACCATTTCTGGTCATGCAAACTTACAATAAAGAACATTCTGTACATGGATAAGTCAAGAAGTAGAAAAGGAAAGAAAGGAAAGGGATATGCCTTAAAAAGTCAGAAAAGGCCATTACAAAAATCAGTCACTCAGTCAATCTTACAAGTAATTATGTAATATTCCATATTAACAAATGCAGAGATAAGTTATTTTTATTGTGCAAGTGTAAAATTGTCAAACTTAAAAGTTCTAATCTTAAAAATAGCAGCTTGCACTGTTGCAACACTGAACATTAGAACCTGAAATGTTAAAACCATAGGTATTATTGTGATAAATACAGAAAAGTTGAGCATCTGATTTGCTAAGCTGTTACTGTTAGAGCACCATGCTCTAGTCTACCAGCTGTAAATTGGTACCTGGCTGCTCTTGAGTTAGGGTAGACAAAAGGTGATAAAGAAGAGAACTGGTCACCCCACCACATAAAAACAATGGGACTACCTGTGCTATTGTTTACATACAGAAAATTAGGTCTTTTCAGTTGCTTCATTTATGTTTCTCATTCACCAGATGATGTCTGTAAGTGAAGTGAACTGGAGATGCATATCTTCGAAGTTAGAATTTCTGGAGGATCAGAGAGGACATATGCACAAAGTTGTTGATGGCTACGTTAGCATGGTATGTTAACATATTTGTGCTTTCTCCACTGCATGTCTGATGTCTGCCAGTGCTTTCTGTGTATGCCTCTTTGTGAAAAACAAGGCAAATATAACAGCAATCACATATGTTATTAGCCCTCAGAAGGTATACATAACATTTGTAACACTTAAAACAGCAAGAGAGAAAGAACAATAAAATAGTAGTAATATTACAGAGAGCGTGATGCCCAAGCAATCCTAGCCAACACTTCATTGTATTCACAGTTATAATCTAAACCAGCCTTTCTCAACCTTTTTATCGTGGAGAAACCCTTGAAATAATTTTCAGGTCTCAGGGATCCCCTGCATAAAATTATTATATCTATGGCTCATGGTGTCTTAGCATGATCAGTAAGCTGTAAATATAATAATCATATAATAATCGTCAATGCTCTTTTGAGTAGAGAATTTTTTTTTTCTGTGAATCTGTTTATTTTGGCCAACTTATTAGCCTACTTCTTTTGTGTGGTTCACCCTCCCCACACAGAATATCAACTAATGCAAGTTTAATTACAATCCACACAGAATATCAACTAATGCAAGTTTAATTACAATCTTTCGTGGAACCCCTAGTGTAAGTAAATAAATTAAGGGGCTGATGTAAACCTGGTAAGGAATATAAGTATATAAACCAATAAAATGATATTGAATCAGTTCTACAAATAATGGTTCACATGAAACGTCGGACGTTTCGGATTTTACCATTCGTCAGCCACAAACAGGTGACAAGGACAAGAATTACATATAGGTACTACAAAAACATACGATGATGAGAAACATACACCAAATGAGCGATACAAGCAGATGGAAAAAGTAAACACCCACAGTGATGAACGAAAAAAGAACAATAATAATACAAGAAAATCGTAAAACCTGAAAGAAATACCAAAACAAGAAAGTAAATAATCAACTAAATGAAAAAAAGAATGAACAAAACTTCGTAACAAGTAAAAGGTCACTTAGCTAGATCCGTAGATGCTTGGAAAAGAACACAGTTGTGCTTAGTCCAAGAAAACGTCTAAGGAAGTGACGTATAAGATAGCGACAATTTAAAAGGATACGAAATGAACCAAACAAAAACATAAGAAGATAGATCGAAAAAACAACGAATAAAGAAGAATGAAATAGAGAGAAAAGCTACCAGAATTTATGCAAAATGATGTTAAACTAAGGCCATCAGGAGATAAAACGCCCATTTGAAAAATAAGATGATTCTGCAACAAAAAGCAGTCATCATCGACACATGAAAGGAGGGCAGTGACATGAATATCGGAATTACCTGAATGGTCAGGCCTATTGAAATGAAGGGCCACCGGTAAATGTTTGTCATGATAGATGTCATTTAAGTGCTCACGAAACCTGTCTGCCAAATGCCTGCCAGTTTCACCAATATAGGTAATGCCGCACCTCTTGCAGATGATAGCATAAATCAGGTTTCTGGACTCGCACGTGACAGACTCTCTAATGACAAATTTTCCTTTTGGAAAAGTGACTGTCTGAGTTTGGAGTACAAACGGACAGCTCTTACATATATGGCGTTGGCACGATTTAGTACCAAAGTATGAAGGGCTAGTATGTTGCAAGTGACTGTGTACAAGAATATCCCTAAAATTTGGAACCCTAGGGTTCTGTAGAACACCAGATGAGAACCCCTGATCTAAATGGCTTATTCTTTTTTTGAGGACCATTAAGTAACCTACCAAAAAGTATGGATTCTGTAGATAAAGCAGTCATCTCTATCCTGTTCAGACCACAAGAAATGGCAACCAAAACTTTAATACATGGTTAGAACACAGGTGCAGAAGAGAAGGGTTCAGTTGGCATGCTTGTCAGCATGGAAGTAAAAAGAACCACAAAAAATACTGGTGGAAGAGGAGGGGAGGAAATGATGTTTGAAATGGATAGAATATACACACTGAAGATACCAGCTGTTAGCATCACAAGGCAGTCATGCAAAAAAAAAATAGACATGAAAACACATGAGGAAGAGAACTGAAGACTGACAAAAGAAGGACAAAGAAGATATAGAAAGGACTTGAACAGATGGCACAGGTTTGGCATGAACTCATTGAGAAACTTATCTCCACAGGGAGCTATAAAAATAAAAACACAGCCTATAGGCCTTATTACACCTGTGTGTAGAAAACTGACTGATGTTTTTGTATTATTATATGCCCTGTTATCTCCAGTATGTGTTGCATGTGGCATAAATATGGTAATCTCCATCTGTCTGTGTGATGGATATAAGTGAACTTATCTTCACCTATGTTTTTGTCACAAGGTGATTTTGTTTTTGTCAAATGACAAAGATGAGTGTAGGTGAAATTCCCTAGGCCCCCTATGGTAATGGCTCGTAAGTATGAAGGCCTTCTTAGGACACCAAGACAGAAGGTCAATCCTCACTGAAAAAGGTTTTAGTAGGTATTCTAATCTCCAGCGACAGCTTCACTCTGGTATCCTGAAAGATACAAGAGGCCCCACTCCCAGTTTAGCTGGAAGAATACAGTGATACTCTTAAAGCACCAACAGCACAAAAGATATAAACTAGTGATAAACTAAGATGTATATATATATATATATATATATATATATATATATATATATATATATATATATATATATATAATATATATATATATATATATATATATATATATATATATGTCATAATTTTTAGAAGATAGGACTGAGGTAATTATGGTCCCATTAAAGCAAAGGCAATAATGACAGCTATGTGAAAGGAAGGTGTAAGAAATAGTTTCTGTTTCACGAGATGGTGATAGTGTAAGAGAAAACACAGTCTTGGATTTAGCAATAGCGCTAATCCAGCCTATCTTTTATGACTCTATTTACTACAGATGCACTTTCACTCCTTGTACAAAATACAAGTTACACAACACTCATGTACACACAGTACGGTTACAGAAATATGTACAGACATGAAAACCAACTATGGATAACACATAAAAGTACAGGGGTTTGACCAACACTACAGATTAAGGTTTATTATGTTTATTATTGCTAGAAATATCACAACATCAAGGAAAGCATTGTCATTACATCAATGAATTATAGTTTACAGACAAGAAATGAAATATATATATATATACTGTTCAAAAAAAGAAACGCATAGCTACTGAAGGCACACACATAGCCATAATTTTGACATTCAATAACTTTTTTAATTTAATGAGTTAATTGTTCAAATTGCACACAAGAATACCTTAGGATTCAACCAATCAATTGACAGTTGTTTTGCATCTGGGTCACGAGAGTTTTTTGGCGTACGGGCTTTCCCGTTAGTATGGTGTGTGGCCTCCTCTTGCATCGATCAGCGACTGGCATCTCCTGGGCATGGATGCGATCAAACGTCTGATGTGGGCCTGTGGGATGGCTGCTCACTCTTCCTGGAGTGCCTGGAACAGATCACGATGATTGGCTGGAGCAACGTCTCGGCGACAAACACGTCTATGCAGCTCATCCCACAGGTGCTCAATCAGACTCATGTCTGGAGACAGGGATGGCCAGGGAAGGGTGAGAATGTTGTTGGCAGTCAGGAACTGCGTGGTCAACCGTGCACAATGGGGTCTGGCGTTGTCCTGTTGAAACACAGACCTTTGGGCAGCCAAAAGTGGAAGGACATGGGGTCGAAGAATTTCATTGACGTATCGTTGCGCATTCAAGCCTCCTTCAATGTGCACCAATTGACTCCTTCCGTTGTAACTGATCATTCCCCACACCATTGCACCTCCACCACCGTGCGGCGGAGCTTCATCAACGCAATTTTGGGCAAAACGTTCATTTCGCCTACGGTAGACCCTACGCCGTCTATCATGACGCTGCAACAAAAAGAAAGATTCGTCACTAAACCAGACACGTCTCCATTGATTGTCAGCTGCCCAGGGACGATGCTGGTTGGCCCAAAGAAGTCGATTTTGGCGATGGCGGCGCGTAAGGACAGGTCCTCGGTGAGGTCGTTGTGCCCAAAGTCCAGCGTCATGCAGTCTATTCCGGACAGTTTGATCAGACACATGACGTCCTGCAGGCAATGACTGGGCAGTTGAGGAAGCTGTTGTAAACCTGTCTCTGAGGTGACGAAGCCGAATAAAGCGATCCTCCGCTGCTGTTGTCACTCTGGGTCGTCCACTGCGATGCCGGTCTTCAACTGAGCCAGTGGCTTGGAACCGGTGCCAAAGTCGACTGATGGTACTCTGATGCATGTTTAGATGCCTGGCAACCTGACTTTCAATTTCGCCTGCATGCAGTCGGCCAATAGCAATGCTCCTTAAATTTATCGATAGAGACGCAATAAATGTCTGCTTGAAAATGAACTTAATTTTTTGTGTGTAGCGTTATCCTTTTATAGGGTTTCAGTTGCGTAGTCAGTGAATAGTGTTCACCCCAAATTTTGTTGCTTTCACGTGCGCGCAACATGAGCTGTGGTCAAAATTTGCGTCATAAACACTATTGACCACTGCGTTGTAACGATTACAAAAACGAACGCAATTCAGGTCAACACGTGCATTTGACACTGTAAAGAACATTTGAGGCTGGTTTTTATATAACCTAGCACCAAATTTTACTTACAAACTCATAAAAACGCGCCGTCGGATAGCTGTGCGTTTCTTTTTTTGAACAGTATATATACTCTACCAGGCCCTCCCTCGTGTATAGGAAAACTAGAAAAAAATCTCAACAGAGGTGATTAACCCAAGAAAAGATCAAAATAATTAACAATGGGAGTAGGGAATAGTCAGGACGGGTAAATACTAAGTCCTTAATTTAACCTATCCCGAGAACACTCAGATTAGTGAGAGATAAATAAAAGAAGGTTGGTAGGTTAGTAGTAACATAAGAAATAAGTTTCTTTCTTTCAGTTCACTCACCACACGCACAGACACAGTGGCCACTGACAGATATGCTTACCAAATGTTGAAGCTGCATACGTTCCTTAGAATTTAAACACTAGCAGTTATTTTTAAAAAAAACTAATCAGTCTTATTCAGGGTTCAATGGCAGCCCCAGACTTAATCCGATGAGCTGACTGCCATTGTTTTTTTTTTGGGAAAAGTTGCTGCAATTGATACGTTAGTATTTTTGCCTGTTTATTATTCCTTTTCACTGCAGGTATTTGCTTTGGATAAGTGTTTCTGGTTTGGTGGCACTGTCCTGGAAATCAATAGGGTAAAATATGGTTCCAGTGCGGTTTAGCCTCAGGTGGCTATGATATAAGTGTTTACAAGTTTACATATTTGGAACCTTTATTCATTTTCCTATGAATCCATGCTGGTCATTAATTTGTACATTTGATTGTTATGATCTGTTCATTCTTGGTAGTAATGCCTTGGTTTATGCCTATTTCGCTTTCTCGATGACCGTAGTCGATTTTCCCTAAAGAATCGTCTTATTTTCAAAATAGGTTGCCTTTCTCCTAATAGTTTAAATGTCCAACATCATTTTGCTTGACTCTGTTATTCATTGGCTTTCCTCTATTTCAGAGTTCTTTATTTCATCCGTCGCTTTTTTCACGATCTTACTTTTATTAAATTTTGTGTTTCTATTTGCGTATTTTTATGACGTCACTTTTATTCTTCGCTGTTGGACGCCATTGGGATTAGCGTTCATTACTTGCACGATTCTTTCAGCACAGATTTTTATAGCAGGACTTCTTGTTTTTTAATTCCATTTTCTGCTTTTGATTTTTGTTGATTGTTGAATTTTGTGTATTTATTCATTCTTTTCGGTTGCGCAGTTTCCTTGCGTTATTACTGCTCTTCATCTGTGTTAAAATATATTACGTGTTTGCAGCATCTACAGTACACATCTATATTTCTTGTCCTTGTTGCCTGTTTGTAACTGTGGCTGACGAAGGGTGAAACCCAAAACGTCCCATGTTTCCTGTGCATCGTTCATTTGTAAAAGTGGTTCAATACCGTCTTAATAATAATAATAATAAATTCTTTAAGCACCAAACACGGCGCATAAGGCAGAAACCAGTGCTCTCCAGGTTGTTCGTTGTGACGCCACTCCTCTTAGCTCTTGCACATTATTTAGGCCCAACGTTCTTCCTTCTCTTATTATTGTTCTTCTGAGTGTTTCTTTTGGTCTTCCTTTTTTCCTCTTACCCTCAGGAACCCAAGTGAGCGCCTGTAGTGGTATTCTGTTGTTTTGCATTCGTAGGACATGACCGATATATGACCATCGTCTTTTCCTTATATAGTCGGAGACATATTTCTGCCTAGAGTCTTCTCTTATTTGTCGATTAGTCTTGAATTCTTTCCAACTGATGTTCATGAGTTTTCTAAGACATTTGTTCTCGAATGTATTCAGCTTGTTCTCCAATGATTTTGTTATTTTCCAACTCTCACAGCCGTATGTTAACACTGAGATAACATTTGAATTAAACAGACGAAGCTTGGTATGTATATTCAATGATCGTAATTTCCAAATGTTAGATAATCTATTGAAGGCGCTAGCTGCCAAAGCAATTCTAGTATGGATTTCTCTTGTTGTGTCACCATCCTGAGTCATTTTACTGCCTAAATAATTGAAACTTTCAACTTTCTGTAGTTTTTCCCCGTTCAAGATGATATCAAAGGTCTCGTTAGAAAAGTTCATAGCTTTAGTTTTAGAGGCATTTATTTGGAGACCTATTTTAACCGAGAGATGACACAAATTATTTATTGCTTCTTGGGATTGTCTTGGTGTTGAACTTAAGAATGCTACATCATCTGCGAAATCCAGGTCCCCCAGGAATTTTCCATTTGTCCATTTTATACCCAATTGTTCATTGTGGGTATAGTTTCTCATAACCCAATCAATAGCTATTCCAAAAAGTAGTGGTGACATAATACAGCCTTGTTTCACCCCTGTTTCTACTGTAAACCATTCTGTATTCCCTTTATTTGTTCTAACACAACATCTTGCATTGTCATATAGCGCTTTGATTATATTCACATATTTTGTTGGAAAACCATAGATTGTAAGTATCTTCCACAATGATGGGCGGTGTAGACTATCAAAGGCTTTTTGAAAATCGACGAAGGTGATAATAAGTGGCGATTGCCTTTCCACTGATTCTTCTATAATTGTTCTTAGTGTGAATATTTGATCAATACATGATCGTTTCGGCCTGAAACCCGCTTGTTCTTCTCTGATCTTTTCGTCAGCATGCAATTTAAGTCTTTCTAACATCATGCAACATAATAATTTTCCAGGTACTGATAATAGAGATATACCACGCCAGTTATTACAGTCTGATAGATCACCTTTCTTCGGTAACTTTACAATAATACTGTCTTTCCATTGTTGTGGTGGTTGTTCTTCTCTCCATACTTCATTTATAATATCTAAAATTCTCAAGAGGTTGTTGTCATTAACTGCTTTAATCATTTCCCCTGAAATTTCGTCAACTCCAGCAGCTTTAAAATTTTTTAATCTTTTAACGGCTTGTTTGATCTCGTCCAGCGTGAATTCATCGCAAGTTATTGGCAAGGTGGTTGTGGTGTTTCATTATTAAAATCAGGTGTTACTGTTGGTGGTGGTCTGTTTAGCACCTCCATGAAGTGCTCAGCCCATCTCTTCATTTGTTCTTTTTCTGTTGGTATTGAATTCCCTAATTTACCTTTAACAGGTGTTTCCATAGCAGTAGGCTGGTGACATAGTTGTTTTGTAATTTGATAAAGGCACCTACTATTACCAGTTCTTGCAGCATTTTCAGCTTCTACGGCCAGTTCATTGATGAAATGTCTTTTATCTCTTCGAGTTTTTGTCTTCACTTCTTTATTTAACAAGTTATAAGTTAGTTTGCAAGATTCAACTGCATTATGTGTACTTGCCGCTAGTAGTTTAAGTTTTGCTGTTTTCCTTTCTTGTATTTTATCCCAAGTATCTTCTCTCATCCATTTTTTCTTTTTATGTACTAGGTATCCGGTGGTCGCTACTGCTGCTTCTGTCATTGCTGTTCTCAGTTGTTCCCATTTAGTATCGATTGTCTTGGTGGTGATATCGTTGTCAATTTTGCCTAAAGCATCGAAATAGTTGTTCATTTTGACATTATATTCCTCCTTTATATCATTTGATTGCAGTCTGTGTACATCTATTCTTCTATTTTTATTCTGTTGGTATAACTTCTTCAGTTTAATTCTCAGTTTAGCTATGCAGAGGTTATGATCGCTTCCGATCTCTGCACCTCTGTATGCTCTGACGTCTTGAACTGATGAGCGAAATTTAGCGCTTATGCAGAAGTGATCTATCTGGTTCTTAGTTCTGCCATCAGGTGAATTCCATGTTATCTTGTGGATATTCTTATGTGGAAAGATGGTGTCTGCCACAACGAGGTTTGATATTTCACAAAGTTCTAGAAGTCTTTCGCCATTTTGATTCATACAGCCTATGCCATGAGTACCGAGATATCTTTGTACTCCATCGTTGTTGTCACCTACTTTGGCGTTAAAATCACCCATGACTGCTATTATGTCATGCTTGGGTATTGTGTTGATGGTACTTAGAAGTGCTTCATAGAAGTCATCTTTTGTGGTATCAAGAGCGTCGTTAGTTGGTGCATAACATTGTACAATTGAGAGCTTGAAAAATCGTGTCTGAAATCTAGCTAATATTAGCCTCTCATTGATAGGTACCCAGCTGATAAGCGATGCTGCTGCTTTCTGTGTCATTAGGATGGCTACTCCCTCTGTGTGACGATTATCATTACTACCAGAGTATATAATTTGCTTTTTTTCTTCTGAAATATATTTTATGCCCTTCCCCGTCCATCTACACTCGCTGACACCCAATAAGTCCAACTTATAATTATCCATTTCTTTAATTACTTCTTCCAATTTTCCGTCTTGATACATAGTCCTTACATTCCAGTATCCAATTTTAAAAATCTCCTTAGCCCCCAAGATATTAGAGTGAGTCATGTTTACTGTCGAGCCTGGTTCTGTTTCGGTAACAATAGCTTGTTTTACGATAGTGAATTGTTAACTCACTGATCAACCCTCCGATCCAACCGACCGATTCGAGGGTTTCGAGGTCAGTTATAGGAAAATATCTACACCACTAGATACTCTGGTGTATCTTTTATTCTATAATTTAACATAACATGGTACTATCCATCGAAATACACACATTCCTGATGTTTTTCTTTCGGCGTCTAAGGTGAGAAACGAATTTCACCTCCATCTTACTTGTTTATATATATATATTTCCAGGTTGCTCAAGCGTAGCTCCACTTTGGCTGTCTTTAGGTTTTTGTTTTAGTTTTACCCTGTGAGATGGTGGTGAGGATGGGTAGGTGGTTACTTCCTATGTCCTCCAATACCCTCCATTTATATTGGTTGGTGAGGTCTGCAGACACTAGTGTCAAGTGTGGTCAGCTACTGGTTCCGCTAGCTTTATGGTAGAGGGTTGGTGGGTATCGTTCATTTTGGAAGACGATAAGGTTGGAAGTGTTACATAGCTCTTCCACTGCCTGGCCTGAGGTGTTGGTGTCCTGGTATTCCAGGCCTAATTGCTTCAGTAGATTATATATTAACTTAATAATTAAGGTAGACAGAAGACCAATTAATATTGCAAATAGTTTTAACAAAAAATCTAATAACAGATAACACAAAGGATATGAACATATAATCCTGAATGTCACAAATGTCCAGGCTTTAGCTAAAGAGGACAGAAAAAACAAATTACCTTGACCAATAATTTATGAGAACAGGAACTTTAAAATGCATTAAAACTTCTAGAAATAAATACAGCAGAAATGTGAAAATGGAAAACAAGTATTACGAAGAAGTTTAAAAAAAAATAATAACAAAAGATGGCAATTACTGACGAATGATGGATTTTTTATAAAAGACGGCACGTCTCTCACAACACATTATAATATGCCACATTTTAACACAAGCAGGATGGAGATAAGTATACTTTTATCTGATTCAAAACTGTGATATAACATCAAGGTCTTTTCACTCATAACATTTGAATCGCTCGTATTTAAAAATTTGTTGCACAAAAGCGAGTGCTGTGGGGGATTATCCCCTCTTCATTTTCAAATACAGACTGCGATGATTTATATTCAAGCACGATAGGATTTATGCGTTGTAAGCGGGCAAAATTATTGCATCATTTGGTGACCCAAAATTTTGGCCGAATATTAAAAATAAAACTAGTACTAAAGCATTCTAAAACATTTAATAATTTGAAATTGGACATTGCGTGATATTAATTTACCGGCAAAACTTATTTTTTGAAATTTTTTCATAGCTTGTTTTCGGAGTATATAAGCAAGTAAGTTTTTGCTCATTTTCACATGTCCTGAACAAACGAGTGAAGGATTCAATTCTACACAGAGAGAAGGCTAGAAGAAACCACTGAAACAATCTTATCTCAAAGGGTTTTTGTCACCAATAGGGACAGGTCCAGATAAATAATAATAATTAGCTAAATAATAAACTTCAATAAGATAAATGATAAATCATTTTTTGATAAATCCTTCCTTTATTATTCAAAGTCTAAAGACACTTATACTTTGAGTAATCATTTTTTCATTATACTCAGGGACATACATTTTTCTTCCCATAATCTGAATTACTGTGAAGGCTCACAGTGTCAGACTGTTTCTACTTTATTTTTCATCACAGCTGACTTTTTAGTCAACTGTCATAGACATTTGTATATTTATATTGAAAGACAATCTGATAAAAATGTAATTGATCTTACAAATGAAAAATGTGCCAATTTTAATAATGACATGCTTTGATACCAAGATGTATCAACACATTCTACACTATCACTGATTGTATCATAGGCATACTGCCATTACTTGCAGTCATGTCCATAACAGCTAAATGTGCACATGTGCTGATGTAAACAGTCAAAAAACTACCAATACAATCACTAAAAAAAACTACCTGTTAGGCTAGGGCTTACAAATGCCTTTTGTGTAATATCTGACAGGCATTGGACTGATACTGCCATCACTGGTGTCAATACCTTGTCGAGGTATGGCGGCTTGCGTACCCTGATTACCCCCAGAGCTATGCCAGCGGGAGTTTTACTCCTGGAAAGTTCTACCAAGCTGGACAGGTTTGCGAGGGCAGGGTTCAGACAAAAGTAGACACCCTGGTCCTCAAGGTTGGGGGTTTTAGCATAGGGCTGACACCCCTGTCTATGTAAAAAAAATCGAAGTTACGGAAACAACAACGAATGAAGAAACTTTGCTGCGGGACGGACATCCGGGTCTGAGGCTCGTATGACTGTCAGTGGTGAAAGCCGAAAGGAAGCCACTGACACGAGAACGGACGTCCTGACCGCAAAACATGATACAAGAATAGGATTTTGGAATGCCAAGACAATGAATGAGACCGGTAAACTAAAACAGGTCACGGCAGAAATGAGAAACTATAGGTTACACATTCTAGGGATAAGCGAGAGCAGATGGACAGGGGCAGGAAAAGTTAAAACAGCAACAGGAGAAACAGTACTTTACTCTGGAAGAGAGGATGGACAGCACAATGAAGGTGTAGCCATTATTCTACAGAAAGGAATAGAAAGGACATTACTGGAATGGAAACCCATCAACAACAGACTGATAAGATTACGATTGAGAGGTAGATTAACCAATACTACAATAATATAATGCTACGCACCAACAAATGACAGCGATGAAGAGGTCAAGGATGAATTCTATCAACAACTGCAGAAAGAAATGGAAGACACACTTAGATATGATCTTATTATAGTAATGGGAGACCTCAATGCGAAAGTTTGTACACAAAATACATATAATGAAAGAGTAATGGGGAAATGCGGCAGCGGAACAGCAAACGAAAATGGGGACAAACTAATAAGTTTCTGTTGTAGTAACAACCTGGTCATTGGAGGAACACTTTTCCCACATAAAGAAATTCACAAATTAACACGGGAATCACCAAAAGGTCAGGACAGAAACCAGATAGATCACATCATGATTAATGGTAGATGGAGACATGCATTACAAGATGTGAAGGTAAGAAGAGGTGCAGATGTGGGAAGTGATCACCATTTAGTAGTAGCAAAACTGAAAGTGAAACTAAGAAGGGCTGGACCAACTGTAACTACACAGAAAAGGTTTGACATCAGCAAATTGAAGGACACCCTTACCAGAAAAGCTTTTGCGGCTGACATAAAGAAACGATATCAATTTGCCAAAAGTCAGGAAAAGACATTGACTGATGATATAGACTAGAAATTAAACACCATTTAAACAATATATAAGGAAAGCAGAAAATCATGCTTAGGATTCCAGGAAAGGAAGAAGCAAGACTGGATAACACCAGAAACATTAAACACCATAACACTGAGAGAGGTAATGAAAAGAAAGAAAACAGAAGCGAAGTCCCCCAGGTTAAAGCAACTATATAGCAAACAGTACAGTCAGCTGGACAAGGAAGTTAAACGCCAAACCCGAGCCAACAAAAGGAATTTCCTAGACGATCTTGCAAGACAGGCAGAAGAGGCAGCACTGAGAAATGAACAAAGCACAGAATACAAAATAACTAAATTCATCAGCAGAAAACAAGGTGCAAACAACATTACATTAGTAGGAGATAAGCAAGGAAATCTCATCACGACAGCAGAGGGACAGGAAACAAGATGGGCAGAGCATTTCAGAGAAATTCTGAACAAGGAACCACCAGAGACACAATTGAATGTTCCTGAGGCTGAAAACGATCTAGATGTAAATACAGACACTCCATGAAAAAAAGAAATCATCACAGCAATCATAGGGTTAAAGAACGGAAAAGCTCCTGACCATGATAACTTAAATGCAGAGCTATTTAAGACAGATCCTAAGCTAGCAGCAGAACTATTAGAACCACTATTTGCACAAGACTGGGTGATGCGCCAGACAACAGAGGGCAGTCCAAGAGGAATAAGATGGACTACATTTTCTACATTGGAAGATCTGGAATATGCAGATGACATTGCACTACTAGCACATTCACATCAACACATCCAGGAAAAAATGGATAGGCTTAATAAGTATAGCCAGCAGGTGGGCTTGAACATCAATTTAAAGAAGTCGGAGGTCATGACGCTCAATGTGAGCAACCATAAGCCCATATCAGTAAGGAATCAGCAACTGGTACAGACAGACACCTTCACATACCTAGGATGCATAGTAACACCAGATGGCAGGGCAGGCAAAGACATCAACATCAGAATGAATAAAGCAAGAACAGCCTTTTTTAGCCTAAACAACATCTGGAAGTCCTCTCAATACAGCACAAGTACAAAATTAAAATTATATCAGAGCTGTGTGCTCTCTGTGCTTCTCTATTTTGCGGAATGCTGGAGAGTTACAGAGAAGGAAATGTCCAAATTGCCTTCTTTTCACACAACATGCCTAAGAAAAATTCATCAAATCTTTTGGCCGAATACCATCACCAACCAAGATCTGCTTACTCGGAGCAAGCAGGAGGACATGCACACCATCATAGCTGGCAGACGCTGGAGCTGGGTTGGCCATGTCCTCAGAAGAGACCCCGATGCCATCACAAAAACAGCTATGCTTTGGACCCCTGAAGGAAAACGAAAGAGAGAAAACAACCTGGCGGAGGACTGTGGAGTCTGAGATGAAAAGAATGAACCAGAGTTAGGACACTGAACGAAGGATGGCCACCGATCGAGCAAAGTGGAATCAATTTGTTGTTGTCCTACAAGATGCCACTAGGCGTGATGGCCACTGACTGCTTTGACGGTCGGTGGTTAAGGATCTAAGAAGAAGAATTGGACTGACAGCTTCAGCATAAGCAAGAGCTACTGCCATCAACAGACAGAGAGAAATGGTTTCCCTACTTCATTCCATTGATCACTTGTCACTCCGACCACTGTGCTTCCACGTATGTCACAGGGTGTCCCAAACATCTTGGTGGTTCTCAAGACATCTAATTCTTTGACCATATCTAGCAAGCTAATACTTATTGGCCCAGTCAGCCAAATGTATACAACAGTAGTCAGTGCAAAAGATAGTACTGAGGTCCAACATAAACATTTGTCAAAGCCAGAATGTGCTTGGCCCAGTCAACCATCAGATAGACTTGAGGTATAAAAACGCAAGACACAAGTCCAACTTCCTTTTCAAGTGTAGTTATTGAAGAGTGATAGGTTAATAGACTGTGTCATACAAGCATATCTTATTTTATTTTATTCATCAGCAAGCAGTATACTTGCCATTCCATCATTATCCAGTATAGTTCACCTTTACTGAAGACTTTTTGTCACCAGTTCAGTCTCAAGTTAAGAGTAATTACGTTGTTAATTAATTAAGTCCATCATTTTTAAATGTTTGTTGATTGCATCATCATGCAACATATTTATTTTCAGTTTCATATATATATATATACTGAAGCACATTAAAAACACACCACTATTATATATACTGATGCCGAGAAGCTGGAAAAAAAAAGTGTGGGAATGGATTTTCCCCGTGTATGTCATGAGGTAGAGAGCGAATGGCTGTTGGAATGGAAAGTGCATAATTCAACCCACGAGTTTGTGTACAGACTATATGAAAACAATGAAAGTTACACGTGCAACACGATTCCCAACAGCTATGACCCTGAAAATGTGTACGCGTTGTGGCAGTATACTCGGTATAAAAAGGCTGTTGAGACAAAACACCCAGTACATGTGCTTGAAATGCCATGACTATCTGAAAATGACCGCCAATGAGCCATTGGTACAAGGGGATTGACATAAGTCTTAGGCCTGACCATGAAGGAATCACAGGAGGAAGATGAAACTTGGCACATTTAAAGTTCATCATATTTGCACTGAATGTGTGAAGTACGCGTTTGTTTCTTCAATGGGTTTTCCCGCTATGGTGCACGACGCTATGTACCCTATTGACCGGATCTGATGCTCCAAAGATTTGACAAAACAATGGAAAAGAAGGAGGCCAGAGCTGTGATAAAATTTCTGATGTTTCAGGGAAAAACGCCTACAGAAACACACAGGGAGATGGACGCAGAGTCTACAGGCAAGGTTCTCCAGCTAATCTGCAACAGCTCGAAGCTGCTCTTACACGTGAATGGGACTTGATTCCCCGGAATTTCCTTCAGAGACTTGTGCGTTCCATGCGGAGCCGCTGCCAAGCTTGTTTGCAAGCACACGGTGGACATACCAGATACTGAGGATAGTGTGAATGAATTTTTTTATTGGTTGCATTTTTGGTTTTCTCCCTTGCCTGCAGACTCTGCGTCCAAGCTCGTCCCACAGATGTTCTATAGGGGACATGTCTGGTGATAGGGCAGGCCAATCAATCGTCACAATGTTCTGCTGCTGTAGATATTGCTGCGTAATGCATGCGGTGTGCGCACGTGCGTTATCCTGCTGGAGAAGCTGCAAGTCTGGATAATTTGTGAACGCAGGAGCAACCAATGCATCCAGAACCTCATCTCGATATGTCACAGCATTAACATTTCCACGGAAGACGTGAAGAGGCAAGCGATGGTGAAAACTGAATCCTCCCCAAATGTGAATACTGCCACCTCCAAATCGGTTGTGCTGATGAACACAGCAATCTGCAAAGTGCTCTCCACACCGTCGCCAAATCCGCATACGTCCATCAGCAAAGGATATGTTGAATCTGCTCTCGTCTGTGAATAGGACAGCATTCCACTGCAGTCTAGTCCATCTGACATGTTGCTTTGCCCATTGCAGGTGCTGCTGACGATGTCTGTGAGTCAAGTTTGGCCCAAATTAAGTCATCTTGCAGTAAGACCTGTATCTCTGAGTCGTCATATGACTGTCATTCGAGAGACTTGCCCACGTCTACCTACTATTGCTCTTGCTGTTTGACTTGCCAGGAGAGAACGATTCCTTAGGTGACTCAGCACAAGATGACGGTCTTGCGCAGGAGTAGTAACTCGTGGTTGGCCACTCTGAAGTCTATCCTGGGCACTGCCTGTGGTTCCGTAACATTCATTGAGACGTACAATAGTGCTGTGGTGGCAATTCATCCTTCTGGCAATGGCCCGCGAGCTCATTCTGGTCTCCAACATACAAGTACAATGGCTCATTGGCGGTCGTTTTCAGATAGTCATGGCATTTCAAGCACATGTACTGGGTGTTTTGTCTCAACAGCCTTTTTATACCGAGTATACTGCCACAACGCGTACACATTTTCAGGGTCATAGCTGTTGGGAATCGTGTTGCACGTGTAACTTTCATTGTTTTCATGTAGTCTGTACACAAACCCGTGGGTTGAACATGCACTTTCCATTCTAGCAGCCATTCGCTCTCTACCTCATGACATACACGGGGAAAATCCATTCCCACACTTTTTTTTCCAGCTTCTCGGCATCAGTATATATAATAGTGGTGCGTTTTTAATGTGCTTCAGTATATATATATATGAAACTGAAAATAAATATGTTGCATGATGATGCAATCAACAAACATTTAAAAATGATGGACTTAATTAATTAACAACGTAATTACTCTTAACTTGAGACTGAACTGGTGACAAAAAGTCTTCAGTAAAGGTGAACTATACTGGATAATGATGGAATGACAAGTATACTGCTTGCTGATGAATAAAATAAAATAAGATATGCTTGTATGACACAGTCTATTAACCTATCATTTTTCAATAACTACACTTGAAAAGGAAGTTGGACATGTGTCTTGCGTTTTTATACCTCAAGTCTATCTGATGGTTGACTGGGCCAAGCACATTCTGGCTTTGACAAATGTTTATGTTGGACCTCAGTACTATCTTTTGCACTGACTACTGTTGTATACATTTGGCTGACTGGGCCAATAAGTATTAGCTTGCTGGATATGGTCAAAGAATTAGATGTCTTGAGAACCACCAAGATTTTTGGGACACCCTGTGACATACGTGGAAGCACAGTGGTCGGAGTCACAAGTATTCAATGGAATGAAGTAGGGAAACCATTTCTCTCTGTCTGTTGATGGCAGTAGCTCTTGCTTATGCTGAAGCTGTCAGTCCAATTCTTCTTCTTCTTAGATCCTTAACCACCGACCGTCAAAGCAGTCAGTGGCCATCACGCCTAGTGGCATCTTGTAGGACAACAACAAATTGATTCCACTTTGCTCGATCGGTGGCCATCCTTCGTTCAGTGTCCTAACTCTGGTTCATTCTTTGCATCTCAGACTCCACAGTTCTCTGCCAGGTTGTTTTCTCTCTTTCGTTTTCCTTCAGGGGTCCAAAGCATAGCTGTTCTTGTGATGGCATCGGGGTCTCTTCTGAGGACATGGCCAACCCAGCTCCAGCGTCTGCCAGCTATGATGGTGTGCATGTCCTCCTGCTTGCTCCGAGTAAGCAGATCTTGGTTGGTGATGGTATTCGGCCAAAAGATTTGATGAATTTTTCTTAGGCATGTTGTGTGAAAAGAAGGCAATTTGGACATTTCCTTCTCTGTAACTCTCCAGCATTCCGCAAAATAGAGAAGCACAGAGAGCACACAGCTCTGATATAATTTTAATTTTGTACTTGTGCTGTATTGAGAGGACTTCCAGATGTTGTTTAGGCTAAAAAAGGCTGTTCTTGCTTTATTCATTCTGATGTTGATGTCTTTGCCTGCCCTGCCATCTGGTGTTACTATGCATCCTAGGTATGTGAAGGTGTCTGTCTGTACCAGTTGCTGATTCCTTACTGATATGGGCTCAGGGTTGCTCACATTGAGCGTAATGACCTCTGACTTCTTTAAATTGATGTTCAAGCCCACCTGCTGGCTATACTTATTAAGCCTATCCGTTTTTTCCTGGATGTGTTGATGTGAATGTGCTAGTAGTGCAAGTCATCTGCATATTCCAGATCTTCCAATGTAGAAAATGTAGTCCATCTTATTCCTCTTGGACTGCCCTCTGTTATCTGGCGCATCACCCAGTCTTGTGCAAATAGTGGTTCTAATAGTTCTACTGCTAGCTTAGGATTTGTCTTAAATAGCTCTGCATTTAAGTTATCATGGCCAGGAGCTTTTCCGTTCTTTAACCCTTTGATTGCTGTGATGATTTCTTTTTTTCGTGGAGTGTCTGTATTTACATCTAGATCGTTTTCAGCCTCAGGAACATTCAATTGTGTCTCTGGTGGTTCCTTGTTCAGAATTTCTCTGAAATGCTCTGTCCATCTTGTTTCCTGTCCCTCTGCTGTCGTGATGAGATTTCCTTGCTTATCTCTTACTAATGTAATGTTGTTTGCACCTGGTTTTCTGCTGATGAATTTAGTTATTTTGTATTCTGTGCTTTGTTCATTTCTCAGTGCTGCCTCTTCTGCCTGTCTTGCAAGATCGTCTAGGAAATTCCTTTTGTTTTTTCTCGGGTTTGGCGTTTAACTTCCTTGTCCAGCTGACTGTACTGTTTGCTATATAGTTGCTTTAACCTGGGGGACTTCGCTTCTGTTTTCTTTCCTTTCATTACCTCTCTCAGTGTTATGGTGTTTAATGTTTCTGGTGTTATCCAGTCTTGCTTCTTCCTTTCCTGGAATCCTAAGCACGATTTTCTGCTTTCCTTATATATTGTTGAAATGGTGTTTAATTTCTAGTCTATATCATCAGTCAATGTCTTTTCCTGACTTTTGGCAAATTGATATCGTTTCTTTATGTCAGCCGCAAAAGCTTTTCTGGTAAGGGTGTCCTTCAATTTGCTGATGTCAAACCTTTTCTGTGTAGTTACAGTTGGTCCAGCCCTTCTTAGTTTCACTTTCAGTTTTGCTACTACTAAATGGTGATCACTTCCATACCTGTCAACCTCCGGAGACAAAAATCTGTACGCCGGACCAAAAAAATCCTTACAAACACCCAAAAATCCTTACGCGAAAAATATATTAATAAATTATACGCAATACAGTGTTAAATGAGAAATGACATATACAAATCTATTAGCATTTGAATTGTTGTGATATAAAACATGCTAATAGTCTCATGCTGTTCTTTACATATAAAAAACTTAGTGATCATGATGTACACTGTTCTTTCGATGTACAGTGTTTTGTATTATAATCAACACATGCACTTTTAGCACTTTGCAGAATTGCATTTGTGGGCTTAAAGTCTGCACAGACTGCATCAATGTTAATCTTACACTGTAAAATAGAAGTGAGTGTGTCCGCATTCATGGACCTCCTGCAAATAAAACTTCAGCCCTTATAATGCCACCCTCTTCTTCCTTTGGCTGAGCAAAAAAGGTCTTAATAGATGCTCCCTTCTGCATTGCAAACATTTGTTCATGCAATTTCGATTTAAAATGTACTTTCATATCATATAATCCTGAAGCTACTACTTTAATATCTTTGCTGCATAATCTACAAAAAGCATGGGTTGATCCTAACTTGGATGCATCTACAATGCCAGGGAAGAGTTTAACCCATTCGACCCGAAACTTACCATGACCTGCAAGCTTTTGTTTCTTTGAATTAGGCTCAGCCATCATTCAGTGGATGAAATATTTCAACTAATAATATTTGTAGACGAAGAGAATGAATAAAAAATACAACGAACAAAGCAAACAGCTAACAGCAAAAATAAATAAATAAATAAATAAAAATAAACAAAAGTAGGAACAGAATATCAAATCTAGGAAGAAAAAACGTACTACCAAAAATTTACAAAATTATTATTTACAAGTTGGTAGCCTAGACCAGCGATAACAGATTGCCACTTTATTAAAAAATAAAGCAGCTAATCTGGAGCGCTGGAATAAAGTAGGCCTACTCAACGCAAACAAACTTTTTTTCTAGTTATTCTACACAGAATATTATGACAATTTATCGGAAATACATTGAGGGGCAAGATGTAGGCCTAACTGAAAAGATTAAGGCAGCGATTAAATTGCAACAAAGCAAAACAACAGCAATATTTAACAAGTTATAAGTACCGGTACTTAGCTTTTTTAAACAAAATGGCGTCGAAATGTGGTGGCAAGCAAGCGTCGTCGTTGATAACAGGTAACTTTAAAAATACATCATGTCACGCTGAAAACCGAAAGCGTTTGAGGCCGAATTCAAGGTGTTTGCCAAAATCTTGGGTATAAATGGATTTGATTGGTTGCTGGGAGAGACCCCAGTTTAAAAACGAACGCCGAGATTTCCGGAATAAAAAATAAAAAAATTGGTTAAAAAAAAAACCTGGGCTAGAAAATATTTTCTGATTTAAAATTTTAAAAAACTTGGGTTGAAAAATATTTTTAGAATTTAAAAAAAAAAAAAAAAAAAAAAAATTTTTTTTTTTTTTTTTTTTTTTTTTTGGGAGGGGGAGAAAAATCCGTACAACGAGTCTGTACGGCCGTACACTGCTAAAAGTATCAAAAATCCGTACATTGTACGAAAAATTCGTACAAGTTGACAGGTATGCACTTCCCACATCTGCACCTCTTCTTACCTTCACATCTTGTAATGCATGTCTCCATCTACCATTAATCATGATGTGATCTATCTGGTTTCTGTCCCGACCATTTGATGATTCCCGTGTTAATTTGTGAATTTCTTTATGTGGGAAAAGTGTTCCTCCAATGACCAGGTTGTTACTACAACAGAAACTTATTAGTTTGTCCCCATTTTCGTTTGCTGTTCCGCTGCCGCATTTCCCCATTACTCTTTCATTATATGTATTTTGTGTACAAACTTTCGCATTGAGGTCTCCCATTACTATAATAAGATCATATCTAGGTGTGTCTTCCATTTCTTTCTGCAGTTGTTGATAGAATTCATCCTTGACCTCTTCAATGCTGTCATTTGTTGGTGCATAGCATTGTATTATTGTAGTATTGGTGAATCTCCCTCTCAATCTTAATCTTATCAGTCTGTTGTTGATGGGTTTCCATTCCAGTAATGTCCTTTCTATTCCTTTCTGTAGAATAATGGCTACACCTTCATTGTGCTGTCCATCCTCTCTTCCAGAGTAAAGTACTGTTTCTCCTGTTGCTGTTTTAACTTTTCCTGCCCCTGTCCATCTGCTCTCGCTTATCCCTAGAATGTGTAACCTATAGTTTCTCATTTCTGCCGTGACCTGTTTTAGTTTACCGGTCTCATTCATTGTCTTGGCATTCCAAAATCCTATTCTTGTATCATGTTTTGCGGTCAGGACGTTCGTTCTCGTGTCAGTGGCTTCCTTTCGGCTTTCACCACTGACAGTCATACGAGCCTCAGACCCCGGATGTCCGTCCCGCAGCAAAGTTTGTTCATTCGACGTTGTTTCCGTAACTTCGATTTTTTTTACATAGACAGGGGTGTCAGCCCTATGCTAAAACTCCCAACCTTGAGGACCAGGGTGTCTACTTTTGTCTGACCCCTGCCCGCGCAAACTTGTCCAGCTTGGTAGAACCTTCCAGGAGTAAAACTCCCGCTGGCATAGCTCTGGGGGTAATCAGGGTACGCAAGCCGCCATACCTCGACAAGGTATTGACACTGGTGATGGCAGTATCAGTCCAATGCCTGTCAGATATTACACAAAAGGCATTTGTAAGCCCTAGCCTAACAGGTAGTTTTTTTTAGTGATTGTATTGGTAGTGTTTTGACTGTTTACATCAGCACATATGTGCACATTTAGCTGTTATGGACATGACTGCAAGTAATGGCAGTATGCCTATGATACAATCAGTGATAGTGTAGAATGTGTTGATACATCTTGGTATCAAAGCATGTCATTATTAAAATTGGCACATTTTTCATTTGTAAGATCAATTACATTTTTATCAGATTGTCTTTCAACATAAATATACAAATGTCTATGACAGTTGACTAAAAATAAAGATGAAACAGTCTGACACTGTGAGCCTTCACAGTAATTCAGATTATGGGAAGAAAAATGTATGTCCCTGAGTATAATGAAAAAATGATTACTCAAAGTATAAGTGTCTTCAGACTTTGAATAATAAAGGAAGGATTTATCAAAAAATGATTTATCATTTATCTTATTGAAGTTTATTATTTAGCTAATTATTATTATTTATCTGGACCTGTCCCTATTGGTGACAAAAATCCTTTGAGATAAGATTGTTTCAGTGGTTTCTTCTAGCCTTCTCTCTGTGTAGAATTGAATCCTTCACTCGTTTGTTCAGGACATGTGAAAATGAGCAAAAACTTACTTGCTTATATACTCCGAAAACAAGCTATGAAAAAATTTCAAAAAATAAGTTTTGCCGGTAAATTAATATCACGCAATGTCCAATTTCAAATTATTAAATGTTTTAGAATGCTTTAGTACTAGTTTTATTTTTAATATTCGGCCAAAATTTTGGGTCACCAAATGATGCAATAATTTTGCCCGCTTACAATGCATAAATCCTATCGTGCTTGAATATAAATCATCGCAGTCTGTATTTGAAAATGAAGAGGGGATAATCCCCCACAGCACTCGCTTTTGTGCAACAAATTTTTAAATACGAGCGATTCAAATGTTATGAGTGAAAAGACCTTGATCGTTATATCACAGTTTTGAATCAGATAAAAGTATACTTATCTCCATCCTGCTTGTGTTAAAATGTGGCATATTATAATGTGTTGTGAGAGACGTGCCGTCTTTTTTAAAAAATCCATCATTCGTCAGTAATTGCCATCTTTTGTTATTATTTTTTTAAAACTTCTTCGTAATACTTGTTTTCCATTTTCACATTTCTGCTGTGGGAGCCGCGCTAGCGTAGTGGTTACAGCACCGCTCTGGCGACCGGGTGATACAGGATCAAACCCGGGCGACGGCATTTGAGGATTTTTCGTCGACCGGGATTTGGACTGGATTAACTCGAGACCTGGCGAGGACATTTGAAGGAGTGTCGTCGACCAGGGACTGGCGGCTCCTGAGCCGACCCAGCTGCAATGGGTACCTCCGAAATCGGCGAGTATTTGCCTGAATGGCGAGGGACACCTGTCTCTGTACAAGAAATAAAGGGATACTCACGTAAAATCAATGTCAGGTTAGACATAAAATAATAACCTGAGATTTCGCCTCGAGTATTAGCGGGCGAACGCAAAAAAAAAAAAAAAAAAAAAAAAAAAAAAAAAAAAAAACATTTCTGCTGTATTTATTTCTAGAAGTTTTAATGCATTTTAAAGTTCCTGTTCTCATAAATTATTGGTCAAGGTAATTTGTTTTTTCTGTCCTCTTTAGCTAAAGCCTGGACATTTGTGACATTCAGGATTATATGTTCATATCCTTTGTGTTATCTGTTATTAGATTTTTTGTTAAAACTATTTGCAATATTAATTGGTCTTCTGTCTACCTTAATTATTAAGTTAATATATAATCTACTGAAGCAATTAGGCCTGGAATACCAGGACACCAACACCTCAGGCCAGGCAGTGGAAGAGCTATGTAACACTTCCAACCTTATCGTCTTCCAAAATGAACGATACCCACCAACCCTCTACCATAAAGCTAGCGGAACCAGTAGCTGACCACACTTGACACTAGTGTCTGCAGACCTCACCAACCAATATAAATGGAGGGTATTGGAGGACATAGGAAGTAACCACCTACCCATCCTCACCACCATCTCACAGGGTAAAACTAAAACAAAAACCTAAAGACAGCCAAAGTGGAGCTACGCTTGAGCAACCTGGAAATATATATATATAAACAAGTAAGACGGTATTGAACCACTTTTACAAATGAACGATGCACAGGAAACATGGGACGTTTTGGGTTTCACCCTTCGTCAGCCACAGTTACAAACAGGCAACAAGGACAAGAAATATAGATGTGTACTGTAGATGCTGCAAACACGTAATATATTTTAACACAGATGAAGAGCAGTAATAACGCAAGGAAACTGCGCAACCGAAAAGAATGAATAAATACACAAAATTCAACAATCAACAAAAATCAAAAGCAGAAAATGGAATTAAAAAACAAGAAGTCCTGCTATAAAAATCTGTGCTGAAAGAATCGTGCAAGTAATGAACGCTAATCCCAATGGCGTCCAACAGCGAAGAATAAAAGTGACGTCATAAAAATACGCAAATAGAAACACAAAATTTAATAAAAGTAAGATCGTGAAAAAAGCGACGGATGAAATAAAGAACTCTGAAATAGAGGAAAGCCAATGAATAACAGAGTCAAGCAAAATGATGTTGGACATTTAAACTATTAGGAGAAAGGCAACCTATTTTGAAAATAAGACGATTCTTTAGGGAAAATCGACTACGGTCATCGAGAAAGCGAAATAGGCATGAACCAAGGCATTACTACCAAGAATGAACAGATCTCTACAGCCATATTCAGGCAGCCAAACAGGCAATCCCCAAAGGCAGTTGTATCAAATACAGCATCTTCTGGAATGAGGAATTAGAATACCCAGTACAACTAAGACGCAAGGCTCAGAAAAATCCAAGCCGTGAAAACAAAACCACATTCAGGCCTACTTTATTGAGGTCGAAGTTTTCACATTTTTCTTTCCATGTTTCCAATTTGGCTTTTTTGCTCGCTAGCTTAACCTGTGCAGTGAGTCTGCTGTATTTTGCTTAGGTTAAGCAGGCGAGCAAACAAGCCAAAATGGAAACCTGAAAAGAAAAATGTGAAAACCTCGACTTCAATAAAGTAGGCCTGAATAGGCAGTCAAGAACAAAGACACTTCAAGGACTTTGAAAAAGTGCTAAAAAGTCCTTGTCCTGATTGTGGAACAATGGCAATGGGCAGTGAAATTAAGTCTATGTACAATAAAATCTTTGCTGTCATAACTGCATCAGGTTGGCACGATGGAGAAATCCAAAAATGAAGATACACTTTAGTTATTGCAAACAAGATGGAATGGGTTCAATTCTCAGTGCAGGCAGTGTAACATTAAAACAACAGCAGGATGACACTAGCAAAATAATCAGTTACTGCAGGACCACCATTGTAAGACACTTTAATACTTTGATGCAGTCTTCCGTCAAGTGGACCAACCGTAGAAGTGAGTCCGTGCTCTATAAGGAGACACACAAAAAATACATGAATGAATGATTTACCTGATTTATTTATCTTTAGTTTGTATATTGTTATTGACAGGTCATCAGTGCAGGAAAACTGTGGGCAGACAGTGAGGAAAGACATAGGCCAAAATTCTTGGAGATGTCTCAAATGATTGAAAATGCCGTGCAATTTTTTTGTTTGAAATATGGAGAATTGTCAGGTATGTTTTCAGTTAGGAAAAATTTGGATATTCTAAATAGTTGATTATGGATCAGTTCATTATTATAAAAGTGGGGTCAGATAAAATAACATGATGGTACTGACAATTTTCTGATGTTAAGATTCTTGTTCTTTGCCTTTCCTTTCCATAAGGAACATGGGCATTCGTATTGTTGCTGTATTCTCATTGAAAATTTTTTTATTAAGTTGGTTTTGAATTTTGTATTACCTTGAATGGTTCTTGAGGTCTCTGAGGTGAACGTATGAATGTAGCTCACAACCTCATTGTACAAAACAAAATGCTACAAGAACCACAACTGCAAGAACATAATGAAGTACTTTGATGCAGTATTTTTGTATGGGGTTCAGTTACCGTGGTGACCTTATGCTTTTTGAACAGCCAAAAACAGGAAGTTGAGTTTGTTAATTTTGATGTATTTTCTGTATAAATAAAAAAGTGATTGTAATTTTCAAAGAAATTTCACATTTATAAACAGGTTACACAAAGTCATAAGATACATTTGCCCCATCTTGGCACTTGAGACTGAAAGAGATAAAAAAAAATTTGTTGACTTTGGCTTTAAAAAAATACCAGTGAATGTCTCATATTTACAAAATGGCATAGATAGACTGACATAGTTTTGACTGAGTATGGTGTATGAATTCTATGATAGACGGTACCACAGATGGAACATTGAAGTTGTCACAGTTATTTGCTGGAGGTTCAGCTGCAGCATCAGAAAAACCAGGGCAGATGCTATCAGCACTGACTGCAATGGTAGCCAAGAAAGAGTCTGCAGTACCTGGAGGCACCACAGGTTGGTCTTTGATGTTAGTTTGTATTTTCGTTCATTTATGAATATGCTGGAGCATGCAAGGCTTATCATTTCTTCTTGGGTATAAATGAAGCATTTTACTTCTTTTATTAATGTGTGTGAGGAACATTTTTAATACTTCTAGAACATCTAAAGAATATAAGGTACATCACAACTTTTAGAGAACATTCAGAGGTTCACTTTACAGGTAACATTTAAATTTGTCAACTGTGACATATATATATATGTGTGTGACCGTGTGGCCAGAAAGGTGTAATTTTTGACTGAGTAATAGTTGTCGATCTTGTCTACGGTGTATATTTGTGCTCATGTTGGCATTCTCACACGGGAATGGGCGATTTAAACGGAACACACCTTTGCCATCCGTGAAGTAGACAAACAAGTGAGACACAGATGTAACAGGAGACAGACATCGGTTGTTAGACATCCTGGCGCGGTCTGATAACACATCTTGTTGAGCACTAAAACCGTGAGGTGTGACTCCAGGCAAGTGATATCGTGGGAATGTAATCATTAGTGGGCGGACCTTGAGTTGTGTCGATTAGGAAGATTTTCTTGACTAAGATGTGATCTCATGTCATCCATACTGAGCATAGGATTCCTGATTTGCTCTCTAGAGAGATGGGTGGAGCTTTCCCTGACATTTTGACGTAGCTATCATGTGGTACATGGTTGGAGATGCAGATTTAAACTGAAACAGTGAGAGGCTTCAGTGAGAGAGCTGAGAAGTAGCAAGATCGTTCTTGTGCAAAATGCGCCCTCGCACGATAACCAACTGAGGTTTGGGCTTTTGCATAGTTGCGTCTGTGCTAAGAGAACTAACGACATAGAGAGAGTCCAGCAGTCTGTGCTGGGTTATTAGATGGTGTTACCTAAATAGCTTGGTTATATGGTGTTGCTTAGGAATTGTCTTCAAAGTAAACTTGCGGACAACATTGTTTCTGTATGATTCTTGTGCTACCTGATAGGGTTTCATTAATAAAAGTGGGACCCCTGTCATCAAGAGTTTTTCTGTGACTGCGGAACGTGTGTGAAAGTAGGCCAGAGAGAGTGACGACAACATTACACACAAATCCTTATTCTCCTTCACACACCGTCTTCGCACCGTCACAAATATATATATATATATATATATATATATATATATATATATATATATATATATATATATATATATATATATATATATATATATATATATATAGGTTTACAACAGGAGACAATCTGACCATCAGAATCAGGTTCACCACCATCAGACAAGTGTTTGGCTAATTGTTCTTTCATTTCATGGGCAATTTGCAGGAGTGTTCTTAAAATAATTTGATATTTAATCAATTTTTCTTTGAATAAACTCTGATTAGCTGTTTTATAAATCTGACAAATGGGCAGCCACATTAGAGAATCTCTGGAGAACAGCTAGCTTTTTGTTCTTTGTTTCTTTTGATTATGTTCATTAAACCCCTTGCAAAGAAATTGTATTGTGTCTATAAGACTACTGATAGCATGGCAACACAAACTGAGAGTTGTAGATCTTTGCATTCAGGACTAAATTATTGTTGTTACTAATAAGATATTTAGTGTTATAAAAATGTTCTAATCATTTCACATATTTATTTGAAACCATAATGATATGACATCAAATGTTTAACAACGTAATATGTGTTTCTATATTCATAATATTTATACTTTATTATTTTAGTTATTATTTGTAGCATGCTTTTAGAGTATAAAACATTTAGTTTCTGCAAGTGACTTCCTGATAAAAATTATATTTCTAAGTACAGGATAACTGTTTAGCCCACGATTTATTACTGAGTGTATGGTATCTCATACATGATTTGTTAATGTCAGATAAGCTTTTCTCATATAGTTTATTATTTTTTGCTTCTCCTGTTCACGTGAAAATGAGTCCTTTCAAGTATAATTTATTCCTGAAAATTTCTCTTTTCATACATAATTCCCTCTTTGTAATGTAACAACTTAGATGCAATTCATTATCTGTGTTATAATTTTTTATCTAAGGTTTATATTTTCTGTCTTCAGCAGATGAGGCTGTATTATATGATGTTTTAGCAAGAGTTGGAGCTCTCGAAGATGCGATGCATTCCCTTCATGTTAGGACAGAAGATATTGTCACAGACCAAACTGATGTTAACAAGAAAATTGAAGAGAGGTCAAAGAAGCAGTCTGAAGTGGACAAGAAAATCAGCGATGTTGCATCAAAATGTAACAAGTCAAAAAATGAACAAAATAAGATGCTTAGTGAAATAAAAGGAGAAATTGGAAAATTTGCTCACAAGCAAAATACAATTCAAAAGTTTACAACAAATCTGTCTGAACAAGTCAGAAAAAGTGTGGAAACACTTGAAATCATCTCAGCAAGTCAGGAGAAACATGCATTGACACAGAAAGGAGAATTTGAGGTCCTTGTGAATGATAAATTAATACTAGCAGAAACTGCATTCCAGAAAGATCTAAAAGAAGTCCACAAACAGTTGAAGGAAACTGAATCTAATGTAATCATAAATGTTTTTTCTTGTAACGTTAATTTTTATTAAGAGCTAAACTGTTGATGCAGTTATTATCTTTAAATGTAATCATTTTCTTCTTTTCCTTAGCCTTGTTTTAATAATTATTATTAAGGTATAAGTGAGAAGAGTTATTATTTATGCTACATTCATGTGTGAATGAGTTCAAGATAGTTATATTTAGTAGTCCAACTAGTATGTGTAATACATTTAAGAACTATCCATATCAGATGTAGAATCGTACACATATCTTGGCAGCAACAAAGACAAAGTTGGAGGGACAGACTGTGATGTCTAAATATGGATAAAAAAGTCAGCCGGAGCCTTTTTTTCTTTGGGAAATATGTGGACATCAAAACAAATCAATCCCAACACAAAAACAAACAAAATTCAACTCGTAAGTCAAGTAAGTCCTATTGTGTGACTCTGAAACATGGAGAACTAAGAGGTCACTGACTTTCATAAATGGGTGCATGCTTAGAAGGAATGAAATAGTACAACAAGATCACCAATGTGGAACTGATGACAAAAACCAAACAAGTGACGGTGGAACAGAGGTGAGAAGAAAATGCTGGCTATGGAAGGGAAATCTGTTGATAGCATTACAAGGCAGCTTATGTTCTGGAATCCTCAGGGTGAGTGAATTAAACCAAAGAAGGCACGGAGACAAGAACTGGAGACAAAAAAGGTGACATGACAAGACCTTGAGATGATAGAATGTGATCGGAGTACTTGGCATGTGTCTTGTCCTATACTCCTCAGGGAGCTGAAGTATAATGAAAGTATTGATGAACTTTTCTGAACATCATTCCCACTGTCTTATTTGCATTCAGCCGGAATCTCCAATTTGTCATCCATTTATATACTTTATTAGTTTTCGTAGATCCTCGTATAATTTTGGTTATTTTCCCCAAGTTGACCATATGGCAACATCTGCCAAATGTGACTATTTTTAATATCTTTAGATTCGCCATCTATATCATTTACCATGTCAGTAAAAATTGATGAAGATAGTACCGAGTCTTGAGCAAGTCCATTCTATTGTTCATATAGTTCTGACTTGTTATTTATTACCTGTGCAATGTTTATATGTGGTCAGGAGTTCTCTAAGACATACATGCCAACCCCTGGAGATGAAACACCTGAACAAAAAATTCAAAAAACCTGTACAAAATAATAATAGAAAACATACTCAGACAGAAAAAACCATATAACTGTTTTGTTCTTTAAGAAAACAAATGAGCACTTTTTTTTCCCTCCCATGCTTTTGCATACGTTATTGTTTAACGCTGTTTCCTTGTGTGCGTTGAGCTCATTTGGTACGATTATTTACATTGGATATAATGGGAAACTCAATACTGAGTGTTACAACTATATATATATATATATTCAACACTTCTGTGTTGGTGGCTGTGGCAGGACGTCCACAGCGCAGCCGATCAAGCAGCTCCGTATCTCCACTTCCCGATTCTTTGATTCTCTGAACCCAGTGACTGACTCTACTCCTGTCAACTGCAAAACTTCCATACACATCACATAGATGCTTGTGAATATTCACAACAGTTTCCTTCTCTGCAATAAGAATTTCTATCACAATTCGCTGTTTATAACGCAAGTTGCTAACACGCTCCATTTTAACGGTTTAGGGGAGCCGTATTATTTGGCCAGTTGCGGTGCAATTTGGTGCACACAATTGGCACATGCCATATTTGAAGTGTGCAAAATTTCATGCTTCTATCTTCATTATTAGCTGAGAAAAACGATGTGGTGCATTACTTTCTGAACGCCCCTCGTATAGAGGGGCGTTCAGAAAGTAATGCACCACATCGTATTTCTCAGCTAATAATGAAGATAGAAGCATGAAATTTTGCACACTTCAAATATGGCATGTGCCAATTGTGTGCACCAAATTGCACCGCAACTGGCCAAATAATACGGCTCCCCTAAACCGTTAAAATGGAGCGTGTTAGCAACTTGCGTTATAAACAGCGAATTGTGATAGAAATTCTTATTGCAGAGAAGGAAACTGTTGTGAATATTCACAAGCATCTATGTGATGTGTATGGAAGTTTTGCAGTTGACAGGAGTAGAGTCAGTCACTGGGTTCAGAGAATCAAAGAATCGGGAAGTGGAGATACGGAGCTGCTTGATCGGCTGCGCTGTGGACGTCCTGCCACAGCCACCAACACAGAAGTGTTGAAATGCGCTGAGGGCATTATTCTTACTGATAGGCGAATCACTACTCAACAATTGGCCTTACAGCTGTCAGTCAGCATTGGTAGTGCAAATGCAGTTATAAAAACTCTCGGATTTTCTAAGGTTTGCGCAAGATGGGTTCCTCGAAGTCTCACAAATGACCACCGATTGCAAAGGAAAGCAATTTCTTCTGAATTGTTGGAGCGTTTCAATGCTGATGGAGAGAACTTTTTGGCTAAGATCATTACAGGTGACGAAACCTGGGCACATCATTTTGAACCTGAGACAAAAAGACAGTCAATGGAGTGGCATCATCCGCAATCACCAAGAAGAAAGAAATTCAAGACAATTCCTTGAGCTGGAAAGGTCATGATCACTGTCTTTTGGGACATTGAAGGTGTGATTCTTGTGGACGTTATGCCAAGAGGAGAGACAATCAATTCGCAAGCTTACATTAAAACATTGAAAAAACTCAATCAACGTTTTCGCAGAGTTCGGCCGCACAAGAATCCAGCAGACCTGCTTCTCCTTCACGACAATGCGCACCCTCACACAAGTCTGGCAACATGGGAAGCAATCACCAAATTGGGCTGGACTGTACTACCCCATCCACCCTATAGTCCCGATTTGGCACCCTCTAATTTTCATCTATTTGGTCCACTTAAAGATGCACTCCGTGGGACAAAGTTTGAAGATGATGAAGGAGTGATTCATGCAGTGAAGAAATGGCTATATGATCAAGACAAAATCTGGTACGGGCTAGGAATACATGCAGTTGTTTCGCGCTGGCATAAAGCTGTACAAGTGGATGGGGATTATGTTGAATAATACCGATGTTTACATGACATATCCATGTATATTGTGTATAAATTTCATGCTTTTTTAATAAACAGCTCCTGAGAAAAACGATGTGGTGCTTTACTTTCTGAACGCCCCTCGTATATATATATATATATATATATATATATATATATATATACATATATATATATATATATCTATATGTACAGGGTGATCGAGAAATCTCTACACAGTGGGTTCAGTCTTCTTCTTCTTCCGTCCTTAGCCAAAGACCGACCAAGCAGTCAGAGGCCATCACGCCTTGTGGCGTCTTAAGGGCAACAGCAGATTGATTTTCTCTGTTGTAGTTTCCCATCACGCCTAGCGGCGTCTTTAGGGCAACAACAAATAGATCCATCTGCCGTTGTTTCCGTAATCGGTGTGACAAGCCAACGGGTGATCAGCCCATTGGGCAAAGTGGGTTCAGTGCTTTAATAATATGAATGTAATATACATTCAAATATACAGTAAACAGTATTATTTTAATTGACTTTAATGAGATTTACTTTACAGCAAGTCCCTTCGCAGTGGTTGTACGGTCGTAGTTCTGCGCATCATAAAGCATGCACAGTATTTCTCACGGGTGTAGTGCCTGAACCCACTGCGGAGGGTCTTCTCGATCACCATGTATATATATATATATACTTTTTTTTAATAATTAGGAAAAACCTATACAGAAAGTATGTACAGCTGTACAAAACAAACAAAAAAACCTGTACAGAATATGGGTAAGCTGAACTAGTTGGCATGTATGCTAAGAATTGCTGCAGGCAGGGAGACCTGACAGATTAATTCTCTAAATTTAAAATTTTCAGTACAAAACTTTGTGTCAGATGTTGGACAACAGACTACAGCCTCTAGAACAACTTAGACATACCTTCAATGACAGATCAAAGGCACGAGATGAGAATGTGATGAAGGTGAAATATTAGTTTGGTATACACAGTATATTTACAAAACAACAACAAAATTGTATCGGTATTCTCACATCAATGTCTAATATTTCTTTGATAAGCCCTTCACATGTTTCTTTACAAATTCTTAGTTTAATTTTGTTAATTTGCAAAAACAATTCCATCTTATTTTTTAAATTACTCATTTTGAACATAACCAGTTGTCAGAAATATGTTTAATAATTATTTGACTGAATCAGCAAGTATCCCTATTTGTGGCTTCAGGTGTCACGGGTAGGTATGAATTGAGAGATAGATTTTGTCTGAGGCCAGACAGACCATGGAAGAGAGGGTCTGAATAGATAGAAATATAGTCACTGGTGGAAATTATTGAGAGCATGGCTGTTTGCGCCTTCTAAAAAGTCGCTACTTTAGTTTCGCACCTTTTCACCCGACCTGAAGGCAATAAATCTTGTTAACCGGCGCACACAGGGATCGCTTAAGTTGGCGGGAAATATCAGCTGACTTTGGCGTGAAAAGCGTGAAATGTAAACCAGTTTAAGCACATTCCTAATAATTGCAGGACTAAAGTAATTAACTAGAAAATAACTGCAAAATACTATCGCACTGTTGATTTTCATTGCTTTTTTCATATTATTTGCTTTGTAGCAGCCGTTACTAAATAACATCATCATTTGAGGAAAATATTACAGAGAGTAATGGACTTTCTAATTAAATATCTTAAACTCTAAACAGATTAGACAGTTTTAAATTATAAAAAAATGTTGAGGAGAAATTAAAGATTTTCTCCACCTAATTTCATCTTTGTAGCACACCGCGTTAATGTAGTGTAGTCAATTTCATAGATCAGAGATGACAAAAACAGAAACATGAAGGGGCTGAAAAAATATTGACAAGAGAGAGATTAGGCATGAGTGAGTGCATGTGGATATGAAAGACTTGATGGGAGATGATGGACAAGGGCTAGAGGCACCATTGGTAAGTTTTAACGATTTATGTGGTTTTGTTTAACTCGCTCAATTAAGCTTTTGAGAAATTGAACAACAACATTTCTCACAGCAAATCTATATGTCAAGAATCATCCTTATTATTACAAACATCAATACAGACATACATGATTTTGTTCATAAAGCTCTTCCCCAATAGGACAATTCCTAAACAGCATATATCAGAAAAACTATATTCAAACTGGATTATAACTCATGGCTATACAATGGGCATGCATGGAGAACAAGGTGGAGAATTTGTATATTCAACATTATCTAAGATTGAAAGACGAGCATGCTGTAATAGAAACATAAGTTCTTAGATGAAATTTATAATGGAAACGCATTTGCTACAAATTTCTCCATCTGTCAATGTACAAGTTCCACCCAGGAAAAAAAGAGTGCGTGTATCAAATATGAGAGAAATTTTGAGGCCAGGGCAGATTTATGTATATTCAGCGTGTTTGTGTATATAATATTGTGAATGGTAATAGTCATATCTCTGATATTTTGTGCGTATACATATAATAAATTATATCATTATTTTGTTTTAACATAATATTTTCACATTTTTATTTACAGTGTTACTTTATAAAAAAAAAAAAAATGTTAGTTTATGCCTACACACTTTGTATAGTACAAGTAATAGAAATTTAACCAAGGTTAATTACTTGTCAGTTCATCTTTTAATAATTCCTATTTGAAGCATGCTGCTAATAATTTTCAGCGATGTCCATTTTCTATAACATCTATTTTATATTAATGTATAAATTGAATACAGATTCTGTATTCTGTTAACGTTATTGCGTAACAATTATGACATTAAAACTTGAAAATGATTACTTTTTGCACTTTTTCAGACTCTCATATCTTCTGTTGTAAATATAGTACAATGTTAGTTTTTAAACAGAGATTTAGAGTAACATACTATCACCAAAAGCCACTTTAAAACTGGAGTTTCCAATGATAACTGTGCAGCGAAGGTTTAATTACCCTATATCGAATGTTTAGTGCGCTAGGACTGGAATTCCCAAACGCCGGTAATAATTTGACCCCGTGACCGAACGGTAACAGAAAATACAGCGGGTAACTAAAAGCGCGTTGACAAACAGCCGTGGGAGAAGATATGCCTACTGAAGGGTAGCAGCACTACGGTCTTCAGCCTACCTGATGACTGACTTTTAATGGGGCAATCTTTTCACGCCCTCCAATGTTAATACAAGTCTAATACACAGTAAGGGACATATGAATACGACACCAATGACAGACAGAAAAGATTTTCTGACCACAACCGAGTGTATATATATTTTATTGACGAAAATATTAAATCCACACATAAAGAAAAATCAAAATCAGTCTGCCTTTAACACTTTGGCAGACAATAAACAACAAATCATAGAACAATGTATACCACCACAACAACACACGTTGTTTCACTACTTGATAATCACACACAATCCCACATTCACTCGCTTCATGCCGGCATGTACTAAAGTCTGCACAAGTTCTACTTTTAACGGACAAGGGCCCCCCAGTTCGTGTCGAATGGCCACTTCTGCCTTGCTGCTAAATAAATCCAGGAAATGTTAGTACTCCATCTTACGAGTCCGTCGAATGAGGTAATCCAGTGGGTGAGGAAATAAACTCCAGTGAATTAAGTGGTAAAATAGATCTCCACGTGCTCCCCACCTTCAATGGGCGAGGGGAATGAGACAACTGTTAGAGTGCTTGTCCATGCACAAATAATAATAATAAATCCAAGTAGCCGGTCGCTAGTGACTCAGCTGATGAATAGGAAAAAAAAAAACCCACAACGAATATGAGTGAGGGCTCAAGGGGCACCTCTGATAAGGAAAAATTGACGACAGGAAAAACCGTTGGTTTCTTCTTCTTGGTTGTCTACTAGTAATATCCACAGTGAAAGGGTGTAAAGGGTTATCTCTGATTGCTTAAACGAGTGGATGGCAATTACTGCAGTGCAGCCGACTTATAATCCAAAGTCAGGTTCTGGTACCTGACTAGATATCCCAGAGTATCATTTAGGCTCGCACAAAGAGCACATACAACTTATTTCTTGACCAGCTTCTGGAAATAAAATGGACAGACAAAATATTTTACATCTCTACACAAACCAAGGACACTCAACACTAAACATTTACCACCACAACTGATAACACCATTTCTTCTCTCCATCGCACAACAGTACACGCTCGTCATAACAATACTCCTTGCTCCCCCTTCTGACACAAATTTATACCCCTACGCGTCTTCAGCCAAGCGTGATGGCTTTGGCCGACACACATTGTTATTTCGCACACAGGCGATAACAGAGCAAAACACAGAAACCAAGTACTAGCAAACGCTTAACGTGGAATTAAATTGTCCAAACACAAAAACAAATTAATAGCAAATGATTAATGCAGAATTAAATTATACACTTATAAAAAGATAACAATCAGTCACATAAAATAATATACATTTCCCTTCTGTCATTTACAATCTATCCCTCCATTCTCTGTCTGGAAAACAACCTCTGTCTATTACATATAAGTCTGGCTGGTGCCTCTAAGGCAGAGTTAAAATTGGTGGCGTACTTTACATTATGTATCTCCTCTGGTCCCACAAAAGTTATATTTCTTTTAAGAATTAACTATACAAGATGGAATTAATAACCCGGGATTAGACTATATCTATATACATATATATATATAATAAGCTAACACCCCAAAATAAATCTAAGAGAATTATATCGGTCTTACCAGCTCAAGGAATTAATCTCTGTACAGTATTAAATAACAGCAGCTTTCAACTTGAAGTATTTAGTTACTAGTAGCGAGAATTCGAGAAGCAAGACTGGTAAATAAAGACAGAACCAACGCCTTAAGTACTAGGACAGAATGCCAGGTGGCCTGCACGTGCATATGTGGGACCACTGCTTCAGACGTAAGACCTTCGTTCAGAGGGTCCGATCTTCTCCAGATGAACAGTTCTTGTGGCATGACATAAAAGCAGATGTTAAGACTGCATGGGCCAATGCTGCTTCTCTCCGTTCGTGCAGGAAACAGAGAGCAGAAGAAAAAAAAGGCTCAAACTCTGCGAGTTCGCTGAAATCAAAGAAACGGGAGATGATTCCCATTTTTTTTGCAGAATCTCTGAATCAAAGACTATTCCATGTGCTGCTTTCTAGATGACAAGCTTTGGCAGAACTAGTCGCAGTTTCACATACAAGAGGTGGACCTACGATTGGCTGTACGAGATTGGCAGAATTCAAGAGAGAATATAAGCTATAAATATCAGGAATGATAGAAAATTGGGCGGTGATGAGAAATAGAAAGAAAAGAGACTGGCCTGTTAGACTGGAGGGGCAGACAACTCTAGCCACCTGTGACAAGAAACATGGGACCACCACTGTACTTGGCCTCCAGTGGTAGTTTCTTTTGCAATTTATTATTCATGATGGGAAATACCAGTCCCAAGCAGAATCTAATCACCCCACTTGTCAAACACTTGTTGGATATATTAGGATTTTATCCAGATGATGGTATTGTGATGTTCTTTTCTGTTTTTTCTTGTTTTTTAAACTATCACATACTAGACAATCTGTGTTATATAATTCTAATGTGTGTGAAGTGAGTGCTCATTTTTTCTTTTAAAGTATAAAAATGGAGGCTGACTGAGAAGGAAAGGAAATTAGACATGTAGTTGTCACATTCAGAAAAAAAAAACTGTACAGAGATTCCTTACAATAACTTTTGATAATTAAGGCAACGTTCATTCCACGGCTGTTTGTACCCTATACCAGAATGCTCTTTTAGTTTCGGTGACCGGAATTCTGACACCGGGTATAAAATTTTCATGTGCATTGTAAACGACTACTGAGGGTTTTGGCGGGGAAAATCAGCTATTGTGTGTGTAAAATCAGTAAAATATAAATCATTACACACTCATTCTGGATAAACACAGCGCTAAAATTCTTTTATGTACTATAACTTTGTTCTGTGTTCTATTTTTGATTGCATATTTATTTGATTGAAATTATATTTGACGGAGTTACAGACTTTTGAAAACAGCGTCATCATTTGAGAAAATTCATAACAGAAATAATCTTTTTATTAATGTAATATCTAAAAATCGGCCCATTCGTATGAGTTTATGATTATAAAGACATCTCGAAGGGAAGCTAAAGATTATTTCCACATACTTTTTTTTTGGTTTCATATCTTGAGACTGTGTGGTAGTCAGTTTTGTGAGTTTGGCATTACAAGAACAAGCATATTGTCACCAGATTTTATAACATTTAAATACTGCAAACGCATTCCTGGTACTCGCAAATCTTAAATAAGGTTGTAAAAAAAGAACTTTTTGTAAAGCACCATCTGTTTTTGCATTTTCATTCATTTATAATGATACTTAACTAGACGTATATGAGCGTCAGAAAACATGTAAAGCTATAGATAGATTACTTCCACATACTTTGATCTATCTTTCAAGTCTTGTTAATCTTGTATTTATAATATGAATGTCTTTTTTTTTTTGTTGTGTGTGAGTTAAGGACTGTTCCATTAGTGTTCTTTGGTAGACAATCCTGTGCACACGACGGCTGCCAAAGAATTCTAAGTAACTGTTTGTATATGTTCTTTCATTCACAGATAAAGCATTCTACAGCCTTGTGTTAGACTTGATACTCCCAAATATTCCATTATCTTTATACATACACAAGTTAACAATACTACATAACAACGAAATGGAACATACTTTTTTGCATCATATGAATTGTGCCAGTGCACTGTGCAGAGCCTGTGGCAAGAGAGCATTAACTTCCAAAACAAAAAGTTCAAATCATAAAGCACTAAACTGTTCTAATTACGTTAATGATCTGTTCTTTGTGTTTGGAATTAACGTATCAGATGATAAACCCACAGAGCATTCGACTATATTTTATAAGAAGTGTTACTTACGAATACAAAACTCAAAAAGGAGGCATAATGAGAAGTGTCTTGAAACAGCCAAGTTACTATCGGAAAACAGTCAGCACATCTGGAAAGACTATGACCATAATTTAACTATAAGTGAATGTCAACTGTGCAATTATTTTGCGAAGACATCTTTTGGTGTTTTAAAAACAAAAAGCTGCTCTATCCCCTGTGATGTTCTTTCTGACCCTCCATGTCTAGTCAGTCAGTTAGCTGTAGTCAGTCAGTTAGTCGTAGTGAGTCAGTTGTAGTCAGTCAGTTAGCTGTAGTCAGTCAGTTAGCTGTAGTCAGGATAGCTCTGTACAGCAGGTTGATGTGCCTGCTCACACTAGTGATGATATTGTTCAGCTGGAGGTTGATGAGTCATCTCACATTAAAGACGATACCATTATTCATTTGGAAGTGGATAACACTACTCACCCTAGCATGCCAGTTTTTGTTGCCACATCTACACCTACCAATTCAGTTATACATACGACAAGTATATCCACCTCGCCTGTCTTCAAAAGCGACATCACAGTACAACAGTTACTTGCTAAGCCACCTTCACAACCACTAACACAAGAGGAAGAAATCCTATTCACATCCATTGTTAGAAAAAAACTAGAAACAGCAAAAAATAATATCATAAAATGCAAAAACCAGAGGACAGCCTATTGTACTACAAAAACTAATTAAACATAGAAGAGAAACATCAGTCACCAGAACGCCATCAAAACGTAAGCGATCTCAATTTCTCCACAGTTAGGAAACATATTGCTGGAACATCAACTGACTCGCTAGACCTGCAGCAGGCACATGAACTACAACGCTGTACAGAAACGTCACGTCAGGAAATTTGCAGGAAAGCAGGCATTGAAAGTAGAGTTAGAATATCCAAAGAATTAGCAATAGCCATGAAGGAAACAGTAGGTCTTACATGGGCACAGGAGAGAAAACAGAGAATTTTGAAAGACGTGCCAGCGGTATTAAAAATATAACTTCACAATTAAAATTTATAATGGAAACTCATTTGCTACAAATTTCTCCATCTGTGAAGGTACAGATTCCTCCTATAAAAAAAAGGAAGCGTGAATGATAATTGAGCGAAATTTTGGGGCTAGAGCAAATTATGGCAGTTGTTGCGTGAGAGTGACAGAATTAACAGAGTGTGGAAATCATTTAATAGGTGTATGTTTTATTTATTAAATTGAACATTTCGTTTTACTCATGACCATACTCATTTTTACATGACCATCGTGATGTATGAATGAGATAATTGTTAGCTCTCATGTTTTGGGGACAATTGGGTGTGTTATTTTAAGGTAATAAATGTGGACTTGCAATTTAATGTTTCAAAAATTAATGTTTGACGCATGAAACCAAAACAAAACTATGATATCCATTTTCTGCAGGTTTTCTACTTTTGATTTCTGTAATTTGTTATGCATGTTGATTGTGATCGTTTTAGTGTAAATTGCATTAGAAACAAACCATAACAAAATATAAAAAAAAACGTAAATTTTACACTATTTCAGACTATTATATCTTCTGTTCTAATTGTGATAAAATGTTTGTTCTTGTTCTAAAATTTACTCTAACATTTCTAGACTAGCGTTACGCAAAATTAAAGCCAGTATTTATAATAATAAAGTAGCCTAAAAGCATTCTTCTTCTTCGATCCTTAACCACCGACCGTCAAAGCAGTCAGTGGCCATCACGCCTAGTGGCGTCTTGTAGGGCAACAACAAATTGATTCCACTTTGCACTGTCGGTGGCCATCCTTCGTACAGTGCCCCAACTCTGGTTCATTCTTTGCATCTCAGCCTCCACAGTCCTCCGCCAAGTTGTTTTTGGTCGGCCTCTCTTTCGCTTTCCTTCAGGGGTCCAAAGCATAGCTGTTCTTGTGATGGCATCGGGGTCTCTTCTGAGGACATGACCAACCCAGCTCCAGCATTAATTAAGTCTTATCAAAAGTAAACACCGCCACATTTTTTTCCCGTTAGGAAGTTGACCACGTGACCTCTGTCACGATAGCTATAAATAGCGCGGTCAGGAAAAACTAAAACGTCGCTCGCAAACAGCCGTGATTCATCCATGCATGATCATCTCCAGAGGGTTAAAAGCAATACATAATTGCAGCCGATATAATCACCATAATTCGTAAACCAGCCTTCATTTTATAATAGTTTGAAAGTTTTTCAGGCTGTAAAAGTCGTCAGTGCACAGATAATTTTTCTTTATTCTTTTGTATTTTTAATCTTCTTTCTCTAGTTTTTCACCCCTAATTCTTTTAAATCAAGTAGTATGCTTTGAGCATTTTTGTGGTCTGTGCCCTTTACATGTTCTTAACCTCAATCATGATCTATTAAAATTTGTCTGTATCTTTTATTGTGTCTCCCCACTTAAAAGTTCCCAGTACTGTTGGGGCTTTTTTAAAATGCTGTTCATCCACATTAATGGTGTTGTGCCTTCATTTTATTTGGCATCACCTTTCTTGCTTTTCTGTTAGGCTGCATCCCTTCAGCTTGCCCCAGTCTACTTAAAGTATACTGTATGTTCATAAATTTGCTTATTCATAGAGATTATTATGAGGGATTAAAGTTATAACAGCAAAGCACTGCATGAGAAATTTAAATCTATGTTATCTATTTGTGTGACCTTTCTCGTTTTTCAGCTTCAGGAAGTAGTGAAGGAAGTTGCAGCCATCTCTCCGAGAATTACAGATCTAGGTAAGTCATGTGCCATGAGTTATTTTCATTGCATAACAAGGAATAGAGAGGGAAAGGAAAAACAATAGAATAATATCTGTATCTCAAGAGCTAGCTCATTTAACTTAAAACAATGTAAGGTTATCAAGGTTTATTTATCCCCTAGTTTAAAAGTTTACTCAGTACTCCTTTGCTGAATTCACGTTTGGCTATATAAGAAAACAATTGAGTTAAGGGATAAAGTCATGAATGAAACTGACATTTTTAGTTGTTTCTGTCCCTTGTTTTACAGCAAGGGAGAAGAAATGTAGTTCTTATTCCTGGCTGGACATGAAACATTCTAGCTATGTTCCTTGTGTCCTGGCCAACTGGACAAAAAGAGTCACCATATTTTTCTGTTTTGTACAATAATAACATAGTCTTTATTGGTTTCATGAAGTTCTACTGCAGTTTTGTTAATTTTTCATTTTAGCCCTCAAATCTTAGTTTTTTTTTTGTGTTATTCCTCCTAAAAATTGTGTTACAGATCCGTATCCCAGAATCTGAAATGCTCGAGGATGGCCATTTTTTGGTTTTCCGATTATTTCAGTTTTCGGATTTTGCCCAAAAATCGTCCCAACTTAAATTATGTATAGCTGTAGTACAATCTTGCAATGATTGTCGCTGAACGCTCAGCACAGAATATGCGTATTTTAGAGTTATTTCCCTTTAGCAGTGTTTCATGCTTTAGCAGTGTCTTGCAGATTAGCAGTGTTTCACGCATCAGATCAGGTAATATGTCTTGAATTATAATGTTGTTATTGTCACATGTCTTCTGGCTCTGATGTAATCCTGCTATATAAATATTTTATTAAAGTAGTTATGGAGATATGCCAGAAATACGTAGCAGTTAATGACAAATAAATCTAAAGTAAATACTTGTCCTAAAGTTCTTTAAATAGTAAGAGTCAGTCTACAAGATTAGTGTCCTGAATATATTCCACATAAAAGCCTGGGCTATCATTAATCGCCACCATGTATGGTCCGTGATGATATTTTTAATGATATTATTTAACTTTACTTAATGACAGTGGAAAACGACTCCTTAGATTCTGCAATGAACAGAATCTGATCATTACAAACACAAAGTTCCCCCACAAGCACATACATGCTTACACTAGATGTGAACCAACAAAGAATGAGAAGTCAGTGATCAACTATACCATAGTTAGGAGGAGCTCATTCAATCGTGTCTGGGATGCTAGAGTCTGGAGGGGGCCAGATATTGGAAGTGATCAATACCTGCTAACCATCAAAAGAACAACTGAAAGAGTTACTCAGCCTAGGAACTGCCTAACATCATGCAAGAAACTAAATAAAAGAACAAGAGAAATGAGCTTTAAGACCTACAAGCTGAGAGAACCAGAAATTAAGACCAGATCTCAGGGGCTTATTGCTGTAGTGGTGAGCAACACAGAAAAACAACATGATGACTTGGAAACCCTCTGGCTTAAATTCAAGGACACCTTAAAGACAGCTGCTGCAGAAGCATGTGGGGAAGTCCGACTTGGGAACAAGAGAAAGAGGACACCTTGGTGGACAGAGTAAATTAAAGAGAAAATAAGAGATAAGAAAATGGCAGGGAAACAAAACTTAGGAGCTAAAAACACAGCAAGAAAAACAGAAATATGTAATACTCAGAACAGAAGCAAAGAACAAGGTGCTAGCAGCAAAACAGAAGTCCTGGGAAGAATTTGGAGAAAAGCTAGAAAACGATGCGCAAGAAAACCAGAAATTGTTCTATAAGACCCTTAAGAACATGAGGAAGGAAAAACAATGCCCTCTTAAATTTTTAAAGGACAAGCAAGGCAAATTGCTTACTGCCCCAAAAGAAGTAATGGAAAGAATATTTCTCAGAATTCCTTGATGGTGAGCAAGGTCAAGCATCAGAAACGATAACCATTTGCATAGAAGAGAACAACAATGGTGGTGAAGTGACATAAAGATGGAAGAACTGAAGGCAGCACTGGAGAAAATCAAGATGGGCAAAGCAGCAGGGCATGATGGTATAACACCAGAAATGGTTAAGTACATGGGAGCAGCAGGCGACTGTCAAGTTACATTATATTCATAGAAAGGGAGTTAAATGTTTGAGATCCTCACATGTGAGTCAAGTATTTTATAGACGCACATTTGAGCTCATCCTAAGTTAATTGTATGTTTGTATTATTTGTGCATGACCGTGAACCATTCTTAAATGGTTGTGACGCGATTTGTCGCGGTGATTTGTTGCTATCCAGCAAACGTACTGGAGGCAGATCCCGATATTCTCCATCTTGCATAGACGTGAATTCTTACGTGTACGTATCCTTAGTCCAAGGAAGACACAGGCATAAAGTAACTATAATCATCTATAAGATGAAGATGTCGTTCCTTGACGAGAAAATACCAAGGCTTGTTTGATTTGAATATTTAGCTGAAAAACAGCACATTTTTTAAGTATCTCACCTCTGATACTTAGTCTCCTATAAAAGTTATGGCAGAGCTTTGACTTGACCAGATATGTCAAGTTGCTAGTGTGTCCCCTCTAACGCTAGGAGTGGATTGAAGTCAATCAACATCCATGTTGATTATTAACTATGTATTTTTCCTGCCATTGTAACAAATGATGATTGCCTGTATCACTTCGTCAGCATATTCAAGTCTCTTCTTATTAAATGATGTCTCATCGCAAACTGTACCCTATGAGTCCAGCGTCTACTTTCTCTTCGGTTTGGTCATACAGTTTTGACCCATTGTAGTATTACATGCCAACACAATATCGACCCACTAATCATTCGCACAACTTATTATTCAAAAATACGTCGGCCACAAACAGTAAGTCCGACAGGTCATTTACCCTGAAAGAAAGTAGGCAACAGCTACCTATTACTCTTAAGGATCCTACAGGCAGCGTGGTGCAACAAGACCATACCAAAGGATTGGGAGATTGCCATCACAACACCGATTTTCAAAAAGGGTGACAATCGACAGTGTGGAAACCATAGAGGCATATCCCTTGTCAATGTCCCTGGCAAAGTACACTCTAGAATCCTAGAGCAGAGACTCAGTTGCCAAGCTGAGCTACAAATGGATTCTGACCAAACCGAAATGCTCAAGACCTAATCTTCACAGACAGCTGAGAGAAAAGTCTCTTGAGTATAAGAGTTGAGATTCATCTCTGTTTCATAGATCTGGAAAAGGCGTTTGACAGGGTCCCCTGGAGCAAACTTTGGGACTGTTTGGCAAGGAAGAACATTCCAGCACCTCTGATTCATGCTGTACAGAGCTTCTACAAGTCTTGTAGAAATTATGTGAGGACAGCAAACTATAAGTCAGAAGAGTTCAGGACCACCGCTGGTGTAAGACAAGGTGATATCCTGTCACCTTATCTTTTCAAACTCCTCATTGACGATGTCATCAGGGCATGTAAGGAAAGAACAAGAAAGTATTCAATGAGGTACTGGAAGATGACTCAGGTCTGTATTTCAGAGCTGGCATCTGCTGATGATGTTGCCCTGATTGCTAAATCAGAGACACATTTCCAATCCAACCTGCAAGTCTGGATGGAAAAGCCGTAGAAGAGAGGGATGGTCATAAGCGGCACTAAAACAAAAACCATGGTGATATCACGAGAAGAAAGAAGGCATCAGATTAAGCTGAGAGAACAGGTCCTGGAGCAGGTCGACCACTTTAAATACCTCAGAGCTGTTATAGACCGGAAGGGAGGCATCAAAGAAGAGTCGGCAACTCGAAAAGCAGCAGCTGGGAGACTTTTTCAGGCCATAAATCGAGGATTCCTCAGCAAGAGAGAAGTTGGTAAGAAAACGAAGATGGCTGTATACCGCTCCACCTATGTCCCAGTCTTGATGTATTGATGTGAGTCATGGGCAATGACTACAACCCACAAAAGCCAGATCCAGACCTCAGAAATTAAGTATTTGAGGAAGGTGGTTGAAGTAACAAGAAGAGACGTGGTCCACAACCAGATAATATGTCAAGGCCTAAAATCCCACCCCCTGCAGACCCAAGTAGAACAGTCCCAACTGAGATGGTTTGGCCATGTCTGCAGAATGGGAGAAGATCAGCTACCATGGCAAGCATGGGAAACTAAGAGCCAGGGATCCAGACCTCCAGGACGACCCAGAGTCTGCTGGGAGGACAACATTAGACACCTTTGAAGAACCAAGGACTAGAATAGAACCAGGCCAGGAGGAAGACAGCTGGCGCTCTCTATTCCAAACCTCTACACCTCACGGTAGAAGGGGAACGACTAAGTAAGTAAGTTATTTAACTATAACCTGTTGCATTGTCTTTTTATTTACCCTTGCCTCACAGCTGTTTTTATTTATCTGTAGCCATCTTAGTGTCTCTTTTTTTAAAATCCAAGTTTTGTAGTATTTGTCACGTGACTGCAGTCAGTGTTATTATGTTATATTCCTTATATACATTTTTAAAAATATGTTTGTCTCATTATAATTATCTTTATGGTTATTTTTACTGTTAGCAAATTTTATATTACCATGTCTCTCCATATGTCATACAAAGAGACTAATATGAGGTTGTGTGTGAGGTTGTGTATGCAGCTGGTTACATCATCATGTCAAATAAATTGCTACAGAAACCATCTCTGCAAGAGCATGTAAATACTCAGTACAGTTTCCTACAAAGGGACAATCTACAGTGGTAGTTCTATGCTCCTTAAGGAGCACAAAAGGAAAAATGATTATGATGATGATGTCTCTCTCGAGCCAGTTTGTGTGTTTATGTTTCTATTAATGATTAATGCTGTGTTTATACTTCTTTGTCATTAGTTTAGTGGTGAATCAGTTATCCTTCTAAGACAGTATTTTTTTAATGTATTACAGAAATGCAGTCCTCAAGACCAGTA